>OZ023258.1:1596933-1652538 GCA_964007305.1 Netelia melanura
GGCAAAGAAAGCGTGCGAAGTATACAAGAGCGAAGAAGCTCGGCAATTGACGTAGAGCCGATATAAATGTCCGCGTAAATTCGTGGCTGGTTAAGGCAGGCCAAGAGAGAGACACAGAGAGAGAGAGAGAGAAAGACGAAAGAATAAAAGAAAAGTACCAGGAGCCTGTGTATACACGCTGTTTATATATATATATATATATATATATTACAATATAACATTATAATATTATAATATTAAAATATTATATCATAATATTAATATAATAAATATTATATTATAATAATAGTATAATATTATATTATAATACTATAATATAATATTTTTATATTATAATATAATACTATAATATAATATAATATAATGTAACATAATATAATATAATATAATACACTATAATATAATATAATATAATATTATTATATAATATAACATAAATATTATATAATATAATTACTATATTATATAATATAATATAATACTATAATATATACTATAATATATATAATATAATATAATATAATATAATATAATATAATATAATATAATACACTATAATATAATATTATATTATATAATATTATATTATGTTATATTATATTATATTATATTATAATATTATATTATATTATATTATATTATAGTGTATTATATTATATTATGATAATATTATATAATATCATATAATATTATATAATGTAATATTATATTATATTATAATATTATTATATGTATATATATATATATATATATATATATATTATGCGTGTGTGTATGTATTCGGTGAGCCAGGAGCAGTTTGAGAGGCTGGGGCGTAGCGCGAGAAATCGTAAAGTCGATTCGTTAACCAGCTCCTTATATTTTCTCCTCTCTATCTCTCTCTGTCTGTCTGTCTCTCTCTCTGTCCTCTCTCTCTCTTCTCTACTCTCTCTCCTCTCTCTCTCTCTCATCTCTCTCTCTCTCTCTCTCTCTTACTCGTGTGTTCACCCAACTTTTCTGAAGTAAGAGAAGAGAGAAGAATTTGCCCTCTCGAGATTAAAAATATAATAAAATAAAAGAAATAAAAAAAAAAGAAAGGAAGCGAGGAAACGGGAACGACGACAAAAGAAAAAGTTGGAATCCTTCGATCATAAAATTTGATCGTAACGATAATGAGTGTATCGCGTACACCGGCTGTACCTTTAATAAGCCTACTCGAATATCGTACGGCTAATTGGATGATTGCACACTAATTCTTTTATTATAGGAAGAAAAACAAAAATATCTTCTTCGCGAATATCGTAATAATAAAATTGTAAAAAGAAGGAGAGAACGACTTTTGGGGGAATTAAAAAATGAAGTATTACAGAGGGATGCGCTTTCTGGGCTTCCTTTTTGTGTTTTTTCACGGTCGATATGGAACTATCGAATCTGACATTCCGATCGAGCTCGCTGCCACAACAGAGAAAAAAGAGTTAGAGAGGGAAGAGAGAGAGGGAAGGGGCGAGAGAGAAAGAGAGAGAGAGAGAGAAAACTCGCGTCCGTTCTTATTATTACAAATTATTTATTTGCATTTCCAAATGATCCATGAAAAATCACGGTATTATGCTAATTCGACGATTAACATATGGGCGGAAGGTGGAGTGGGGAAGTCCCGACGCGATATTTCAAATCTCGACTGGTCGCTCGCTCTCTCTCTCTCTCTCTCGTTCTTGCTCGTTCGGGCATCAGGCAACCCTCAGCGCGGGACCTCTCTCGACCAGCTCGAAACTCTCGCGGTCGTTTATACCTACACACGCACTTCTTTTTCTTCCCCTTGGGAGACGATAAATCGAAGAAAATTTCTTGGAAAGTAAAAAAAAAAAGAAAAATATATTCTCGAAAATTTTTCCAAATTCTTACTTTCGAAGCTTCTTTTTCCTCCTGGGATAAATCACTCGTCGATTTTCGTGGTCGCGACTCGTTACCATCGATAGCTTGAAATTTATAGACTTTATTTTTTACTTTGTAATGAAGTTGCATTTAGGGCATTTTTTTGCTCCTACTGGACAGTTATCGAAGAAGCTAGCAAGTTGAATTTTTATGAATTTTCCCAATAGTCATTGTTTTAAAAATTGTTTTTATTTTTTTGAAATATCGTAATAAACAATTTTTTTTAATTATGCCATTTTCAGCAACAAGTTGTATATTTAGGCGTGAGAAGTTTGTGGTAAGCACACGGTGGGGGTGGAAGGGACGAACAGAGAGATTGATTGATTGATTGATTGATTGATTGATTTATTGTTATGGTGTAGCAAGCTATGAGGCAATTTCAAAAATACAGTACATGATTCAGAAACAAAAAATATCAACGAAATATTCTAGACATACTAAAAATATACTAAATTATTATATTCTAAATATAAAAATTGGTCGTGACATCATAATTCTACTTGTACGAAACAATGCAGGCCCAGAGAGAGAGAGAGAGAGAGCGACAGAGAGAGATTGATTGATTGATATATTGAATTACGCCCTTGCTAGCCATGGGATAAACACAGAGATATCATAAATTCACAAACATTACAAATACATAAATTTGCAAATTTATAATTTGTGCCAGTTGAACAAATTTACAAAATTTTGTAAGATACAATAGCATAACAACGTAATGACGTTGGAAAAGAAAGAGAGAGAGAAGACAATAGAGACTCATTCTCGAGGGTGAGTCTCGTTGACATCGACTTACATTTTTACAAATTTTCCCAATCGTCAATTAAAAAAAAATTTACTTATTTTATCAAAATATCGCAATAGACAATTTTTTTTAATTGTGCTACTTTCAGCAACAAGTTGTATATTTAGGCGTGAAGAAGATCCAGTTGCGAGGGTGCGTCCCGGCGACATCGAGTTACATTTTTATAAATTTTCCCAATCGTCAATTTAAAAAAAAATTAACTTATTTTATCAAAATATCGCAATAGACAATTTTTTTTAATTATGCTACTTTCAGTAACAAATTGTATATTTAGGCTTGAAAGAGATTCATTCCCGAGGGTGAGCCCCGTTGGCATCGACTTACATTTTTACAATTTTTCTCCATCATCAATTAAAAAAAAATTAACTTATTTTCTCAAAATATCGCAATAGACAATTTGTTTTAATTATGCAACTTTCAGCAACAAGTTGTATCTCTAGGCGTGAGAAATTCGTGGGGCGCACACGCTGAAGATAAGAGGGACAAATGCAGCGAGAGCGAGAAAGATAGGGAGAGAAGACGAAAGAGATCCATCCGCGAGGGTGGGCCCCGCGGGCACGTCGTTATGCGAGAGACGTAAACGTAATTAGCGTTGGCCTATCATTATGTGGTAGCGAGGCCACACCCCCGTCACATTATATGTTTATAAATCAGAATGCGGACGGGCAGTAAAACACGAGAGGTGAACGCGAAGAATGAGAAAGAGTCCTGTGGCTTCGTTTCGAGGATCTCATCCTCCTCCACCTCTCCCCTTCTTCTATCTCGTTCTTCCTCCCTCTCCCCTCTTCGAGATCCCTCCAGGTATAGAAATTCTTATGCTAATGATTTTATGACCCCGGGTGGAAACGAATGCTCGTCATATTATTTTAATCGCATTGGGTTTCCATGACCGAAGTAAAGACGAGACAAAGCGACGAGAGAATCGAACACGTGGATTAAAAAAAAAAAATAAATAAATACGATAACGATAATTCAAGAAAATCCAATCACGGAAATCGAACATTTCGTTTCTCTCGTTACGTATAACTATAGGTATAGATGTCGTAATCAAACTACAACGACAAAGTTATATCACCCGTCGTTATATTTCTCCTCCCGTTAACCCTTTCGCGTTATTACTTGTTTATTTTTATTTTCATTTTTTTTTTATTTGTATTCTTTCTCAGTAGTTACGTCGTTGAAACTTGTCCGGCTTTTCCTATAAATATCAAGAATATTTATGTACATTCGTATTTGTCGTTGATTTATAGGAAAAAGAAAAGAATGAAGAAAAAAAAAAGATAAACGATCGGACGTTAAATCACGATATGAAAATGTCAAACGGTGGAGGGAGGGATAATACGCGGTGAGAAATTTTGCGTGAATTTATACGCGGGTATTATTATAATGCGAGAGAGAGAGAGAGAGAGAGAGAGAGAGAGAGAGAGAGAGAGTACCGCGAGTCGAAGAGAACGCCGAGTGAGACGTCAGAGAAAAAGGCCGGGGTTGAGAGTATACGCGCATGCGCGGCATATCTATATACGTGCGCATGCGCGGTTATATCTATATACGTGCGCATGCGCGGTTATATCTATATACGTGCGCATGCGCGGTTATAACTATATATGCGCCTGGTACGTGTGTACGCGCCTCGTCCTCGCCGCGGAAGCAGAATAATGCCTATGAGGTAACAATTACAGTGTCGGAGCGCCGCGCGCGGCCGCGAACGGTACTAAAGCCCGGGGACCGCGAGAAAAACTCGCCGTATACGTATATGTAAATACGCGAGGGCGTCCAGGCGAGTGAGAGATTGAGAGAGAGAGAGAGAGGGCGCGCGAGTCGCGTTGCACGCGAATGTACGGAGAGTCATGCGTACGCACCTCGTGCACATGCATAGGGCCCGAGAACGAGAGGGAAAGGACCCGAGGGAGGGGATGAGGGGAGAAGACGTTTTGCGTTGATATGCACACGGGGCAGGTGCAAAAAACACACAGCGGTCCCAACAGCTGAGAGTCGGTGCCGAGTCCACCCACACAGCACGCTTTTATCCCTGGAGAGCCCGGAAGACACCTTGACGGATATTGCATAGTAAGTTGCAACTTTATACGTGCGTGTATGTTTATATGTATATATATATATATTTATATTGCTTGTAGCAGTTTGCGATTTCGAAGCGCAAGGTGCGGTGATAAATTGTAGACACGAATTCAATGCTTGGAGAAATTGGGTCAAAGTTTTGATCCTTCGGAGTCGAGAAAATTCTGTGTGGTAGCCATCTGGTGAGAGATAAAGGAAGTCACAAGAACACGATGAATAACTAGTGATAAAAAGAGTCAAATAAAAAATATTTGAGAAATATTAAATTGATTAACTGATTAATTTCGAAGCGGTGATGAATTGTAGACACGAATTCATTGCTTGGAGAAATTGGGTCAAAGTTTTGATCCTTCGGAGCTGAGAAAATTTTGTGCGGTAGCCATCTAGTGAGAGATAAAGGAAGTTACAAGATTACGGTGGACAATTTGTGATGAAAAGAATCAAATAAAGATATTTGAGAAATATTGAATTGATTAATTGATTAATTTCGAAGCGGTGATAAGTTGTAGACACGAATTCATTGCTTGAAGAAATTGGGTCAAACTTTTGATCCTTCGGAGTCGAGAAAATTGTGTGTGGTAGCCATCTAGTGAGAGATAAAGGAAGTTACAAGATTACGGTGGATAAATTGTGATGAAAAGAATCAAATAAAAGATATTTGAGAAATATTAAATTGATTAATTTCGAAGCGGTGATAAATTGTAGACACGAATTCAAGCTTGAAGAAATTGGGTCAAACTTTTGATCCTTCGAAGTCGAGAAAATTCTGTGCGGTAGCCATCTAGTGAGAGATAAAGGAAGTTACAAGATTACGGTGGATAAATTGTGATGAAAAGAATCAAATAAAAGATATTTGAGAAATATTTAATTGATTAATTGATTAATTTCAAAGCTGTGATAAATTGTAGACACGAATTCATTGCTTGGAGAAATTGGGTCAAAGTTTTGATCCTTCGGAGTCGAGAAAATTCTGTGCGGTAGCCATCTGGTGAGAGATAAAGGAAGCCACAAGATCACGATGAATAAATTGTGATAAAGAGAATCAAGTAAAAGATATTTGACAAATATTAAATTAAATACTTAAATTACTTCAAATATAAAATTAACTAATCAAATTAATTAACCAGATAACAAATTAATTAATTGCAATAATTAATAAATATCGAATTAATTAAAATTAAAATTCGAATTAGCGTTAATCCTAAATCAACATAAACAAAACTTTATCAGATTTGTAATTAAGTAGTGGATTAATTTTCTCATCGCGTAATAGGAGGACTGCTTACGTCCTTTTTTTTCCTTCTTTTTGTTTAAACACGAATTGCACTACTTCCGGTGACCTCGTTTCACCTTCGACGAGGGAAAAATTGTAAGTGCCTCGTTCCACAAGACTTGGATTTTCACCTCGCTCTCTCATTGCTTATGTATCGTCACGATTCGAGATTACGTACGAGAAACTTACGTTACTACGTACGCTGTACAACCCTCGATTAACGTAATACATATATATATATATATATATACATAATACGTTGTGTGTTTATACGAACAAATTTCCTCGCGGTTTCCGGATTTGTAGTAGAGGGTACGCTCCCGAGACTGCGTAACCGCAACAACGCTTACTCGGCTGAGCGATAACGCTCGATGAATCCCGGTGAGCAGCAGAGCTCCAACGTCGTACACACATACGCCCACGCTTTACCAGTAGTGGCAGGTGGATGTAGCCCTCTCGTGGTTAACACCGGGACACCAGGGAGTCACTCTCTCCCTCTCCCTCTCTCTCTCTCTCTCACTCTCCCTTCCTCTCTCTCGCTCTCTCTCTCTCACTCTCTCTCACTCTCTCACTCTCTCTCTCTCTCTCTCTCTCTCTCTCTCTCTCTCTCTCTCTCTCTCTCTCTCTTTAGTTTGCTCTCTCTCCCTCAAATTCTCTCTCTCTCTCTCTCTCTCTCTCCTTCTGACTCTCGGTACTCATTCGGTTCACCGCGAGGCACGGCAACCGACGATCGCCCAAGTACCGACCGAGCGAGAGAGAGAGAGAGAGAGAATTCATTGTAACGCATATGCTTCACCCCGCGACCATTTTTACAGACTATATGGGTCGAAATTAGCATCGTGGCTTGCCGGCGTTAATTACGAGCCCATTTCCTCGACGACTCTGTATCTCTCGCTCTCTCCCTCCAAGTCGGACAGAGAATCGTGTTTGACCAACCGCTCCAAGTACTACTCGGTGCAAATGCGTCGGGAGAGACTTCTGTTTATATCTTCGTTGCACATATTTATATATGTGTGTGTGTCTGTATGTCCTGGTGGTTGTCTGTTACTGCGGCGACCACCGCAACACTCTACGACTCGAGATATAACGCGATGGAGACGAGGTGGAGAAGCTCCGTACCTTGTACCTACACGATTATAACCGGTGTACACAACGAATATCATGCCGAACCAACCGGATCGTGCCAAAGACCAGGTGGTGCCATTGTAGCCTTTTTTACCGACGGAGTTACAAAACTCCCGCTTCCGGAACGTTTCGACGAGATTTTTGTATTTTTAAGGAAGGAGAAACGCTTCTTCGTGGAATATTTGTATTTAACGATTTTGATGAGATAAAATTGATCGAATTTATTAATTTAATAATTAAATAATTTTTTACAATTTTTTTTATAAACGGATTAAATAATTGTCGGTAGATGGGTAAATCGAGAATTGGGAATAATAATTGCCTGGATTTTGCAATTTTATTTATCGAGAGATTAATGAAAGATTTTAGCAGCAGAAAAATTATCGAGTAAAAGGAAGATGAATGTTGCTGTTTAATCGAGCGAGGAGGAATCGATTAATTGATTAATTTAACGATTATAGCAAAACGATGAATTATCACTCGGCTCATTAATTAACGCTAATTGATTCGTGAGAAATAATTTCGCAATATTCGCGTCGATTAAAAATTGAATTCGTCGAGCGATCGACGAAACGAGTTTTTCCTTCATTTTTTTATTTTTATGTAATTGAGCAAGAAAGAAAAACGATAGCGAAAAGGCGATAAATTTTCGCGACTGTTTACGATTTCTTTAGAAGGACGGTTGAGATTTGCGTAATTCCTCGGGTCGCGCGTGAAGGGAGAGACGAGCAGAGTCGATGCGGGAAGGAAAGAAAAATACGAAGCGAAACGATTCGTCGGGAGTAAAAAACACAAAAAATCGTACGGGTTAAAAAGTCGTCGAGGTGGAGGGGTAGAGAAACGTGTGTAAATTTTTCGTCGATCGGCAATGAGAAACACGCGCGGGAACTAATTGCCGTCCCATCATTTTGCTCCCCCGCAGATTCCGCTCTTTCTCTACCACCCCCATCCCCAACCTCCTCCTCCTCCTCCTCCTCCTCCTTCTCCTTCCTCTCGACTCTCCCGATCGCTTTTTCCAAGAGAATTCTCTCGATGCTACATAGGTACACACCGATACGACATTCCAGAAATACCGTCCTTGTGTCTCTCGCCCTGAAGCTTGTGCACGCGCCCGCAAGATATAGTTGCGGTTCTCTCTCTCTTTCTCTCTCCCTCTCTAGTTCTCTCTAGTTTGTTCTTTGTTTCTTTCTTTCTCTCCCTCTATCAATCTCTCTCTGTTTCTCTCTCTTTCTCACAGAGACAAACGCACACACACAAAATGCTTCTCGTGCATTCCTCGCGTCATATAACTGTAATAAACCTCTATACAGGGTAAGTTTCATAAGGTGTACCAGGCTTTATATTAAGGTAGATGGGTTCATTACAAACAAAAGTCGCAAATATACATTGGGGATATTTTTAATAGTTTACGAGATATACATTTTTAAAGTTGGTCCAATCAGAGCGCGTCAAGAATCGTTGTGGCCGCCCACTCCCCTCCCTGCCGCAAAGATAGCACAGTGTAGTCCGTTATATTTGGGATTCTAAAATTCAGAGCAGTCAATTTTGTTTATTATATTATTACGCAGTCATCTTTATTTCTCGAGCATTGACTGCTGTGAATTTAGCCGAGCGCGCCGAGAAGCTTTGGAACCGCCCACTCCCCGCCCTATTAGCCAATGCCCGAGAAATAAAAATGACTACGTAATAATATAATAAATAAAATTAGCTGCTCTGAATTTTATAACCCGAAATGTAACGCCCTACACTGTGCTATCTCTACAGCTAGGGCGGGAGTGGGCGGCTCCAACGGTTCACGGTGCGCTCTGATTGGACAAACTTTAAAAATGTATATCTCGTAAACTATTAAAAATATCCCCAATGTGTATTTACAACTTTTGTTTGTAATGATCCCATCTATCTTAAAACAAAGTTTGAGACACCTTATAAAACTCACCCTGTATATAGAACTATAGATATTATAGTGACGAATGACTAGCTCGTTTCATCAATAACATTCTCTTTACCCCAACGTTCTAAAAAAAAAAACAAAAACAAGATTTTTATCGAGAAAATAAATTTTATCGAGAAAACTTTTAATACTAAATAAAATTATTATCTATAAAATAATCCGCGAATAAATTCTAATTACGTTTAATTTTCTTTTTCCTATTACTTACAATTAGCATAAAAACCAAACAAAAAAAAGACAGAAACTTAGAAATAAATTACGTAGACGTAAAGTTTGAACGTTCATTCGATCTTACGACGTTTATTAGAATCTCGATCTTTAACTCCGTTCAATTATTTTCCAATCGTTTTATTCTTTCGTCACGATTCGCGAATAATGGGAGGGTAGAAGGGGGAATTTAGGGTTGAAGAGCGAAGTTACTAATTTCGAACAAGCTCATTCGAATGCCGGAGAGGTTTCCATTCCCTCTCTCTCTCTCTCTCTCTCTCTCTCTCTCTCTCTCTCTCTCTCTCAGCCCTTGCAGTTTCTCAGCTCTCGCATGTCGGGTCGTGCGCTCCGCTCTCTTTTATTTCTATTATTATTTGTCGTTTATCCTCTCTCGTGGCAGTCCTTGTTCTCTTCCTTATTGTTTCATTCGTATTATATTCATCCCTCCTCCCTACCTCCCTCTCCCCTATGCCCAGCTCAAAACCCCGTTTTTTTAATTTATTTATTGTTTCCTCGTTTCTTTCCTTTTTCCATTTTCTTTTTGTTTTCTTCTTATTATTTATTTCTTTTGGAAGATATTGCCTGTATGCTCCGTCGAGCGAACCCATAATATGCGAGTCCATGAAGAGAAATAAAAAAAACCATCGCGAAGAAGGCGAAGAAGAAGAAGAAGAAGAAGAAGAGAGAAAGACTGTTCTTTCTCACTGCAAATTTCTCTTCGAGTTTTGCGCCAGAGCTTGTCCAGTCTCTCTTTCGCTGTGTCGAGAATATTGCCTACACACATATATATATATATACATTCATACATACAAACATATATATATATACATACATACATTCATATATATATATGTCTTTTCTCGTTCTTTTGCGAGAACGAAGAGGACGACGACGACCTATAACGTTGCCAGGGCGGCCCCCGATCCTATATAAGCGTTGTATGCATGTTCGGTGCATAAATAAGGAGCACAGCTCGGGAGGCATTAAATCACGGGCGCGGGGATCGCTCGTGTGTATGTGTGTATGTATGTAAGAGAGAGAGAGAGAGAGAGAGAGAGTGAGATGGTAAGAAAAATCGAGCGAGAGTAAAGAACAAGAGTGAGAGAGAAAGAGGGAGAGTGGTGCAGTACCAGCAGCAACAAAACGGACCAAAGGGCCTGCAAACTCTCGGTAAGGACCTCTTCCTTCGTTCGTCCCCGGAGGATTACGCTCTCTCGCGTTGTGCACGGCTCTCGCGCCCCGTCGAGCCAATATGCCCGCGCATCAGAGTGCCCCGAGTGCGCGCGCCCTCTGGGCCTACCTTCTTGAGTAGTCGAGCGATTATGCGAACTGCTCGCTTCTTCTCTCGGAGAGAGAGAGAGAGAGAATACGAGGCTTCTTATTTGTACGGGGGACATACTCGGTTGAACTGTTTGACTCTAGGGATTGGATGAGATAAGATAAGGGCAGATCGTCGCATTGCACGTATTTGGTGAACAAAAATTATTGACGAAGGGAATTTAAGAATGGGTTTTGAAAAATGCGAATTGATTTTGACAGATACGTGGAATTTGAGGGTTGATATTTAAAATTGTATTGACAATTATTCGATTTAGGGAAAATAGAAAAATTGTTATATTTGAAATTGTTTATCACCAAAAAAAATCGCTCGTTCTCCCTGAGCAAACAAAAATTGAAAAAGGGAATTTAAGAACGAATTTTGAAAAATGAGAATTGATTTTGACAGATTCGTGGAATTTGAGATTTGATATTTAAAATTGTATTGACAATTATCCAGTTTAGGGAAAAGAGAGAAATTGTCAGATTTTAAATTGTTTATCACAAAAAAAAATCCCTCTCTCTCCCTGAGCAAACAAAAATTGAAAAAGGGAATTCAAGAATGAATTTTGAAAAATGAGAATTAATTTTGTCAGATACGTGGAATTTTAACTAAAATATTTAAAATTATATTGAAAATTATTCAATTCAGGAACAATAAAAAAATTGTCAGATTTGAAATTGTTTAAAACAAAAAAAAATCCCTCTCTCTCCTTGAGAGGGATTTAAAATTCTATTGAAGAATTATTCAATTCCGTCAAAATAAAAAAATTGTCATATTTGAAATATATTTATCACAAAGCAATTAAAATCCCGAATAAATAAAATTTGACGAATAAAACTGAATAAAAAAATCTACGAGAAGCAAAATATAATTACAAAAAAGCGCTTATAAATCGAACATTTTTTTTTGTCAAAATACAAACAATCGACGATAGAAAAAGAAAATTCAAAAAACCCAAATTTCAGAATAAGAAGAAAAACAATCATTAATTCGATCTAAAACAGCCCTGAATTTGAAAAATGAGAATAAGCACGAAAGATCGAGGTAGTTTCCGATCCATCACCAAGTGCGAGATCCGTCCGTACACAATGCGAATGCGAAGTTAGGAATTTTAATGTGCCTCTGCTTGTAAAGGGGGTGAAAGAAGAGAGACAGATAGAAAGATCGAGAGAGAAAGACACAAACAAAAACAAAAAAGAAGAAGACGAGAGAGAGAAAAAGAAAAAAAGCATCGAGTTGATCTCGAAGTGTGTATATGTATGGTACAGTGGGCAGAGCGTGCTGAATGCTCTTCCCACCCCCCGCAGAGCCAATCACCGCCCGAGAAATGGTAGCTGGTGAGTAGCAGCAACAGCAGCAGCAAGCAAGCAAGCAGCAGCAGGCAGCAGCATCCTCGCGAGTTCCTCTCTTCGTAAGAGAGTGAGAGAAAAAGACCAAGAGAGAGAGAGAGAGAGAGAGAGAGCACGAAACACACACACACAGACACACAGACAATGCCAAGTGTGCCAGAGAAGAGTGGTGGAAGAAGGAGGAGGGCTGGATGAAGAAGAGCCATGTGGATGGTATATCGAAGTAGCTTTCTTCCATCTTCCTTCTATTCGACGAGTAAGAATGGGCGAGGAGGAGGCTGAAGAGAAATATCAAAGAGGAAAGAGAGAGAGAGAGAAAATACGAAAATGAGAAGTCCGGACGTATGGAGGAAACACCAGGAGGAAGGATGGACCATTGGAGAGAGAAGGAGAGAGAGAGAAGGAGCCGAAGGATAATGAGGAGTGGAACATTTCATACCCTCAAGTTTCTACTGGCCTGTGCGAGACGTCGAAGAGGGGGAAAGAAACATATACATATATCATACATAAGGAAATATGTGTATATACATATGTAGATATGTGAGAAAGAAAGAAGGAAGGAAGGGAGATAGAAAGACTGGAGAGAATAAGGAGTAGGCTGATTGCGTCCGGACCGCGTAAATCTTGTTGATGGAAATTGTCCGCGGAGCTTCAGTGCACGTTTGGCGATTACGTCCTGGGGAGCACGCGAGAGCCGTGAGAGGTACGAAGAGAGTTAAAGATGAGAGAAGGGAGAGAGAGGGAGGGAGGGGGGAGGAGTTCGCTCATGCGCGCGTCGCTCGGTAGCACACACGTGTACTCTTCGTTTCTTCTTACAATTCCGTCTTCTTCTCGTCTCCTTCGTTCTTGTAACCTTTCCACGTTTCTTTACCTCGACTCTTTCACTCATTCGGTCCAGTACACGCGTGAGCATCTTCTCGAGAGTCTTTCCTTCTCTCGACAAAATGCAAGTATGACCCTCCTCCCCTTTCTTCAATCCTCGTCCCACTACTCCTGGTGGCTCGCATCTCTCGTGCGCGCGCATACTCAGCCTCCGTCGCTCGAGTGGAGAGCAACGCGGAGATTAATGAGCCCCGTACTTGGTACTTTTAATTCCAAAGACGGAGTGCAAATAAGTACCGTCATCCATCTTGACCGCCAATTACCACCGCGTGTACATATACATACGTATCTCTCTCTCAGGGAGAGAGAGAGAGAGAGAGTGAGAGGCAAACAGCGAGAGAGAAAGAGAGAGGGAGAGGAAAATATCTATATAGATATAAATATACATATAAATACGTAATTGCACTTTACTTGTACAAGTACGTCGCTCTCGTGGCCGAAGAATCGTGGTGCTTTTATCCACCTTGCGGAGACTGACGTAAACGCAAAGGTGTGCGAGCTATATACAGGGTGAATGTCATAAAATGTAACTAAGCTTTATTCTAAGGTAGATGAGATCATTACAAACAAAAGTTGCAAATATACATTGGGGATATTTTTAATAGTTTACGAGATATCAATGTTTAAAGTTGGTCCAATTAGAGCGTGCCGAGAAGCATTGGAGCCGCCCCCTCCCCGCCCTAGCAGCCAATGCCCGAGAAATAAAAATGACTGCGTAATAATATAATAAATAAAATTGACAGCTCTGAATTTTGCAACCCCAAATGTAACGTCCTACACTGTGCTTTCTCTATGGCTAGGGCGTAAATGGGAGTCTCCAACGCTTCTCGGCGCGCTCTGATTGGTCCAACTTAAAACATTTATATCTCGTAAACTATTAAAAATATCCCTAATGTATATTTGAAACTTTTGTTTGTAATGATCCCATCTACCTTAGAATAAAGCCTAGTTACACTTTATGAAATTCACCCTGTATATATAGATATAACATGGGCTTAGTATTAAAGACTTAACTACTACGTAACTCGTATGTCTATTAACTATACGATTCGTCTCTCTCGTTCGTTTTATACGCAATTTTGACGAACGATGAAATTCTTAATGTTTTTATTGCTTGTTTATTGTTAACAAGGAGAAAAAACCTAGGACTTTTAAGAATTCTCGTTGCTCAAACGCCAACGAGAAAGAGAGATAAACTTTCTCGTATTACTGATAGGCTTCTATATGGACCGAATGTTTATATATTCTTCTATATACGCGCACCCAAGACCCAAATCTAAAACAGTCGACAGGCGGAATCGTCCGACCTCGCACGATTAACCCAAACAGCAAATACACGAATCTCTCCTTCTCTCCCTCCCCCCTCTCTTCCTATATATGTATGTATGTATAAAGTCGGGACAGAGAACGATTTGAATGATCCCAAATTAGAGGAATGTCCGCGCGGAGACGTTTTTTTTCTTCGTTTCGTGATCTTTCCTCTATCTTTCTCTTGAAACGGATGAAGCTATAAATAATACGCGCGCGTTCCGTTGGAATGTTAATGCGGTTGGTCTAACCTATCTCCCTCTCTTTCTTTGCTCTATACGAGTGTCTCTGTCTCTATCTCTCTTTTTCTTTTTCTTTTCTCCCTTCGGTCTATACACGTTATATATATATATATATAAGCGCGAGAAGCAACTGTAACGAATGTTTCGCTACAGACCCCCCGTCAAAAAGCTTGGCGTCCCAGGCAAATTTTTTCATCCCTCCCGCCCCTGCCCCTATCCCTTCTTCACCAAACTGCAAAAACTCCATTCGAGAGTCGCACAAAAATAAAAACAAAAATAACGAGACACAACTCTTTCCCCGACCTCCATTAATTTTCATATCGCGTTGTTCTCGTTAATTGTTGCATATTTATGCGACTATATTCCGTAATTATATTGTTTTTATTTTCTAATTTTCTTCTTTTTTTATTTTTTTCATCTCTGACGTAGAAACGAAATTGTCGGAGGCGAAGAGGACAAAAATCGATATGGACGATAAAGGAATGATGATAGCAACTATCTATACATATATATATATATATATATATATATATATATATATATATATATATATATATATATATATGTGTGTGTGTGTGTGTGCGTGTGTGTGTGTGTGTGTGTGTGTGTGTGTGTGTGTGTGTGTGTGTATGTGTATGAGGGAAAGTGAGGGTCGTTGTAGCTCCTGCTGTTGCTATTACTAGAAAGCCGTCTAGGAGGTTCGCGAGCTGTCACAGGCAGAGACGAGAGAGAAACGGGGATGGTCTCAACCCCCACCCCCGGACTCCTACTCTTCTCTCACTATCTCACTCTCTCTCTCTCTCTCTCTCACCCCCTTTCTCTCCATCTCGCTCTCTCTAGCTCTATCCTTAATGTCGACGTTCCTCGTCCTTGTCCTCATCTGTAATCGCAGGGGCGGCAACGTCCTGTCCTCGACAGAGTCACACTGCCACTGAGCTCTGTGTTATTCTGTGTCACTACATATATATATATATATATATATATACTGTGTATTATGGACCAGGGGCAATGTCTCGTTCAACGTGTCACTAGTAAATATGTATACCTATAACTATATATATGTACAGGGTGAATTTCATAAGATGGCACAGGCTTCATTTTAAGGTAGATGGGATCATTACAAACAAAAGTTGTAAATATACATTGGAGATATTTTTAATAGTTTACGAGATATAAACTTTTAAAGCTGGTCCAATCAGAGCGCGCCGAGAAGCATTGGAGCCGCCCACTCCCCACCCTAACCGTAGAGATAGCACAGTGTAGTGTGTTACATTTCGGGTTGTAAAATTCAGAGCATTCTATTTTATTTATTATATTATTACTCCGTCATGTTTATTCCTCGGGTATTCACTGCTCTGAATTTTGCCAAGCGCGCCGAGAAGTATTGGAACCGCCCACTCCCCGCCCTAGCAGCCAATACCCGAGAAATAAAAATGACTCCGTAATAATATAATAAATAAAATTAACTGCTCTGAGTTTTGCAACCCCAAATGTAACGTCTTACACGGTGTTATGTCTATGGCTAGAGCGGGAGTGGGCGGCTCCAATGCTTCTCGGAGCGCTCTGATTGGACCAACTTTAAACATTTATATCTCGTAAACTATTAAAAATATCCCCAATGTATATTTGCAACTTTTGTTTGTAATGATCCCATCTACCTTAGAATAAAGCCTGTTTTACGCCTTATGAAATTCACCCTATATATATGGGGGAGGAAGCGTTGTATCCGTGTGCGTGTGCATGTATGGCGTAATGAAGGGGGGTTGGCCTGAGATAACCTGTCCGTTTGCCTATATAGCACTGCCAATTCCATTTGCCTAACGGAAACTCCGTATAGACAGTAATCTCGCGATCCGTTATCATCGTGAATCGCGCTCTATTGTCGATCGGACGCGCGTTTACCCGATGCACTTTGTCGCAATTGCGACAATGTGCCATTTTTATCCCACCTCGCACCGTGAAGTTTCTTATATTTCATCGAATATCAAATAATGCACGAGAAAAAAATATGAGTTAATAATTAATTAACGTTTTCCTGGAAAAATATTTTTTTTTTCTCTCTTTAGGTCAAAAATTTGCAAAAATTTGACCTAGTTCAAAATTGTCTTTCTGGAATTTATTCACCGAGCTGTTCTTTGAAGATATTTCTCATGGTCCATTGTACACGTAGAATAGCCGAGGCTAATTAATTTCGTAATTCCTAGAACTGTCTCGTGAGATTGGAACGAAGCGGTTCGTTGAACGGAACTCGGCCAAACCGAGTCAAACACGAGACATCTCTCGCAATGTTCTCTCGCCCGAGAGAAATATTTCGGACGAGAAATTGGAAGATATTTTGGCTATCTGGGCTTGTGGCTTTTTGGACGCATTCGTCGGCTTATCGAGCACGTTCTACCCCGCCCACAAGTCCCAAAGGATGAAATTCCTTGGAGTAGTCCTGGGAGTCCCGATATTATTAAGGACGCGGTACTATAATAATAGAGGGCTCTCTGGCTTCACGATTTGATTAGACACTCGGGATAAAGTCTCATGGACAATCACACGGTTCACTATACCTAAACATCGACGTCGTGAATATTTCTATACGAACCGAATTTTTCCACTCGAATTAACGATTAATGCTCCAACGAAATGTCTTGAAATTTTTTCAGGTGTCAAAAATTCATTAAAAAATTCCACCCGAGGATGCAACGTGGTAATTATCGTAAAACAAAATAAATAAATTGTTCTGTCATTATTTATCGAGATTTATTTCGAGCGAATAAATAAATTACAATCTTTTTTTTTTTTTTAAATTCACCTTTTCTAATTTATTTAAATATTTTTATGATTAAATCCTAGAAGACGATTGTTTAATTTTTTGTTTAATGAAGATTTTAATTTCATAATTCATTCAAATATTTTTAATTCGGTGATTATCGATCAAAATTTATTTCGATCGAGATTATTTATCGAGATTTATTTCAATCAAATAAATAAATTCTAATTTTTCAAGACAAAAATTCACTGTCTCTAATTTATTTAAATATTTTTATCAATAAAATCCAAAAGACAATTTTTAATTATTTGTGCAATGAACATATTAATTTCATAATTCATTCAAACATTTTTAATCCTGCGATTATCGATCAAAATTTATTTCCATCGATCGAATCAAATTCTCGTTCGACCTTTTTTTCTTATCTCCCGACATTTTTTTCGAAACTTCTATTTATCGAAGCGGACCTCGCGATGATAAAATAAACTTGGTAGTAAAAAGAAGCGGACATTTAAGTAATTCGATTCTCGTTCGATCGAATCGATCGATCCTTTCTCTCTCTCCCTCGCTCACCGGATGGAGGAAAAAGTGTGGCGAGACGTAATTGCGGATCGTTGGGCTCAAGTTTTAAGGCAAAGGAGAGAGGCCCAATGGCCTTGCGCCTGTTGCTTACGGAAGCGTATACCCAGGAGAGTAATAAGTACAAGATCGAATAAAAATAAGTCGTGCCAACTTTTATCCAGACACACATACACAAACAAACGTGAAAAACATTCGCCATGTAAGAATCGTAATAGTTCTTTTGGATTATCGAGTTTGGCGTACGGTAACGAGAGAGGAGACTCGAGCATCTTGGACTTTCTCCTTCGAGGAAAGAATTTCCATTCGTCAACGAGACGTAGTCTTCCTTTTTGGATTCGCTTCGATCAAAAATCAAAATGTTATTTGCGAAATAATGCAATCGTGCTGTGACGTGCTGGGCGCGTTATGGCGATTATTATTATTATTATTGTTATTTTTATATGATTATTATTATTATTATTATTAAGATCGTGTAGGGACGGAACTGCGTAGCTCTCGTCTCGTGTCTGTCGGACAGACGTACGTATATATTTTCCGTTCGGTATTAAAGGTACGTATATGTACATATGTATATGTATAAGAGACAGTAAGGAGTAAAGTAACCTGATCTGGAAAAGATAAATGAGGCGAGTGGACGGGGCTCGTTACAAACGCGATGAATAAGGGGAAGGGGTAGTCGGGTGAAGAAAGATGGAGAAACGTCTGGCGCCATTCGGCATTCAGGAATTCATCCACGTTTCGAGATAAGGTGACGATATTTATGAATTTGTGGATATTATTTTTATTTTTGGCAGATTTTTTATCAATTTTATTAATTTTTTGATTAATTAAATTGATTAATATGTAATTTAACATTGACGATAATTATGAATTTGACATATTTTGTTGATACAATTTTTTATTTTTTATAACAATTTTATTAATTTTGAGATTAATTAAATTGATTAATATTCTCTTAGAATAATTCTTAATTGACGATAATTATGAATTTAAAAATATAATTTTATGTCATATTTTCTATCAAATATTGATTAATTTCCTTAATTTATAGAGAATTATAATATTTAATATTAAATAATTAATCAAAATTATTCGTAAATTGGATAAATTTATCGAAAAATATATTTTCAATTTAGAATAAACGTTCTTTCAACGTCGCGAGAAAGACGAGGGTGTACTGCCCCCCCCCCCCCCCCCCCCCGGACACAAAAAAGAAAAACAAAGAAAAAGAACGAAATTATCAAGAAAGTACCGGATGCACGTCAGCTTTTCTGCTTGGGAGAGCTCTGTCCTCTCTCTCTCTCCCTCCTCCTCTCTGTGTCTATCATAATATCGGCATCGATCATTCGTCACTCGGTTCCCAAAGTTCGCGGTCTCTCGCACGAGACGACGTCTCGATATGTGGAAAAAGTGTGCATCGTCGGATAAAGAATCGTCCCCGGGGTGGTATCGATACTTTATTCATCGTCGCTAAGGATCGATCGAGAAATTCAACCAACGATCGAGACAACGAGAAAGAGAGAGAATCGATGGAGGAAAGATTCGGGGACACAATGAAGATTTCGTCGTTCGAATGAGAAAGAGAGAGAGAGGGAGAGAAAGAGGGGGAGAAGGAGAAGAGGGTTGTAAAATTTTAGCAGCGTTGAATATGCTCGCGCGGTAGCTCGTATGGAGATGACAATAAATATGTCTTCGAGGGCGATGCGCGGCCATGCAATATGTATGTCGCGCGCGTCTCCTTCCTCTCCCCCCCAGTTACGACAAACATACCTGACGAAGAGCAGCGCAGCGCGACGCGGGATCGTCCGAGGAGGTCCTTTTCTTCGTCCCCGCGTACAGCGACGCGACAAGAAAAAAACAAAACAAGAAAGAAAAAAAAACGAGAAAAAGAAGGCATTGCCCAAGGGACAGGCGTGCGCGAGATCTGACGTTGGAGGAGAGTAGGGGTAGGAGTAAGAGTGGGAGTGCGCGCGCATTTCTTTTGCACTTTTCGTTACCGCGCGCTCGATTTTTGTCGTATCGAGTCGTATAGGAATTACGAAGTTGGGACTGTTGATGTTTATACATTTACCACGTAAAACGTATAAATTTGGGTTTGGGACGTTGTAGAACCTTTTTTTGTTTTTGAATGATTTCATTTTTGTAAACAGTAAAACTGGGAGTAATTTTAATTTAAGGGATGTAAAGTTTTTTTGTTTTTGAATGATTTAATTTTTTTAAACAGTAAAACTGGGAGTAAATTTAATTTGTTGGATTTGGGTTATTGTAAAATTGCTTTTTGTTTTTAAATAATTTAATTTTTATAAACAGTAAAACTGGGAGTAAATTTAATTTAAGGGATGAGAAGTTTTGTTTTTGTTTATAAATGATTTAATTTTTTTAAACAGTAAAACTGGGAGTAAATTTAATTTGTTGGATTTGGGTTATTGTAAAATTAGTTTTTGTTTTTAATTAATTTAATTTTTGTAAACAGTAAAACTGGGAGTAAATTTAATTTAAGGGATGAGGAGTTTTTTTGTTTTTAAATGATTTAATTTTTGTAAACAGTAAAACTGGGAGTAAATTTAATTTAAGGGATGAGGAGTTTTTTGTTTTTAAATGATTTAATTTTTGTAAACAGTAAAACTGGGAGTAAATTTAATTTAAGGGAGGAGGGGGGAGTGAATGGGAAGAGTAAGATGTGGGCGAGATTGAGATACGTAAACATAGGAAGGATGGGATGGAGAGGGGAAAAGGAGAGACGTTGAAGCATTTATTGGTATGCAAGAAAGGATGGGAGATGGTAATAGAAAAAAGAAGAAGAGCAGAGGAGTGGATGAAGGAGACGGATATAATTGAAACAAAGGAGGATATATTAAATATGCTAGGTGGAAAAATGTAAGAAGATATTTATGAGTTTTATAGAGAAATAAATGAACTGTGTAAAAAAAAATACAAGAAGGAAGCAGAAATTTAAGATTAGATGTAAAATTTTATAAACAAACTTTGCCAAAAAATTGTACAAATAAAACGACCTAATAATAATAACAATAATAATTTAAGGGGCGAGAAAACATAAAAACAAACAGAAAAATCTCGTCGTATTTCGATGAAATTATTCGAATTTCCTACCTTACCGACTAATTAACACGTGACTCGATCACGATGGTATAATTGCGAAACGTGTGACAAGTTCGTTAAGGCGGAAGATGAAACGACACGAGAAACGTAGAAGGCTCGACGCTGTCTTACGATTCGACGCAGAACCGTTTAGATGAGTGGTGGGGGAAGCGAGAGCAAATGGAATAGTGGTGGGGGTAAGACGACGGCGAGAGCAGCGCCGTGGCGCGGCGCGCGCATCGGGTGGTCGCCGATCGCGACGGATAGACGGTCGCTCCGCGACAACGGCTACAAAACATCACGGACGGGATCGATCGATCGATCGATACGAACGTATTAACGATCTCATCAATATAAGGGGAGAGTATAAAGTCTGGACTCTCCGGAGAATCGCTCCGAGAGAAACTTTAATATACGGAGCGCTCGAGAATTGAGAAGGAGAGAGGGGCGAGAGAGGGAGAGACTTTGACGACCGATCTCGCAAGAAAAATCACCAATTTGTTGAATACTCCGGGTCTCGATATCGTAACAAAAAATATTGTAAATTTACATTTCGTCCATCAAAATAATAATAACCATATCGATGATAATAAAAATTCGTGTACGAATTTGAAATTCGCGAAACGAGAGAATGCTAGACAGTTTTATAAATTAGAAGGTTTGACATATTTTAGAATCAAAAAATGCATTTTTTTTTTCTGAAAGTGTGTGTCTTTTTTTATATGTGGTTCAAATTTCATGAAATTCTGAGCACTGGAAGGATGTTAAATAATTTTTTGAAGTTAGCGCTTGAATTCATTAGAAATTCAAACTCTTTCAGAAAATCGTGTTTCCTGAAAAATTACGTTTTTTCACCTGCAATGTGCCTTTTCTCAAAATCTACTCATCGTATCGACATATTTTTTTTTTGACGTAACCAATACATCCAAACGAAGGATGTGTCGAGCCATTTTTTTGAAAAAACGATTCAGACCCGAGAAAAATATATTTGAAGGTAAAAAAACGTGGTAAAAAATTGTAACAATATTTCAAAAAGATGTCAAAAAATTCTGAAACAAAATATCGAAAAAATGGCTTGATATATTGTTTATAACACTTTGATATACACACACAACAAAAAAGGTCAAAATCGAACGTACAGTTCGTGAGAAAAAGTACATTGAAAATAGACATTTTTTCAAAAATGTTTTTCGACTTTCAACAAGTCCCAAAATTTTTCTATTTCGAATATCGTCTAAAATCCTACACAGAATTGTCAATAAACTCTTTCTGAACCAAACTAAAAAAAATCGTCGAAAAATGTTGAATAGTTTTGAAGAAATCTCAATTTGAAGCAAAGAAGATCAGATCGGAACTTCCGAATATGTCGAACCTCCTTCCACCCTTAAATTCTGAAATTCTGAAATTTCTGAAGTTTCTGAAATTTCTGAAAAATATTGTAAATTTCCATTTCGAGGATCAAAATAATAATAACAATATCGATGATAATAAAAATTCGTGTACCAATTTGAAATTCGCGAAGCGAGAGAACGTTAAACAATTTTATAAATTAGAAAGTACGATGTAATTTAATTTGTTTAAGTTTCTGGAGTTTAGGCAAAAGTGCTTTGGCAAAGCGAAACTAAAGCGGGTTGGTTAATTGACGCAAGACAGACGCGCCATCTCGCGCTCGTTTTACCAAACGTATCAATTCGATTTTTTTTTCTCTATCTTTCTCTTCGGCTTGCTGACTACACATCGAGCTAGATAAATAAACCTTACTTCCTACTGTTTATTCGTGGATAACATGTGCGATGAGAGAGAGAGAGAGAGAGAGGGGAATTGTACAATCTCTCGTCGACCTCGCGAGAGAGAAGAAAAAATATAAGGGGAATAATATTTGGCAAATTGTGAACTTCGCGTCTGCACACACTCCGTAAATTTTAAGCTCGTTGCCGATCGACGTTCAACAAATATCGTTGTGATATTTTTGAAATTTGTTTTAAAAGAGAGAAAAATTTGAATTAAAAAAATTGGTTTTTTGTAATTTTGGTCCAATCGAGAATAATTGATTTTTGAAACTGTTTCGGGACGGAATAATGAGTTGCAATATTTCAAAAATTAATTTTAAGATGAGAAAAATATAAATTTAATAATTATTTCTTATTATTTTAGTCGAATAATAAGAATAATTAATTTCCTAAATTCTTTCGAAACAAAATAACGCGTTGCCATATTTTTCAAATTTATTTTAAGGCTGAGAAAGTTATAATTATCAAAATATTTTCTATAATTTTGGTAAAACCGAGAATAATTAATTTCCAAAACTCTTTCAAGGCAAAATAACGCATTGCCATATTTTTCAAATTTATTTTAAGGGAGAAAAAAATATAAATTAAAAAATTATTTTCTATAATTTTGGTCGAATCGAGAATAATTAATTCCCAAAACCCTTTCAAAACAGAATAACGTGTTTGCAATATTTTTCAAATTTATTTTAAGGCTGAGAAAGCTATAAATATCAAAATACTTTCTATACTTTTGGTAAAACCGAGAATGATTAATTGCCAAAATTCTTGCAAGACAAAATAACAAATTGCCATATTTTTCAAATTTATTTTAAGGGAGAAAAAAATATAAATTAAAAAATTATTTTCTATAATTTTGGTCGAATCGAGAATAATTAATTTCCTAAATTCTTTCGAAATAAAATAACGCGTTGCCATATTTTTCAAATTTATTTTAAGGGTGAGAATAATATAAATTAAAAAATTATTTTCTATGATTTTGGTCGAATCGAGAATAATTAATTCCCAAAACTCTTTCAATACAAAATAACGCATCGCCATATTTTTCAAATTTATTTTAAGTATGAGAAAAATACAAATTAAAAAATTATTTTCTATAATTTTGGTCGAATCGAGAATAATTGATATCCGGAACTCTTTCGAGACAGGATAACGTAAAGAGAACCGGGAATGACCAACATTACATTACACTCCTCGACGCTCGAGAAAAAGAGCGAAAACCAAGGGTGAGGTGGTAGGGGGATGAGATTCTCACTCCCCTCCATACCGGTAGTCCGGTTTACGTGAACTTCCGGTAGCCATTGACGTTGTTGAGGGTGCCAGGGGGTGCAAACGACACAAGGGGTAGTTTTCTCTGTGTATGTACATATATACATATATCAACGATCCCTTGTGTCTATCGACATATATATGTATATATATAGAGAGATAGAAGGAATCACGAGGCATAGAACATATAATCGAGGGGTTTCCGCGGCTATATGATCGCAGAGACAACCCCATGGGGCTGTATCAAGGGGTGAGGACGTTATATATATATATATATATATATATATATATATATATACGCGATCATTCGCCGGTTAGCCGTACGTCGAGTGAATAAAGAGAGAGAGACAGAAGAAAGAAGAACTAGCGAACGAAAGACATTATCGCGGGTTATCGAAGGCACGAGGGAAAAAAGGGGTGGGGGGTACGAGAAAAAGATGATTTAGGTATGGCGCGAGGGCGGTTCTCTTTGTCCTTGCCGCGAACGTGTCCCCGGAGAAAAAAAAAGAAAATCGTCGTGTTGCTGTACGTACGTCGATGAAAACGATTGTTTGCATTATTTATGATAATGCAGGGCGGGAAATTTGATACTCGAAACGACCATCGAAATTACTCGACCAAAACGCGTCGGTGACTTGGGAAAATTTATCCTCGATGAGAAAAAGGAATTTGGACAATAAAAAACAATTATTTATCCAATTTTGTGTAACATTTTTCCAGGAAAAAGCAATTTGTCTCTAAAAAAAGAACTTGATTACAATTTTCGATTAATTAGATTTTAATTAATTAATGGATTAATCGTTTTTACAGCTGATTGGCTTAGAAAAATTTATCCTCGATGAAAAAGAGGAATTTGGACAATAAAAAAAAATTATTTATCCAATCATGCACAAAAATTTTCCAGGAAAAAACAATTTCTCTCTAAAAAAAAAGAGCTTGATTATAATTTACGATTAATTAGATGATAATTGATTATTGGATTAATCGCTTTACAGCTGATTGACTTGGCAAGATTTGTCTTCGATGAAAATGAGGAATTTGGACAATAAAAAACAATTATTTATCCAATCTTGTGCAAAATTTGTCCAGAAAAAAACAATTTGTCTCTAAAAAAAGAACTTGATTACAATTTTCGATTAATTAGATGTTAATTAATTAATGGATTAATCGTTTTTCCAGCTGATTGACTTGGGAAATTTAACCCTCGATGAAAAAGAGGAATTGAGACAATAAAAAAAATTATTTATCCAATCTTGCACAAAATTTTTCCAGGAAAAAGCAATTTGTCTCCAAAAAAAGAACTTGATTATAATCTACGATTAATTAGATGTTAATTAATTATTGGATTAATGATTTTTACAACTAATTGACTTGGGAAAATTTACCCTCGACGAAAAAAATTAATTAGGACAATAAAAAAAAATTAATTATCCAATCTTGCACAAAATTTTTCAATCAAAAAGCAATTTATCTCCCAAAAAACAGCTTACATAAATTTTTCCACTAATTAAATGTTACTTATTTATTGACTTAATCGTTTTTACAGCTGCCTCACGAATTAAAAAAAAAGTGATGAAACCTTTCTCCTCTCCCACGAGAAAAATTAAAACCGTCACCGAATCGATGGATAAATTTTTCTGGCGACAAATATATGTGACCGAGAATTGAATTTCTGATGCGCCTTTGCTCGAGAATTAATGACTTCGGCATTGTCGTCATAAATAATGATGATTTTTTTTTCTTTTATTGCAAAGCTTTATGTATTTACATATATATATATATCGATGAGTCCGCGGTCTATGGCGTCCACGTGGCAGGGTGGAAGAGACCGAAGCCTGGCGGTAAGGGAAGAGGGGAAGGGCGCGCGAGCCCGAGCCAGAATTATATGGGGCGGGTAAATGGGGGATGAAAGTGTCACGAGCAGCCCTCGGCCACAGAAGCAACAGCACAGGCCTAGTTATGAACTCTGTGTACTTTAGCCGACGTATACACGTATATACGTATAAATTTAGCGTACAATAAGCGTCTACCCTGTAATCAAGTGAGAATCACGGTGGATTCGCTCTCGGACCGAGGATCCCGCGCGATCCATCGTTCCACCAGTAACAAAAGTCATTGTTCTCTTTTGGGAGAAAAATCTGAAAAAAATGAAAAAAAAACAAACAGACGATCAACCCTTTAGCTAAAAACGTCATAAAATTTCGATCAATTCCTCAATTATTTTCAATTAATATTATCGAGGGTTGAATTAAAAGACAAAAATTGAAAATTCTGATTATTCGCTTTTCTTATCAAAGGAAACAATTAAACGATCAACCCTTTGGTAGAAACATTATAAAATTTCAATCAATCCCACAATTATTATTTTCCAATTAACATTATCGAGGGTTAATTAAAAAATGAAAGTTAAACAATAAAATAAAAAAAATTCAGATTATTCGAACGTTATTTTCCTTCCATTATTAATCTTTCCCACCCTCGATACGAAACTTCTCAATCCCTCGATTATTATTTTCAATTAACATTATCGAGGGTTAATTAAAAAATAAAAATTAAACAATAAATTTAAAAATTCAGATTATTCGAACGTTATTTTCCTTCCATTATTAATCTTTCCCACCCTCAATTCGAAACTGCTCAATCCCTCGATTATTATTTTCAATTAACATTATCGAGGGTTAATTAAAAAATAAAAATTAAGCAATAAAATAAAAAAAATTCAGATTATTCGAACGTTATTTTCCTTCCATTATTAATCTTTCCCACCCTCGATTCGAAACTGCTCAATCCCTCAATTATTATTTTCAATTAACATTATCGAGGGTAAATTAAAAAATAAAAATTAAACAATAAAATAAAAAAAAATTCAGATTATTCGAACGTTATTTTCCTTCCATTATTAATCTTTCCCACTCTCGATTCGAAACTGCTCAATCCCTCGATTATTATTTTCAATTAACATTATCGAGAGTTAATTAAAAAATAAAAATTAAGCAATAAAATTAAAAAAATTCAGATTATTCGAACGTTATTTTCCTTCCATTATTAATCTTTCCCACCCTCGATTCGAAACTGCTCAATCCCTCGATTATTATTTTCAATTAACATTATCGAGAGTTAATTAAAAAATAAAAATTAAGCAATAAAATAAAAAAAATTCAGATTATTCGAACGTTATTTTCCTTCCATTATTAATCTTTCCCACTCTCGATTCGAAACTGCTCAATCCCTCAATTATTATTTTCAATTAACATTATCGAGGGTTAATTAAAAAATAAAAATTAAACAATAAAATAAAAAAATTCAGATTATTCGAACGTTATTTTCCTTCCATTGTTAATCTTTCCCACCCTCGATTCGAAACTGCTCAATCCCTCAATTATTATTTTCAATTAACATTATCGAGGGTTAATTAAAAAAAAATTAAACAATAAAATAAAAAATTCAGATTATTCGAACGTTATTTTCCTTCCATTATTAATCTTTCCCACTCTCGATTCGAAACTGCACGTAACTAAAATCTCGGACAAAAGAAGAAAACGCGTTTTTCGTGAAAAACCGTATTGTTGCATCGAGGGTTTCGTTGGTACAAAAGAACCGCGAAAAGCGTTTCGGAAAGCTTGTTGTTTTCTTTTTTTCTTTGTTTCCTCCTTTTTTTCTTCACGTCGAAGCGAAAATACGTGGAAAGGTAAGAACGTCCAAGAAACACGTGAACGAAACGAGAAAGATGGAGAACGACAAAGAGAGAGAGAGAGAGAGAGAAAGGGAGTGAGAGAGGGGAAGGGGAGGAGAGCAACGAAGAGAGAAAAGATCGGCGAGGAGTAATATTTCGTCGTTGGACGTTGAACAAAAAAGGAGACAATGCCGGGCGCGGGATCGATTATCCTCGGTCCGAAAGAGAGAGCAAGACAGACAGACCGAGCGACGAAGGATGAGAGGGAGGAAGGGAGGTTTGAGACACGAGAGTTCGTATCTCTTTCCCTCTCTCTCTCTCTTCGTGTGTTGCGGGGGCGCGTCTCACGGAGCAGACGCGAAAGTGAAGGAGAACGACGAGCCGACCAGCGAATCGGGGGGGGGGGGGGGGGGGGGGGGGTTGAAGCCCTCAGAAGATCTATATAGAATATCGTGTGCAGGACCAGCAACAAGAACGGAAGGGGAAGAGCAAGAGAGAGAGAGAGAGAGAATGAAGAAGAGGAGACACGCGAGATCGTCGCGTCGTCGCTTTGGGCAAATCCTCTCGGCGTTCACTTCGCTCATCTCGATCGTACTAAACAACGCGAAGTGAGAAAGACAGAGAGAGAGAGAGAGAGAGAGACAGGAGGGGGGTGGGGGGGAGATACACAAGAGCTTCGCTTCCGAGAATCGTAATTAATCACGTTGAATTTTTTTTTGTTGCAACTGCTGTTTCAAGGATAGAAGGGTGGAGGGGAGGGAGGGGGCAGGGGGTGGTAGGAAGATCGCAGGAAGGAAATCGTCTACCCTCTGGCTCCTCCAGACGAGAGTACAGCCGTGAGTGCTTCCTCGTCGGAAGCTGAGCGAGAGGAAGTATTACGTTCGACGATATGGCCAAAATGATACTCGGCGCCATCTGACGGACGTTTTTGTAACAGTTTGCTTTTATTTCTGGAACAAAGTGTTGTTTTGCGTGGATTTCTCTTTTTTTTCGGTTTTAAAGGTCAAAGGTTCGGTGAAATAATGGTAATTATTATTGTGTTAAGATAATATTATTAATATTAATAAATTATATTATAATACTAATTAAATATTATAATGATTATATTATTATGATATTATAATATTTTTAATTAAATAATTAATATTATAATATAATTATTATAATATTATAATGATATTATAACTATAATCATTATTATTATTATTATTATTATTTATTTATATTTCTCATTCTAGTACTTTTTCTGGGCATAATAATAATTATATTATTATTATTATTATTTCTGTATATAATAATCTGTATATATAATAAATCTGTATAATAATAATTATTATTATTATGCCCAGAAAATAATATTATAATTATTATTATTATTCCCAGAAAAAGTACTAGAATGAGAAATATAAGTAATAATAATCATTATTATCATTATAAAACACGAATAAATTATAAAATCAATAAATATAAACGATAACAATAAAATTGCAATTATTATAGAAAACTTCATCGAGTGACAATTTTCGACTTTACTCGAATCATAATTATGAAATGAAATTAGAGATCGATTCTCAAAAGCCAAAGGAAGAATATAGGACTAAAAATTAACGTTCGACCGTTAATGGTATGCAACGCTTGGCTTTCGCATCGTATTTTCTTCCTCAATTTTTGTATTTCTTTTCATTAATTTGGCGAGGAATAAAACTAAGAAATTCGTGTGCACGAGAGGAACGAAAGGAATAAAGAAAGAACGCGAGGAAAGAGCTTCGGTCCACCGGATTCGCGAACGATGAGTCTCATCAGAAGAGAGAGAGACCCCCGAAACGACTTTACGGGAATTAAACGCGAGAAATCGGGGAGATATGGAGCCGCGAAATGCGATGTGGCCATCCGTCACTCCGCTCTGCGCGCCCTCTCTCGCATTTAGTCCTCGTTCTCTTTCCCTCTCTCTCTCACACACACACACTCTCTCTCTCTCTCTCGTCGACTTTTTACTCGTACTTTATTATTTTCTACTCGCGCAGGTGTTTCAACGCGACCCCGTTAAACTCTCGCCTCGCTTCATCCCCCTCCGCGATCGCGTTCGAACGATCGCTGTCTCTCTGCCTGGGGTGTGTATGTGTGTGTGTGTGTGTGTGTGTTGCGAATTCGTTAAATATGCGGCAGATTTTGCAACGGTGCAAAGGGAAAAGAGCGATATAATCGTTGGGAATAAGAAGAAAGAAAAAAGAAAGTACCAGGCCCGAGGTTAAAGTTTTTTTCGCCGGACTTTTAATTACCCAGGAAAAATCTGACGAATTAGGGGTTGTTGATTTTTCTTTGTTTTTTACATTGTGAGGGATAATTTATTGTTTGATTAATTTTCTCGAATTTCGATTCGAAATCGCTCGGGACAATTTATTTAGCTCCTTTCTCAAACTTCGGAAAAAATCCGACGAATTAAGGGTTGTTATTTTTCTTTTTTTTACATGGTGAGGCACAATTTATTATTTGATTCATTTTTTCGAATCTCGATTCGAAATCACTCGAGATAATTTATTTAGCTCCTTTCTCAAACGTCGGAAAAAATCCGACGAATTAAGGGTTGTTATTTTTATTTTTTTACACTGCGAGAGACAATTTATTATTTGATTAATTTTTTCGAATCTCGATTCGAAATCACTCGAGATAATTAATTTAGTTCCTTTCTCAAACTTCGGAAAAAATCCGACGAATTAGGGGTTGTAATTTTTATTTTTTTACACTGCGAGAGACAATTTATTATTTGATTAATTTTTTCGAATCTCGATTCGAAATCGCTCGAGATAATTTATTTAGCTCCTTTCTCAAACTTCGGAAAAAATCCAACGAATTAGGGGTTGTTATTTTTATTTTTTTTACATGGCGAGGCACAATTTATTATTTGATTAATTTTTTCGAATCTCGATTCGAAATCACTCGAGATAATTTATTTAGCTCCTTTCTCAAACTTCGGAAAACATCCGACGAATTAGGGGTTGTTATTTTTCTTTTTTTTTGTACATTGTGAGGGACAATTTATTATTCGATTAATTTTTTCGAATCTCGATTCGAAATCACTCGAGATAATTTATTGAGCTTCTTTCTCAAACTTCGGAAAAAATCCGACGAATTGGGGGTTGTTATTTTTATTTTTTTTATATTGTAAAGCACAATTTATTATTTGATTAATTTTTTTGAATCTCGATTCGAAATCACTCGAGATAATTTATTTAGCTCCTTTCTCAAACTTCGGAAAAAATCCGACAAATTGGGGGTTGTTATTTTTATTTTTTTTACATTGTAAAGCACAATTTATTATTTGATTAATTGTTTCGAATCTCGATTCTAAATCACTCGAGATAATTTATTTAGCTCCTTTCTCAAACTTCGGAAAAAATCCGACGAATTAGGGGTTGTTATTTTTATTTTTATTACATTGTAAGGCACAATTTATTATTTGATTAATTTTTTCGAATCTCGATTCAAAATCACACGAGATAATTTATTTAGTTCCTTTCTCAAACTTCGGAAAAAATCCGACGAATTAGGGGTTGTTATTTTTCTTTTTTTTTACATTGCGAGGGACAATTTAGTATTTGATTAATTTTTTCGAATCTCGATTCGAAATCACTCGAGATAATTTATTGAGCTTCTTTCTCAAACTTCGGAAAAAATCCGACGAATTAGGGGTTGTTATTTTTCTTTTTTTTACATCGTAAGGGACAATTTATTCGGCTACCCAAATTCCACACACCGATTCGTATTTTTCGGACCACCCTGGGCTTTTTCGTCCACGGACGCCTCGGTAGCCTTTACTTCGCCTCTCTCTCTCTCTCTCTCTCACTCACTCTCTCACTCCCTCTCACTGTCCAGTTCCTCAACGGCAAAAGCTACAGGAGTGTAGAGAAGACCACGCGTATCTTCACAGGATCTCCTGTGTTTTACAAGCCGGCTGTGTATCGCGTCCACCTTTTTCTCATACACCAAAAGTTCCTCCCTCGCCGCTTCTGCCTCTCAGCTCGGGGCATTGTTAGTTCCTTTTGTGCCCGCATGAGTCGCTCGAGTGCTTTTCTCGTCGGTTGACTCCTCATCTACGCGCCCTCTCTCTCCCTGTCTCTATGTTTTCTCTTCGTTCCGACTGTACATCCTCCGTGTCTCGCACTTTTCTTCTCTCGCACGAAAAAAAAAGGATCTTTCCACATTGCTCAACGTAGCCGCACGCTTTGCCACAAGCATTGTCTCTCGCTCTTTTTCTCGTATTATTATTGCTCACTACCCACCCTCTCGCTCTTCTGTCAGTCCGTCTGTCTTACTCGTCTCTAACGCAATGGAAGGGCGCGTTACCGGCGGCTTAGCTTTTCCGGATTACAAGGATCTTCTTTATATTCCTCCCTCCACTGCTCGGATTCCACGTGCGTGCGTCCCTTTCTCCAAGAAAAATATTTTTCTATACAAAGTTAAGTCTCTCTTTTTTCACTCTTACTACCCTCTTTTCGCAAAATTCCAAGCAATGGGAAAAAAGGCAGGTCCTAGATGAACACGACATTAGCTCAAAAAAATAAACTACCCTACAAGAGTCAACGAGGGATGAAACAAATCGACTCTAAAAAATCCCTTCTGTAACTCTTTTTTCCAAATTCGTCAAAACGAATTGAATTTCTCTGTTTATTTTTTAACAATAACGATAAGGGTTGAAAAAAATCATTGACGAGTCTCCTTAACTCTCGGATACGATTTTCAAAAGGGTGAAGAAGAATCAACGAGGGATGAAACACATCGACTCTAAAAAACCCTTCTGCAACTCTTTTTTTCCAAATTCGTTAAAACGAATTGAATTTCTCTGTTTATTTTTAAACAATAACGATAAGGGTTGGAGAAAATCCCTTCTGTAACTCATTTTTTCCAAATTCGTCAAAACGAATCGAATTTCTCTGTTTGTCTTTAAACAATAACGATAAAGGTTGAAGAAAATCAACGAGTCTCCTTAACTCTCGGATACAATTTTCAAAAGGGTGAAGAAAAATCAACAAGGGATGAAACAAATTGACTCTAAAAAAACCCTTCTGCAACTCATTTTGTCCAAATTCGTCAAAACGAATTGAATTTCTCTGTTTATTTTTAAACAATAACGATAAGGGTTGAAAAAGATCAATGACGAGCTTCCTTAACTCTCGGATACAATTTTCATAAGGGTGAAGAAAAATCAACAAGGGATGAAACAAATCGACTCTAAAAAACCCTTCTGCAACTCTTTTTTTCCAAATTCGTTAAAACGAATTGAATTTCTCTGTTTATTTTTTAACAATAACGATAAGGGTTGAAAACAAATCAATGACGAATTTCCTCAACCCTCGGATACAATTTTCAAAATCCTGTCTAAGGGTTGATCGAGAAACAGAGATAAACCGAAAGATTTTCAGAGATGTAGCAAAAGGTCCATAAGGGCTGCAGAAACGAAGGGACACTTCTCTCGGTCAGTGGAAAAATAAGATAAAAAGATACGACGAGCGTAATTGATCGACATCAAGGGGGTACATCACCAGCAGATGTTTGAACACGCCCTCAACCTCCATCCGTCTCTTTCATAAAGTCCTGCGAGAAGGAGAGTCCTCTCTTGGCTCGTTCCTACACATTATACATATATGAAAGAGCGAACCTGTTGGCGAACATGTACTGGCCAGAACTGGGCAGAGGCATGAGCGATACGATAATAGCGAAACCCGCGTTTCTCTTCCATGTATGTATATGTGTAGAACATATATGTTTTATAATAACACAAAACGTGGTTAAGATCGAGCCTCGTGATACGTCGAGTCAACCACGAAGAGCAAAGAAAGAGAGAGAGAGAGAGAGTTGAGAGCGTTCAGTGAAACGCGCGGGGGAGTCATTTTTCACGCGCAATGTACTCTCGCTTTTTATTTTACATTCCTTTTTTTTTTTACCATTGAAGTTCTCGCAGGAACTGAACAACCTCGCAGGAAAAGAAGACGCGAAGCTGAGTGTTTTTTAACACAATCGAGTTTAATTTTTGTTTATAAATATTATAAATTATTGAGAAGGTGTGGAAATAATAGTAATTATTATTGGATTAAAATAATATTATTAATATTAATAAATTATATTATAATACTAACTAAATATTATAATTATTATATTATTATGATATTATAATATTCTTAATTAAATAATTAATATTATAATATAATTATTATAATATTTTAGTGATATCATAACTATAATCATTATTATTATTATTATTATTATTATTATTACTTATTTATATTTCTCATTCAAGTACTTTCTTTGGGCATAATAATAATTATTATTCCCAGAAATAATAATAATATTATTATTATTATTAAAATATTATTATTATTATTATTTCTGTATATATAATAAATCTGTATAATAATAATAATTATTATTATTATGCCCAGAAAAAAACATTATAATTATTATTATTATTCCCAGAAAAAGTACTAGAATGAGAAATATAAATAACAATAATAATCATTATTATCATTATAAAATGCGAATAAATTATTATTAAAATATTATTATTATTGTTATTATTATTTCTGTACATAATAAACTGTATACATAATAAATCGGTATAATAATAATTATTATTATTATTATGCCCAGAAAATAATATTATAATTATTATTATTATTCCCAGAAAGAGTACTAGAATGAGAAATATAAATAATAATAATAATCATTATTATCATTATAAAATGCGAATAAATTATCAAATCAATAAATATAAACAATAACAAACATATTGCAATTACTATGGAAAACTTCGTCGAGTGACAATTTTCGACTTTACTCGAATCATAATTATGAAATGAAATTATAGAGATCGATTCTCAAAAGTCAAAGGAAGAATTTGACTGAATTAACGTTCGAACGCTAATGGTATGCAATTCCTCAATTTTTGTATTTCTTTTCATTAATTTTCATAATATTCTAAATTATTGAGAAAGTGGGAAAAGACAATTTTAAAATTTAACGTTTTTTTTTTTTTAATGAAATTGATAATTTCAAGTATTTCTCGATGGTCGAATCATAAAGATTGGCAATATGTCGAAAACGTCGGGATCGGATCGTTTTTTCTTGTCTCTACCCATGAATATCTCTTCGATACTATCGAGAAGGGAACAAAAGGGAGCGAAGAATGCGCGAGTCTCTGTCAAGCGCAGGATCATTATAAATTTCGTACGCTCGTTTCTCCCTTTCTCTCGCCCTTCCACAATACGGTTCTTCGTTCGTATTATTCTTTTTTTTTTCCTTCATCCTCTTCTTTTTATTCGTTTATTTTCTTTCATTCGCTGTTTCACATCGCGCGCGCTTAATAAATTAGTCAAAAAAGACGTTCATCAATTTCTATGATGGCCATCCTCTCTCCTCCCCTCTCTCTCTCTCTCTCTCTCTTTCTCATAGAAATAAGTTATGAGAGAGACGAACAATCTCTAAAACATCATCCGTCCATCAAACTGTGAGAGTGCAAGCGACTCGGTCCCACTGTACATATATATATATATATATATATATATATATATATATAACACACGGTGTGCATAACATATATGTCTATAGCCTGGAAATTGATGGATGATTTTTTCTCTCAGCTGTCCGTTCGTCCATCCATCGATACTTCGCTGTATACGTTTTTAAAAATCCGCTCTCATATAGTTATATACATATGTATGTATATGTATATATACAGAGGGGGGACTGTAATATATTACAGCGAGTTTTCTCGAGCAATCTATCCGACGATCAACCCTAAATCGTACATTAATAATGAATTATTATAAATCCGCTGTTAACACTTGTCGTTTTCCAACTAATTTCATCCCTCGAACATTCTCTCCTTTCTCTCGATATCGATAGTGCTCTTATTTTACATTTTTTTGTACACTTTGATGATCTGTTTATAATTTCGTTCTTATTCTAATCAAAATTATAATGAAATTTTAACAAATATTGTCATTTTTTGTTTTGGTTTTAATTTTTAGAGGGTTGGTAATGCATTAACAGTTTTATCCTTAAGGAAGCATTACCGTTAGATTTCACTGAAAATTTGCAGAAACGTTATTTCATGTCGTATGTACATGTGTGTAAAATTTCAGGGGTCTTTATCGACTCAAAAATCACGATATTTATTCTTGAAAATCGTCACTTTTCGCAATCTTCCATAAGAGCCCGTGTTAAATATCGCAACATTATACAACGAGTATCTCGATCATTTGGTCGATGAAGCCTGTTGAAATTTTGCACACATTTTTATATGACATCAAAGAAGCTTCGATTAGTTTTTATAACAAATCTTATGGAAAACAAAAATTCATGATTTTGTTTATTATATAACAAATAAACTTTACGTAGAATCAATTTAAATTTTGAGTGTATTGTTCTTTAGTCGATTTGCAACAACTTTTCTTAATGAACTTAAACGCTTGGTCCACTTCCAATGCGAGAAAAAACGGGAATACAATTTTAATCCCCCCCCCCCCCTCTTCCGGTACGACTATCTTAAAATAAGAGAATTTTTCTCATTCGCTGAAACGAATGACGAATGGCAATTGCCAAGAAGACTTGCGGATAACATAACGAGCTGGTATTGTGTTGTTCGAGACGTGAGGAAGTTTCGAAGATGTGCGAAATATCCTCGAGAACAAGCAACAATCATCGTTTCTACGAATGGCAAGATTTTCTTTTCCAAGAGAAACTGTGAATTTTTTAATTCATCAAAAAAAAATTCCAAAAAAACAAGCAATAAGACAAATTTGAAAATTACAATTTCATTAAAAACCCTGCACCGAGAAAATATCCACTAAAATCCATCATTCGGGGGATGGTTACAATTTTACCCCAGAAACGTATTTTCCAAATACAAAAAATAATTTTAACAATTTAATTTACCTACAAAAAAAAGCATACTAAAAAATAATCAACGCATATATACACAGAGGTCGATTCGTTCCGTCGTCATCAGGTGACAGTGCCATATTCACGTTGTCCACCATCGTCCATCGTCCCTTTCTCACTCCCTAACCGGTATAATGTACTTTCCATCCCTCTGTCCTTCGCACAACACGTATATACATACATAAACAAGACAACCGAGAGAGGACAACTACGCAACTCGTAGGAGAGAGGGTTTGTTGTTACGAAGTGCGAGGGTGTGTGTGTTTGTATCTGTGTACATGGGAAGAAGGTCGAGAGGGTGCGAGAACGAGGGGTTGGTCGTCTCACCGGCTCGAAAGGGAAGAGGAGAAGAAGGAGGGGGAGGTCGAGGGCGAAGTGAGACAAGCTGCTCGAGGCCTCGCGGTAGAAGCTGCGAAGGTTAGGCCAAGGGGGTTGAAGGGGGGTTGGGGGGGAGAGTTAGATACAAGGATAGGGTGTGTGTCGTCATGGCTACGCAGCGGGGGGCGGGGCAATCGATACACCCTCGCAAAACTCTCGCACGCACCCCCAACCCTCCAACTGCCCCCTCCTCCCTCACCCCTGACCATCACCTCTCGCGAGTCCATCGCTCTACTCCGAGATATCTTGCACGCACCTCAGCGCGTATCCCACATAATACCCGCAAACACTTCAACCGCGGCGCAGCACCACGTTGAAACTAAAATAAAGTGCGGTATACCCGTTTCCCTTTGTCTCGACGCTTGAAACGCAATGACGATGGATACGTTTTTTTTTCTCTTACGACCGTATGGAAATTTCTCGATAATTCTAGAAAAATCCCAATTTTCCAAATGTAATTGTTGTTTTTCTTTTTTGGAAAATAGAAAAATAGCTCGTTGTCCAAGAGTGTTGTCATCGAGTATGAAAATCAGGACGTAAATGCATTCTCACAGGTCGCCCATCACTTTTCTTCAAAGAAACTCGCGTCCATTGTGCACGAGAGAAGAAGAAAATAATAACACGCTCGCGCCCCACCCAACGATGATTTTTCGCTTCACCCTCGAGCAGGAAGAAGAGGGGTGGGGGGATGAAATCGTCGAAAATCTCTCTCCCGCGACTATAACTAATGCGTTTAGGTGCGAAAAGACGATAGTTCGGCGAAAATTTGAAATAACGATCCTATACGCCTGGAAAATAACAATAATAATAATAATAATAAATGCTGTTTTGAGTTTTCCACGTGTACATTAGTCCACAGATATATCTATGTGGTTCTTCTTTACGGTACGGAAAGGAGTCCGTTGGTCGTGGACAATGCGAGCGCCCTCTCTCGCTCGCCGAGTGTATCATTCGGTCGTTTATGAGAGCTCGTAGTCGTTCATCACTCTGGTAGCTCCGTCTCTTTCTCTCCTCTCGCACCGGAGCATTTTTCATCGTCTCGGCGTCCCGTCCCGAGACGATGCACTCGGGAACACTGCAACCAATATACATATATACATTTACATACTATTTTACAGTGAGATCTCGAGTAATATGCCGCGCGGCATATCGTCCGTGAAATTGCACGAGTGCATCTCGTGTACTATATCTATGTGTATTTATGTGTGCGTGCGTGTATGTGTGTGTGTGTGTGTGTGTTGGGAAGTATCGGACCGGAGAGTCCAATCTCCGTTTCACGAGTTACAGGTGTCTTTTTGCAATTTTTTTCTCATTTTTAATAAGAATTTTATTGTTTCTATTAAATTATTATAGAAAAGTGGATTTTGGGTTATTGTATCGAGAACTATTTTCTATGAATTTTATAAATTGAAAAAAATCTCGAAATTTTGTTATTTTTGTATTTTTTGCTTCAATAATTTATAAATTTGAAGTCAAATCTGAACGATTTGCACCAGTTCTATACTAAATCGAATTAATTAGACGATTATCAATGTTAATTATAATTAAAAATGGGAGAAGATAAATGCGCGAGGCGATTTTTTTACGCTTTTAATGTCCTTCGAGGATTTTTGCCTCGAGAGTGTCAGGATTTCGGTGGTGGAGATGGAACGAAAAGTTTCGAGGTCTTAAAAAAATCATTAGTCCGAGCAGAAGGGAGAGAGAATGATTGGAAGGAGACGAACTGAGAGAGAGAGAGAGAGAGAGAGAAAGACGCAATAATTCAAGGGATCCGTTTCTGACAACTGGGCCGACGCTATCTCTCTCTCTCTTTCTCTTTCTCACTTGTATACAAGGCGTGTATAGAAATAACACAACGGACTGCACCTGTCCAGGTAGGCGTAGCCGAAACCGATTCTTCCAGGAATTCGCTCACGCGCGCGAGCGAGCGAGAAAAAGGCTCCAGCCTGTCTGCCAGGATCAGGATCATCTCCTCCTGACCTCGACAGCTTTTTGTTTAGAAACTCTCTCGTAAGGCCGGCAGCGCCTCATTCTTTTTCACTTCATTTTTTTCCCTCTCTATCTCTCTCTATTCCATCGATTTTAATGAGTTTTTGAGAAAAATCTCGACCAAAAATATTGAGAGGAGTGGGAAAAACACGCTCACGTGAAACCTCGCTGGTCGAATTTGATTTAAAAGACAAATTATAACAATATTAACTTCCAAAATTGCAAACAAAAAACAAAAATTAGAAAATTTACAATTTCTGAAAAGGAAAAAGCTTTGCTATTCATAGATTGTTATTAGAACCAATATGCATTAGTCCTTCCGAAGAAATTTCTTTTCTTGATTCCCAAAAATTACAAAAATCTGCAAAAAAATATCGAAAAACATAAATTTTCGACCTTTATTTACAAAAATTCGCGAAAAACAAAAACCAACAGGATAAAAAAACCTAAATCGAATCCCATAGATGCAATTTCATAAAAAAAAAAGTTTTAACACAATGTAAAAAATATTATTTAAAGCAAAAAACCAAAAATTTTCAATTTTCAAACCTTAACCATAAAGATGCGCGAAAAAAAACGAAGAAGGAACGAAAGAGGAAAAAGAAATCTAGAGTTCTGTGTCGCGAAGCGTGAATGAAAATCCCGATAATCCCAAAAATCTGTAATCCCGGTGAAAGGACAAACAAATCTGTCAACAGAGTGAGAGAGAAAGAGAGATTTGCTACACCGTGTCGAAGCAGACAAGACCTCGGTGTGTCTATACGTATTTACTGTATACACTGTTGAAGGACTATGTGTTTGCGGGAGGAGAGAAGAGAACCTGTGGAATCCCTTTTCTTTCTTACGCTCTCGATGAGAGTCCTTTTCTTACAATTTTCGCCTTGTGCCTCCCGGGTTCGCGTCACACCGCGAACAAGAGGCTTTTCACGGGAGGACGAAATCTTTCACTCTCTTTTTCTCTTCTCTTTCCTTCTTTTTTTTCCTCCGGCGAGAAGGATATCACCGTAATCCGAGATAAAGCGAAAGTGAGCTCGAGCAAATACGGAAAATCTCGTTTTTGTGAAAAGAGAGTGTGCCAGGGGTGGGAGGGAGGGAGGGGGGAGGTGCTCATGCGCATTGCAACAAGGCGCATGCGTCAATTGTTATTTTGCTCGAACCGGATTGAATCCTTCCTCGGACATGCTCGTTCGTGCGAGGGAACACGAAGGTGAGAAACTTTTTTTTTTTCTTTCTTTTTTTTTTATCGCTGTCGCGTAAATCACGTTTCGCTTCTGGATATTTGTAGCGAGGGAGGAAAAACCGTGAATCGTGTGCTTGTTTACTCGAACAATTCAACGGGAGTTATTCCGTGGTGGAAACTAACGCGAGGGTGAAAATTCGTCCCTCGTTCTAGCGAAAAGAAAACTTAATTTCACGAGGATTGAAAAAAATTTTGATTTTTGTTCCTGTTTTTGAAAATTTTGTGAAATGAAAATTATCACGCTATAGTTTGGATAAATATGTGGTTGATAAATATTAATTGTATTAAAATTTTTGTTTGTTTTCAGTTTTTGAATGTTTCCTATAAAATTATCAAATTTATTTATTTATTTATTTTGAAAAACGCATTTTCCACGATAATTTATCATTCGTTTTTGTTTAAATCGAGATATATACTTTCACCTCTTACAGGCTATCGCGCGTTACGAGAAAGTAAACGTTTACCAGAAACCACAGAAAATCTCATCGACCCTTTACATACGGGAATAAATTCTTCTACGCGTATTTTTCCTCGCGAGGGTTTTGGGGTCTATAATTTTGAGTTTAGTCGCCACGCCCACGATCTTCGTGGTCGAACCTGAGCATACGTCACCGGAGGAAGATTCATAAAAAAAAAAAAAAGGAAAAGAAAAAGAGACTAATATATTTACTATATAAAATGTTATATATGTATGGCCATAGAAGCGCCATCGAAGAGAGAGAGGGAGAAAGGAGAGAGGAAGATCTCGACAACGAGATAAGACCAAAACTCCTGTCACTTTGTCGGTGAAGCTTCATAATAAAAAATAAAGAAAAAAAAAGAGAAAAAACGAAAAAAGATTCCCTCCTTTTTCCCTGCAGGACACAAGGCCCCCTTGATCGTTTCCACGAGGCAGGAAACAACCGTGAAATCGTTCGGTCGTCATTTCAATAATATATTTCCCTGTTTTTTTTTTCTACCAATTAAAAATTTTACAGCCCAGTCCCATCGTTTATTAAAAACGAAAACAAAAAAAAACAAATAACATTCGAAAATCCTAAAGATGGAAGCTCGAATATAAAATCTCTGTTTTTTTTTGTTTTCTCGTCGATGCCAATGGACTAGAGAAATTTATTCACAGTGAAAATTTGACTTTACGAAAATTTCGGTTACGCCTCCGGGGGTTGCGGACTGTCTCGTTTCTTCGAGTGTCGGAAAAATAGGGCTCGAGCCTCTTCGTCAAGCCTCTTGACGTTTTATTTTCTCTCCTTGACGCGACGTTGAAAGAGAGAGAGAAGGAGAGGAGAGAGGAAAGCGTGTCATTTTTGACACACGGTGCATTCGTTGACGAGCGGTTAGGCATATCAACCTGCTGTCACAAGACGCGTTGCTTCCTCCTCAAAAGTTCATCGTGACCCTTCGAACTCGTATATTCGATCTCAGGCTACGTAATACAAACTCGTACACACATACAGATGTGTATTAAAACGCCATACGTATATTAACTCCCATAAGAATTACAACCACACACTTACAAACTTTTATATGTATATAAGTGTTATATATCTATACATAGGTGTATGGTTGTAATTCCATGTATATGCATATATATAATACCTGGTAGGAGCGACGGTGCGGTGACCCTCTTCAAAAAAACTCACGAAAACCCAACTACGCCTAGTTAGTCAGGCATTGTGCAAGCGCCAGGATTTATACTTTATGAAGTGGAAAAAAGGAACGAGAAATCGTCGAGGCGCAGTCTCCTATACACACGTGTGGCTGTATGAGCCCTCTAGAGCCGAGAGTAAAGTTTAAGTACCTGTATATAAACGAACAGGCGGACGCCCAAATTCTCGTGACAACTTGATCGTTATAAATATACTACCGAGATGATTCTCTCTCGTTTCCCAAACGTAACGAGACGAGAAAACGAAACATTCCCAAGAAAATTTTCCACGCGTGTTAATCCTCATCTTTCTTCTTTAGTCAAGGTCCAAGTTGGTTTATTTTCTTTCTAAGATTAAAGTTCTCGGTTTCATTTCCCAGTCGAAGTCGAAGGGATGTTCGACTCGCAGATTCAGTGGCAGAACGATTTTTAAGAGGAATCGATTCCTTGCTATTTCCACTGTGATTCTCGTGATTTCCTAATCAATAAGATAACCTGCGATTTCACACGATTTCTGCTGATTCCAATTGTGACAGGATGGTTGGCGAAGAGAGAGAATAAAAGATGAATTATTTTGACGATGAGTTTGTTAAAAGAGTAGAAAAGGTCTTGATGAAGTGGAAATCGAAAGAGAACTGATTTGGATATATGGAAGGTTTATTGAGAAAGGGTTTGAGAGAAAGAGTTTTGGAGTGGGGAGGATGTCACGCGCGGGTGTGATAAGAGACCGTGGGACTGTGAAGTCAGCAAAGTTGGGGTTTAGCAGGAAAAGTGACTAGGAGTAGATGAGAGCAGTGAGAAAGGAATGTGCGAACATTACACAACGATTTCCAGTGATTCCTGAATTTCAGAAGTCAACAATTTCTAGACTGTCACTAGAAAAACTTTGATAAATGCTTGCTCGCTTGAAAAGCAGATGGGTGATTCCCAATGCTTTCCTATACGTTTAGGGAAATCCCAAGGAAATCAGGAATCAGAGAGGAAGGTCACGCGCGGGTGTGATAAGAGACCGTGGGACTGTGAAGTCAGCAAAGTTGGGGTTTAGCAGGAAAGGAAACTAGGAGTAGATGAGAGCAGTGAGAAAGGAATGTGCGAACACGATTTCCAGTGATTCCTGAATTTCAGAAATCAACAATTTCTAGACTGTCAATAGAAAAACTTTGATAAATGCTTGCTCGCTTGAAAAGCGAATGGGTGATTCCCAATGCTTTCCTATACGTTTAGGAAAATTCCAAGGAAATCAGGAATCAGGGAGGAAGGTCACGCGTGGGTGTGATAAGAGACCGTGGGACTGTGAAGTCAGCTAAGTCGGAGTTTAGCAGGAAAGGAAACTAGGAGTAGATGAGAGCAGTGAGAAAGGAATGTGCGAACACGATTTCCAGTGATTCCTGAATTTCAGAAATCAACAATTTCTAGACTGTCAATAGAAAAACTTTGATAAATGCTTGCTCGCTTGAAAAGCAGATGGGTGATTCCCAATGTTTTCCTATAGGTTTAAAGAAATCCCAAGGAAATCAGGAATAATCATGCAACATCAGCGATTTCCAGCGATTTTTAGCGATTCCTAGCCTAGATGAAATGGTTCACTGATTTCTCGAGTGCTCAGCCCCTCGGTCGAAGTTTGTATGCACGAGATAGATGCTCCATTTTTTTTGTCCCTTGGTGTCCAACGTCGTTCATGATCCTTGCAAAAATATAACAGACGACCTCGAGTCGATCCTGGATGAGGAGATGTGTAGAGCGCGTGCCGTTGTCCTAAATAAACAGAAAGCTCAGTTTAGGATTTTGGTTGATGGTAAAAACTCGTTGTCGGTCTGCCGCGCCGTTACTGCGGTAAGCAACGTCGACCCCTGCGTATTCTAGTTTGACCCCTACATATATTTATATACATATTTTTTTGGAGGAGGGGGGTTGGACGGCAGGGCTAAACTCGGTTATACCAACTCGTACTTTAAACGCTTCTCGCGCACGTGTCCCAATCCGCGATCAACGTTCCATCGTATATATACATGTATATATGTATTTAATATATACGACCCATTAACGTTGCTCTCTCGACTACGCGATGCCGAAACGCGTTAATATTAAAACTATGCTGCCCGGGTGCGACTCCCTCGCTCATGGAAAATACTGGTAAGGGTGAGAGAAATTCAACGATGATCTACGACCATCGCCGACTCTCGGTTATACGAAGTATCATACACGAGTAAAACGAAAATTATTATCGTCCCCGCTCTTATTAGAAAATAATCGAAAAATAATTGAAACAATTTAAAAAAAAAAAAAAGGATAGAAAAAGATGAAAAGTTAAGTCTGCTTTCAACTTTTCATCTTTTTCTATTTGTTTTTAAATTGTTTCAGTTATTTTTCGATTATTTTCTAATAACTACAGGGACGATAATAATTATGAAACTTTTTGGTTTTTGTTTTTTTTTTTAATAAAAAAATTACTTTCCACGATTTTATAAAATTGTTCACTAACGATAAATCATCGGGAAACTGCGTCGTCGTAAATTAATTCTCACTTTTAGGATATTCGTGCGCGGTTCGTCGTTCGACCAGACGAGAAATACAAAAGGGACGAAAAGTTGATCGACGATGAAACCGAAAGACATCCTTTCTGTCACAGGGGCGTAATTTCCATCGGGGTAACGCGATCGATGCCTTTGCAATGTCCTGTGTGCGGTGTCGGAATAGAATGAGAAAAAAAAAAGAAGAAAGAAAGAAAAATCTCGGCAGCACGCATGGTGGGGTGAGGGAGGTTCGTGGTGAGATCGAGGGTCTCGCGCGATGAACGGATTTATGAATTTATGGATTCCGGGCACGCGCCTTCTCGCTGCCACTAAATTCACTCGTTCTCTCCATAACGCTTTATATATCTACACGATAAACCAAATAAAAGTAAAAAAAAAACCAATGTATATAAATATTACTATTTTTTGGTATTTTCTAAAAAATTATTATAATAAATAATAATATTATATAGTAAAATAATACAATAATAATAACAATATAATAATAATATATAATAATACAATATTACGATAATAATATAATATAATAATAATTCAATATAATAATAATTATAATATAAGAATTATTATTATAATATAATAATTATTATTAATATATAATTAATATTATTATTATTATTATAATATAATAATATTTATTATATATAGCAATATAATACAATAAAAATTATAATATTATAAATATAATACAATAATAATTACATTATTTAAAAACAAATAATTTTTTAATTTATATACGTCGAAACTGTATTCCGTGTAGACAATGATTCGCGAACTCCTTTCTATATTTTGATATTCGAAGATTTTCTAGACGATAATTGTTCAACTAGCGTAATCGATATCTCCAATCAGTTTCTCGATTCTTATTGCCTTCACGCTTTTCAAAATGATTCTATGGAGAGGGTTTTGTATCGTGAAAAAAAATATCTATATATCTATATATATAAGCGCGTGTGTGTTTCGACGAAGGAACAAGTGGAAGGCGGGGCAGTCTCGTGACGGCGAGTTTAGCCAGAGGCTACCACGCCCCCGCCGCCGCCACCGCCGCCACCAAACACGAGTTCATTGTCTCCGTGTTGTGTGAATACGTACACGTGTGAAAAATCTATTCCCATCTGTACAAAGTCCGGAACGTATCGAGGATCGACTGAATTCTGTAAAAATGCAAGATCGAATGTTATTTGTTGTTTTTTTTTCGTACACTGGCATCCATATGTCGACGCAAGGGCGAGTAAAGGACATTTTTATCAATTCGGACAAATCTCATCCAAGCTTGGCTAGCGAGAGACAAAAAGCCTCGTCCTGTCTTCCAACGGAATTGATCTTCGATTTTTCACCCTTTTTCTCTCTCCCTCTTGACAATAAATCAGAATTTCCAAACTGTACCTCGACTAATTTAGGAATGTTTTTTCTTTTCCAACGAATTGTAGAGTTTGAAATTCGATACGAAGAAATTATATTTCATGAGTTGATTACGATCCTGAACGAAGTGACGAATTGTCAAAAAATTAGACAAAACATTTGATTGTAAATTATTTGAAATTTTAGCCGTTTGTATTATTTATAAGCGTGATTGGATAGTTCGGAAGGCTGTAAATAATTCATCGATGAGCCACGAATGAAAAGAGCTGTTGGTAGTAGTGGAAAGTGCGAGGGGAAAATCGCATAGATCAGTCGGGATCAGATGCAAATAAGATTCATTAGCGTTAAGCCAACGGGGGTTGGAGAGATCTCTCGCTCGTTTTCGACGAGCCACATAACACCCTCGCTCCCGTGCACGCTTAAACCTGGAATATAAACGGTTCGTGCGCGGAAGCTGCTTCGCAGAGTGCTCCGTTACTAAAAGGGATGCGGAATTGTAGGGCGAGAGAAAGAGAGAAAATGGAGAAAGGAAACGAGCGAAAAGGGTTTGTTATTGCGCAGTGACGCTTTTCCCTTTTATCCCACACAATATGACACCTTTTTACATCAGAGTAAAATTTACACCTGTATTAACTTATTTGTTGGTCGTACAATAACAAAAAAATTCAATCCGTGAATAAAAAAATTATTTGGAAATATTATTTTACGTAATAACGCAACGATCGATGAAAATAATTGTCTCTATTTATGAGAGCATGGAGCATGAAGCGTAGAGTAAACGACCTCACACGCTGTACTTAGGATGTAGACCCTAAAACCGACAAAAAATATTATAAGTTATGGTAGCGCTGCTGTCGTTAATATAGGATGACAGAGAAGGACTGAGAAAAGAGAGAGAAGAACTTATTGCAGATAGTGCAGTTATGTTGTTACGTCCCAGTGGCGAGATTCTGTAACTCGTTATGAAATTAACGATTCGGAACGCTATCTTAATGATAACGAATGTCCCTGCGTGTGGAAAAAATTATTTAACAAGTTTTTCTAAAATTAATTTATATAGGAGAATTGTTAATTACTACAAAATCGAACTTACTTACTTATTTGTTATTTCAACCGGTCTAATTATTTGTCTCTTTTTGGCACATATTAAAGGTTAATAATTTACGAGGTAATGTCACAATGGTCGTTATCACATATCGAGGGGGTTACCAAACCTCGTTATCCGTTATGTGATATACACCATTGTGACAGCGCCTCGTAACTCGTTAACCTTTAATATATGCTTAAAAAAGTGACAAATAATTAGGACGTTCGAAATAACAAGTTCAATTTCGTAATAATTAACTAATATGTCACGACGTGTAAACACTAAAAGATATAAGTATTATTCTTATTTCAGCAATGACCAGGCCTCGATAACAAATACTCCTCACTTCATGGCATCAACAATGCCATACTTCATGTCCTATACTGACAACACAAGCGCCCTCGTGGCTGAATTTCGAACTACAACCAACGTATATCTTTTCCATCGATTTCAGGATCCAAATTTATCATGATTCTCCTAAGCCGTTTGATCTCCTTCCCTCTAGGCTCCATGGCGTGGAGAATAATGTGGAAAAAGTATGACAATCGACTCGTCGAATGCTGAACCGAAGAATGGAAATTCACTCGTCGGATGATATTGCGTAGTTTGGAAATGCTTCGAGTTTCGCAATATGGCCGCTTATACGCCTGCGGCGTCTTCGATGCGACGAGAACTTCACGATTGTTTTCGTTGTCGAAACGTTCGCTAACCTGGAAAAAAAACAGCCGCGCTATGTAACACAATACACACTCGATCTTTCTCGTGCCTTGTGAACTCCGGCCACTGACAGTTTGAATCTTGAATTACGAAAAAAAATACTGGCGAAAGCATCTAATTGTACTAACCTAGAAAAAAATAAATACCGCGACGATACGTGTTCAATAATTTTTCCAAACGTTACGAAACGTCATGTGTCTGTTGTATTACTGTTTCGCTTTCGATGTTGTCACACCTGCAACGACAATCTCGCACTCACGATCACGAAAAAGATAATTTAAGGACGAACGATAAACACACACCTTGCACTGCGAACGATGGTCGCGAAACACTGGACAGCAATGCTGACGCGTGTATCGTGTCGTCGATTACAAGATGGCCGACCTGTCAACATCGCATGCCGCGAAACTTTCTTTTCTATAATTATCTAAAAGTGTATATATCCTTGCTTCCAGAACGATTACCGACTTGGCGTTATTACTCGTACGAAAAAATTATCAAATCTTCTTTACGAGCTTCACGGAGGAAGAGAGACGTCGATGAAAACTGAGAAAAGTAGAGCCTACGCGTAGTTATACATATTTTACATTGTTTATAGGGAACGCCGTGTGAGCGCAACGCTGTCTGCCTATTGGCTCACGCGATACGACGCCATTTTGAAAAACGTCGTAATTGGTCCAACTTAGGCATAAAATACTTCAATTATTTCTTCGATGAACGTTGTTATTATACGAAATATTGTTGACATCTAGTTTCACATTGGATCGTAAACAAAATTATGCCTCGAATATCTCGTCTTCAATCTTATTTGATATCTGTATTAGAGAAAACAATTATTGAAAGCAAAGTGTCGGTTGCGGAGTGGGGGAAGCAGCGTGGGGGTCCAGTGTGTGCATAAAAAAGTGGACAGTGTGTGAAGTGAGTGACAAGTGGACAGGCAAATTAAACGATTGTGCTTTCGAAAATACGCGAAGTATATAGAAATCCTCGTTTCGCTAAATTGACAGAGAGTTGATCGTACGAACTTTTGTACCTAAACGAGCCTAACGAGAAAGTATAGCGAGGAGAATGTACTAACCACCCACGAAAATTCGTTTTAACGACTTCGCGATCAGTCACAGTTATCTTCACTTTCTTTCCATTGTTGCGATCGCGAGTTGCCGTTACGAGTTCCAAAATGGCGACGGAGCTTCCTCTCGTGAAACGTTCGGCAGTTCAAAACAAACTTTGAAAGGAGATTTATTCATACGTGTGTGAGTTACGTTCGTGTGGTACGAGGGTGAAAGAGCGAGCACGGAAGAGAGAAGACCTCTAATGAACTCTCGTTTAATAAAACTCGTGGCGGTGGTGTCGGATACGCGACGAGTCTGTGAGGGAGTGCGAGCGAGAGGTAAGGGAGAGGAGAGCCGAGGAGACGCGAAGTCCTGTTGGCCATGTTGCGTCCGGGACCCCCGAGCTAATCTGACTTTGATTAAACTTTTAGCGCGACACCTAAAAGGGGTGGCCGATAGAGATATATATGCGCGTGTATACTCGCCCCACCGGCCAACGAAACCCCGACGTGTAAGTCGATTTTTATTACGTTTTCGCGCATGAATTAACTCTCTTTCTCTCTATACACGTATATAGATATTTAACAGGCTTGTATATATAATCAAATCCTTTCAGGGCGTCACGATGAGATCACACGCATTTTTCTTTTCAACAGGGGTTGGATTAATTACAAAAAACATCCCTGGAAAATAAATACAAAATGAAGAAGACCGAAATCTTTTTTCTGCATTTCTTGTGATGTAAGAATCAAATATTTATACGTATAAATAATAGTGAATTCGTTGATTTGAAGGTTAAATTTATTTCAGGAGAGACTTCGATGCAAGTAGGTGCTGCCATCGGTGAGGAGACGGCGCAACTACTCGAGTGGCCGTAAGGAATCGTTGTTACCATCGTAGGGACACAACTTCCGCAGGGCTTAGAAGGGCGCTGCATGTTCATCCCGCTGTCGATAAGTCTCGCACATTTCCACGTTTTCATCCTCGTCGATAACTGTGCGAGAAAATATTTCTTATCTCATAAAGACACAATATACAATTTTATATAAATATTCCCTTGCGAATAGAGATTGTTTATAAAAAACGGAAAAAAATCATTGAATCAATTACACCGATATCATGGAATCACTTTATTGTCACACGCCATGTCTGGCATTGGGGGTATCTTTTTATCTGGTATATTATATTGGATACAGTCACTAACGTTTTTTTTTTTCTTTATAGTAATCGTGCCACGAGGAGCCATCGGGAAGCCGAGGGTGAATTTTTGTCTTTATCTCATTATTAATGTTTTTTTTTTTTTTTTACTCATTGTTATCAACTCTATTAATTTAATACACTATATTTAGTATGATAAGTCGATTCCTCGCGTGTGTGGGGGAAGGGGGGGGGGGGGCTTTGATCGCGCGCAATACAATATGTACAGTCTCGAAAAAGGAAAAAAAACACGCCTTTTGTTCCCTATTATTGTTTTTTTTTTCTTGTTTTTAAACAAAGAATCGACCTGTCTCGAATCACCGACGAATGGTCAGGACGTGTTTTTGTTTTTTTTTTTGTTCTTTTTTTTTTTGGACCTTCGGTTTCTCGCTGATTCTCCCTGGCACATCGTTCTAATCATACTGCTTAGGTTCGTTCCTTGCTCGTAATTTATTCTTCTTCTTTTTTTTTTTTGTTTCTTTTTCTTTTGTTGTTGTCCTGGGAGATTTTTAATTCACACTCTTGCAATCACGCTCGTTTATGTTTTTTTAATTCAGGCGCGCGCGCGTTTACTCAATCTCTCTCTCTCTCTCTCGCTCAGATCACACTCGCACGACGAGGTAAACAATAAGACACGATCATTTAAATATCTTTCTCTCTCTCTCTCTCTCTCTTTCTGTCTCTCTCATTCGCGTTCTCTCACACTTGTTTACCATTGACAAATTAGAAATGTACGAAGCCTGTCTCTCAAATATCTCGTTCTAACGATACTCGAAGTTATTATTTTGTTTCTTTCAATTTTTTTATTTCACTTTTCTTATTCACTTTGTTTTTTTTTCAGTTTCTTTTTTTTTCTTGTTTTTTTTTTTTTTTTTAATATAGTAAGGTATAAGGATCGACGAGCGTCGAGCTCGACTCGTGTAACGTTGTTTATTTTTAAATTCTTTCTGCAATCCTGTTCTCCTTCAATTTATCGAATCGGAGTGAATAATTGTTTTTTTTTATAATACAATCGATGACTCGGTGCACGAATCGAACCCGAAACGATAATTTTGTTCATTTGGTTTTCTTTTGTTGTTGTTGTTTTTTTTCTTCTTCTTCGTGTTACTCTTGTGACTCGTTTCGGTACAAGATACAAGGTCAGCCTATGCTACATTGGACTTGTTCTACAAAGGTAGTCGTTAATTTGATAATTAATAAATTGTTGGCATTTTTTTTTCCTTCGTATCTCGAAATCCCCCCCCCCCCCCCTTCAGCCCCCAAAATTGTGACTCGAAACATTCTCTCGTTTTCTAACTTTATCGAATTTCACGTAATTGCACTTTTTCCTTTTATTTATCCGTCCTCTTTTTTCCACTCTTGATTTTATGCGAACCCTTAATGTGATTTCTCAAATTTCCTAAGAACTTGGCGTATCATTTGACCCTCGAGCTTTTAATCGAGGAAGTACGACTCTTGCTTTAAATAAAAACATAAATTTCACAATTCATTTAAATTACGAGTGTAAATTTGTATTTTATTGAAATAAATTGTGGCAAAAATTTAGTCTTGAATTAACGTTGTTGTTTTAATTTAAATTCTTACATTCTCACTACTTTTTCTTTCCTTTTTTGTTACCATATTTCAAAATTCCTAGGACAAATCTTTTGCAGATTTTGAATTAACAAAATTTCTGAAGTTGAGATAAGGATTAAAAAATTGTTACAAGAATTATAACGATCGTACTTCCTTTAACCCCTTAACCTACGATTTACGTTCGAGAATTTTGGGCCAAAAACGTAAACACGATCGCTCAGCCTTCGAGCCATTCGCACGATTTGTGTAATAACCTGATCGAGCCAATTGCAAATATTACGAGCATCGCTCGTGGTAGGACGTTCGCGGTTTGCAAATAGCACAGACAAGGCTCGTGATGTATTCCTATTATCTCTTCGTATCGTGATCAGTTTCAAGTTATTCTTGGTCACATTCACACGTCGAAATTTACTTTCATAAATTCTAGAGAGGCAACCCCACAAAATCTTCTCAGCAAAAAGATTATGCGATTAAAGCAGTGAGAATTGTAATAACAATTCTGCTAACGAAAGTGACAGTAGTAGCGACATCTGTCGTGTTCGAAGAAAGTGTAGACGATTAGTTATCGAGGACAGTTCCGACGACGATCGAACTACCAGAGTCCTGGCTTTGGAAGGAAATAACAAATGGTCCAAAAATCTGGGAGTATACGATCACTCCTGGCAGATTGTTGCAGATTATTAATTTTGTATAAATAAACTTTTTGTAGTACTTGCATCTACTACAATTATTGCATCGGGTTTTAATTACTTATCAAATATTCCACAAATATTTATAATTTTAAGAGGGCGCCACTGCTAATATTTATATTTGGCCCGATCATCGTACTACGGGCTATGCCCGTAGTTGTAGGTTAAGGGGTTAAAGAGATTTTAAGAAAAAGAACACGTGATCCACAAAATCTCGTTTCAAGTCTTCCCCCCCCCCCCCCCCCCCAACCCTTTGAGCCCTAAGGACGCATATATGCGTCTGCGAACCACATAAGCTTGAAAGTACTCTGGTCTCAAAGGGTTAATCCCTCCGAACTAACCATCTTGGAAAATATCGCAGTCACACACCGAACGATCGCGACAATAACGTTAAAACCTTATTTGTTGTTATCTCTTCGTTCCATTAAGATAATTAATACATAGGTACAAAGTCGGATATTAATCGTGTGTCGAGTGTGTTTGTATGTTTTCTTTTTTTTTTTTGTGTAAATGTTTTTATTTCATTATATCTTTGTTTTTGTTTGTTTAATTCATCGTTTTTGTTTTCCTTCTTTCCATCTCGTTCGTTCGTTTTATTTAAAATTAACGTAACCGTGTTGGCGCGTTTTTTGTTTTGTTTTTTTTAGTTCGTTCTTTATTTCGGTTCTAAGATTGAGCATGCTTATTTACAAATCGGCAAGGCAAGGTTTGAGAATAATTTTTTGTTTTTTTCTTTTTCATCCTTAGATCCTCTTGGATTCTTCGTTTTTCGTTCTGTCGATCGTGGAAACGTGACGGTAACAAGAGAGGCAACGTAAAACGATGAGAACACGCTGGAAATTTGCGAGACACGTGGAATATCAATCGTTCGACAATTGTGGATTTGCCTGTTTCTTTTTTTTTTTGTTTGTTTTTTTTTTTTTTGTCATTTCTCATTTCTCGTTTCATCGTCAAGCACTGGAGCACTCTTAATACGAATTGTAAAATATTAATTCTCGTGCGATCGTCGCTTTCATCGATCCAAGTATGCGTTAACAATATTAATGTCTTAAGTGCGATTATTTCGTTTTTTTTTGTTTTCTTGTCTTTCTTTTTTGTTACTTTCTCTCTCCATTAAACGTTAGATAACGAAAGTAAGTTACGAGGTTTAGTCTTCAATGGATACGTCGAGTTTATAGAAAAAAAATCGTTTTGTTCATTAATACCGAAAACAAAAATTAATGAAAATTGTTACTTAATTCGATAATTTGTTATTTTTGTTTTTTTTTTTTTGGTAATTTTTCCATCACAATCACACACTCGTTTCTCTCTTTTACTCTTAATTCATACGTTCAATTTTGAAATTCTCACATTTTTTGTTCACTCTCACTTTCTCTCTCTCTCTCTCTCTCTGTCTCTCTTGCGCGCGGTTCTCCGGTGACTTTTCTCTCCAAACCCGACGGTGTAAATTTGTTAACGTTTTTCCTCGATGCGATAAGTCCAAAATAACGAAAAGAAAGCAAAAAACGATCGAAAAAGAGAAAAGAAACAACGACGATAACGAGCCAGACCGTTTCTTTTTTTGTTATCACGCACACACACACACACAAACACACACACACACACACACACGCGATTCTCATCGCTTCGACGTGCTTGTCTTCTTTATTTTTTTCTTCGCTCAGTTCTCGCAGTTATCAAAGTACTAAGTTTGAATAGGATATGCAATATTTTTATGTTCTTTTTTTTTTTGTTTTTTGTTTTTGTTTAAGCGTTAACCACAGCGCAGCGACGCCAAATCCTCGGGAAAATTACACTCTCGAGAATCCCTCCCCCCGGGTTAAAGTACTGGAGGGTGAACGGATTTCGAGACGTTTTTTGATCTGCGAAGGAAGAAACCAAATTTCTCGAATTTTTTCTCAAATCTTCGAAATAATTTAGCCAATTCTCGAGGGACTATTTTCGAGAGGATCGGGACGCGATCGATCGGTCAATTACAAACTCAACGTGTATTACATTATTATTAGTCTTTTATACATGTTTTTTTTTTTTTGTTGTTTTTTGTTGTTGTTGTTGTTGTTTTTTTCGTTTGAATTCTTCTTTTCTTCCTCCTTTTATAATCCATTCTCGTTCACTATTACAGTGTTTCGCGTGTGTATAGTTCTGGTTACTTTTTTTGTCTTGTTTACTTTTTTTCTTATTTTTGCTTCGTATATGAGATTTTTTATATGTTTTTAGTTTTTTTCGTTTTTTTCGTTTTTGCTTCTTATTATTCGTATTTGACCCCCTGTGACTAAACTCCGTACACTTGCAAAATTTACTTAGAAATCACCTTATAGTAATTTTCACAATACTTACATGTTTCTGTTTTTTGGTATCTCGTTAAGACTCTACGATCAGTATGTTCACGAGTAAAAAATCCTCCTTTGTTTTTTTTTGTTTTTTTTTTTTTTGTTATTTTTTATTTTATTCATACTTTATTTCTCTTTTCCTTCTCTCACGACGTCTCTCTCGTTTTTTTTTCTTCTTCTTCCTTTTTTTTTTTTTTTTTCTTTGGTTTGTTCGATTCTTCTAATTTAAGCACGTTATTTAGATATGATAAGATATCTCCTCCCTTGTTTCGTTTCTTCTGACGGCCCTTGGAAAAAATCACACCCACCCTTTTTTTCTCTCTCTTTCTCACTCTCACTCTCACTCTCTCTTTCTCTCTCTCTCTTTCTCTCTCTCTCTCTCTCTCATTCCATCTCGAGTTAAGCTTGGCTCTCGTTGATCCGCTATTTCTTTTTTTAAATGCTGTCTCACGGAATTGTTTTTGTTTTCTTTGTTTGTTTGTTTTATGTTCGCACGTGAATTCACCGTATTTCAATAATCGCGTTGTGAACGAAATTTTCGTCTTTTCATTTTCATGTTTTTCTGTTGTCTTTTGTTGTTTCTGTTCCATCGGTTAATTCGTGGCACTCGAAAATAATCTCGAACCTGCTTCGATAGCTCTCTCTCTCTCTCTCTCTCTCTCTCTCGCGTTGTCTCGGTAAAATAAATTTTTCCATCGCTCGAAAGATTCGAAAGGAAATTCAACGATTTTCCAAAATTAATTTTACAATGATAATTCACAAATTATTTTCGTTAACTTACTTGCTTGAACAATAAAATTTTGGCTATCGTTTATAATAATAAACCTTAATAAAAAAAAAATCGCGCAAGTTAACAAAGAAACACAAAAATTTCTTATTTTTATTTTTCATAGCGTTCCAATAATTTCACCAAAAGAAAAAAAAACACAGAAAAACAAGTTTGATCCGAGTTAATCACATTTTTGTAATCGTCCTCGTTGTAAAATCAAAATCAAAAAGGAACAAAAAAAATGCAAGATCGATTTTTCGAGAAAAGGAACCACGGTTTCATCTTTGTTTATTCAAAGTCTCGAGTGTCTGTGTGTTCTGTGTGTTTCTTTTCTCGTGTTGTGTGAATCTTTCGAACAAATCCCACTCTTTTCGTCTCTCCTTCGTTCTTTTCCTTTCTTTTTCTTTTTTCGTAAAAATGTGCAATTGGTTATTGTTGTTCTATAATCAGACGTTGGGTAAATTACGAGAAACGTTTTTACGCGTC
>OZ023258.1:1652738-1700658 GCA_964007305.1 Netelia melanura
TTTTTTTCCTTGTTCATTTTTTAAATCTCCTCTCGCATTTGTTTTCTTCTTTTTCGTGTCCTCCCTTTTTTTCTCTTCGATACATCTTCCGACATATCTTCAGCAATTATATAATAAACGAGTTCTATAGATTTTAAAAACCCTCGCACGGCGTGTCCAATATTATATACAAATATAGTAACGTCTCATATATATATATATATATAATACATATACATATACATATAAATATGTATGTATATATATATATATATATAAATATATTTTATTTAAATATCTATGTTTATGTATATATGTATATAGTTATAGTTCATGTCGTAGTCGTCGATCATAATTTTTTTTTTCATTCGTTTGTTTATCGATACATTTATAATATTGTAATCGAAGTTCAATCACGATTTAACCGATTTGTTCGTTTAGTTCGTTTTCTTTTTTTTTTCTTTTTTTTTTTTTTTTTGTTAATAAATCGAGTCACGTCTCGTCGATCCTCGGTTCGGATCGATTTTATCGTTAGTCGAGAGTGTGGATCGTGTTTCGTCGAAAAAGTCGATTCTCCTCATCGTTCTTCCCTCGACGCACTTGAAATTATTCACTAACGAATTCACTTCACTCGTCGTCTTCGTTTTTTTGGGTTTTTTTTCTTTTTCAATTTTGTTGAAATTCTTTTCATTTTTTTGTTTTCCTTCTTTTAGTTTGCCATTTTACACTTTATTCTCGTTCCAACACATCACGTTCGAGTTTATGTCGGCCTGCGGTTCGCTCGAACTCCATCGATTTCACTGTAAAACATATCGAAGGAAAGGATTAATGCAAGGAGAGACAAAGTTAGCGAGTGGATAATTTTACAATAAAAAATTTGAAAAAAAAAAGTATAAATTTATATCGTCACAACATGCGAAGGGTAATGGGACAAAATACGTCACAATTTTCTACTCGTTTGGGGTTTGGGTCTTTATTAATTTAAGGGACGTCTTTATCACGTTCGAGGATTGCTGGTTCTGTTATAATTTTTCTTTTTTTTTTGTTGTTCGTTCGTTTATTTACACACAAGACTCCGAATACGGCATGGACTTACCTCGATCTCTCGATAATCGCAAAACTAATCGATATGCCCAAATCATAAATATGGCTCATCACACATTTTGTTGTTTTTTTTTCTACAGGGCTGCGGTGGACTGGAGGTTGAGGAAACGAGGTCGATGAGATCGTGTATTCTTATCGATATAGCGTTGAAGAAGAAGAAGAAAAAGGAAACCAAAACGTTAAGGTTGTTTAGAAGCAAAGTACGTTTTATGAGAAAATTTGGAATTTTTAACGGTAGATAGTTCAATAGTTAAACTACGCCTCTGCCAAATTTCAAGTCAGTTCGGAGTTTATTAACCCTTTCGCTACGGGGCGGATCTCCGCCGCGGTACTCCCGCAGTACGGCGCGTAGTATCTCAGCGACATCACATGGAAAGTGACTATAGTCGCTCGTAGTAGCGAAAGGGTTAATGGAGATAAAAAATCACAAAGTTATGCACTTTTTAGCAGCCGTCTACAGCCTATAATGGGCAGAGCTATGCGCGATCTCAATAAACTCACGATAAATTTGTTCGCGCCTATAAACTTTTGTTAAAAAATTGACTGAGTGTTCTCTGGAATTTTACGCATCAATCAGCGCCAAAATCATGCGGTTTTGGAGATTTTTCATAGAGATTTTTGAGTTTGAAAACGAAAAATCGTGTCAACATACACTTCGAGCGAGTGAGTGTCTGACCGGCATGGCAACGCTGTACCGGAGAAAGAAGGGTCGCAAGGCAGAGGACCTTTTATTTTTCCACATAAATCTTCTTTTTGTATTGCGTATTTTTTCACTCGCATAATTTTTTTCTTTCATTTTACTCTCACTGTTTTCTCGACATTCGTTATCCATGATGCAATGTCATAAGTAACGTTTTTGAGGTTTTGTCGGCCGCTGACGTCAGCTGGTAACATGTACGATACTGGGCATGGGCGCTAAAGGGCCTCAACGTTGCCACGATTATGCATGATTTAAAAAAATTCTCATATTGAAATTTATAAACATCTAAAAATAAATAAATCTAAAAAATCGTACAAACTTCGGTAAAAACTCAGTCTTATCTAAATTGGGATCATAATTATCGAGTAAAGAAAAAAAATAATTCATGGATTGCTTACAGGGCGCTAAAAAACAATAATACAGCGCCCCATGTATAAGCATAGAGAAATCTCCCCCACTCTTATCTATCCCCACCCTGCTTCTAAACAACCTTAAAACAATCGAAGATGAAGAAGAAGGAGAATGTTAATCGCCGATGGATTAAAGAAAAATAGCAAATGCGACGAACGGATCAATATCAAGCAATATCGAAGAATAATTGTTATTTGCAAAAAAGAGACAATGGTAAACGTCAAGTTTTTGGAGGATTTCACGTTGGCAAGTTGCTAAAAGAAATTGTTTTCATTTTTCTGTTTGTCATTCTTTGTGGACGATGATCGTTTCGATCATTTTTATTGGAAATAAATTCGATCGTTTGCTTTTGCTAAAGTGAGATCCTCGTTGAACCAAAAAACTACGTACGATGCCTTGATCTCAGTGCGTACCTAAAGCTATTTGTGGCGCTCCGGATACATGGCCGCTACGTCTACAGCTAGTCTACATAACAGACTAGTAGCTCGATCTGATATGCAGTACATGATATGTGATGTGCTAGCTGTGTCGTTTGGTATTTTCTTTTTGATTTTTTTGTATATTTTTTTTCTCACAATCTTTCGAGATTTTCGTCTCTCTATGAAAGACACTCGAAACCACTTTCACACTCGCTTGCAACAATCACACGTTAGAAGCATTTCTTCCACTCTCTCTCTCTCAGCCAAAAAAAAATGAACAATCATTCACACATTCTCTCTTCCTCATTCTCCCTCATTCACACTCTCTCTTTCGATTTTTCGACACCGTATTCAGAGCCGTCGATCATTCTCACACAATCGTTCGACAAGTCATTAGTGTGCTGCTGGTGCAAAAAGACACGTGTCAGGAATATATTTTCTTTTTCTTTTTTTCTCTCGTCACGACGTCAGTAAAAATTCGAAAAATGCATCGACGAGGTCGACAATGACGTTGAAAGGTCTGCAGTGGATTTCTTTAATCTTCTTGGTTTTCTTTTTAAATTTTACGTTTCGAAAGTTTACGAAGCGAATCAACGTTCGCTCGATCGTGGCGACAAAAATGCAGGAGCATCAGCCAGCACTTTTTAAAGTTTAAGGGAATCGAGGGATGCGGCTGAGGAACGTCGTGACAAGACGAGTGACGGAGGTCCACTGACCAGGGACGTCGTGCCAAAGAGCTTGTACCACCCGAACACCATTTCATTCAGGTTGAGATCGTCCAGCATTATCTGCGCGACTCCCATGAACACTTTTTTCCCTTCTAAACGGCCGTAGTCACCCCATACCGTAACCTGAAACAATTTCGAATGAAAAAAGAAACGTAAAATTAATAAATTTGAATATTTCAATTTTCTTTTCATTATTTGACTGAAAGAATTCGGACTGAAACAATGTTAATCGCATAATCATACTGAGACCTGAAATAATTTCAAATGAGAAAAAGTAAAATTAATCCATTTGAATATTTCATGGGATCAATTTTTATTTATTTACTAACGGTACCCGGCCGTTTTGGTCTCATAATTCATTTGACGCACAATATTTTTGGTTTTCTCTCTATGTGTGATGCATGAACTTTCCAAATATAATCTATACTATACACATTTTTAGCAATTGTCCCCGAGCTTCGTTGATGGACATTGCAAATGCGAGTCGCACTGGAAATTGCAAATGTTTGAAATCGAATGGCATATATTTTGGTATCATTGGGACACGTGATAACAGTGCATCGTTTTTCCTTCAAATTTTCTATTTTAAATTGCAGTTTCGCTGATATTGTTCATCATATTTTTCCCTGGAAGCCCAGTACCGTTGCAAAGTCGTGGTGGATCGATGTTTCGTAAAAGTATGATAGGCACGCCCATTTTCAATGTTACAACGTACGGCGCTATGCCTGGCAAATGAAACAAATTCAGGAATTCAGTTGGATAATTAACAACTTGTTCTTGATTAATAAAAGTAGCAATCGACTTGTACGTTTTAGCTTCTCATGATATTCTCTTTTGAATCGTGAAATTTATATAATTGACATTGGGGTTTCTGCTGCTAATATAGAACGTTCCCTTAACCACTTACGTTTTTTTGCAGTTATGTACAATATTTTCAAAAACTTTGTGAATCAATTCGTCTGTTATTGCTGTTATTTTACGAAAGTTTGTACTTCGTCATACATACTCTAATCCTCCGTTTCTGAAACTCGTAATGTATGTTTCCTTTTTGATCGAGGTGTAGATCTTTCAATCGCTTCCCGATTTAGAGTCACGATTAATTTGACATTCGCTGTCAAATGAATTATGCAACTAATATATAATATCGAGTCGATCGAGTCGTTAAAACAAATGAATGTCTTTTATTTCGCTTGTCATTTTGGTAGTATACTTTGACAGCTGTCAAATAATCTCTATACAGGGTGAATTTCATAAGGTGTAATAGACTTTATTCTAAGGTAGATGGGATCATTACAAACAAAAGTTGCAAATATACATTAGGGATATTTTTAATAGTTTACGAGATATCGAGATTTAAAGTTGGTCCAATCAGAGCGCGCCGAGAAGCGTTGGAACCGCCCACTCGCCGCCCCAGCAGCCAATGCCCGAGAAATAAAAATGACTGCGTAATAATATAATAAATAAAATTGACTGCTCCGAATGTTGCAACCCCAAATGTAACGCCCTATACTGTGCTATCTCTACGTTTAGGGCGAGAGTGGGCGGCGCCAACGCTTCTCGGCGCGCTCGGATTGGACCAACTTTAAATCTTGATATCTCGTAAACTATTAAAAATATCCCCAATGTATATTTGCAACTTTTGTTTGTAATGGTCCCATCTACCTTAAAATAAAGTCTGTTACACCTTATGAAATTCACCCTGTATATAGATATACATAAATGTTAATTTTGTTTTGTCCCATGCGCGTTTATTTTGGCAAATAAAATTATTCTACTAACGCAGAAATCTTCTCGAGAGTGCGGACTACAATTCACCAAATTTTCATCGCCATCGGATAAATGGTAGCCTACTCGTGTCAAACAAACAAACAAACATTCTTCCATTTTTATATATAAGATTTTCCCCAAATGAAAAAAGAACACCAATATAAATCGAAAAATTGCAGATTAATTCATTTCAATATTTCATTGATTCGATTTTAATTTATCCAGATAAAAAAAAATGCTTCATGAGGTAAATTTGCATTTTTCTAAATGAAGAAACGACGTTTTGCATTTTTTTTTCATAATTTGATCAACAAAATTAGAATCGAATAATCAACAGCTTAAACAAATTATACTACGTCGACGATTTTACCTGCAGTATGCAGCCTTGAAAGTTTTGTCTAAATTCCAGTGGTTGTTGATACAAAGGATCGAGAGTTTGTCTAGCCGTTGTAGTTTTCGCTTTCTCTATGCACTTCTTGCCATTCACCAAGTATACTTTGACGTAAGGTGCTGCAACACAGAATCAAAATCATCGTGATAATTCTTATCCACATTGTAAAATAAAAAATATCCTAAAATTTCAAATTTGAATTGAAAACCGGAAAGAAAACGAACCTGGCAAAACTTTGCTGCCTTGTTTCGCTTGAAGTTCCCTGGCTCGGACCACCTCGACCTCGAGATATCCCTTAGTGTGTTTGAGTGCTAATTGCACATCGCCGAGGGAAGATGCACCGAGAACTTGTCGTCCAACCAACTGTCCAGGTCCAAGACCATCGATGAATTCACTCAGCTGCCCACCCTCGCCCGCTATTCTCCGACTTGGCGACCAACTGTCGTTATCGAAAAAAAGAAAAGCAAACACACACACACGCCCACACAAATACAAATTAGATATTTCAAATTACCCTCGAATGACTAAAAGGCGGCCAATCGATCCAAGAATTCTTCGATGAAAATGATCGAAGAGAATATTAAATTTCAACGCAAGTAAAAAAGAAAAATAAAGAAAACAACAAACAATAAAAAGAAAATTTGTTAAATATCAATACCGTACGATGCAATTCCTTGATCGGAGTTTCCAAGGTACGAGTTAAAAGTAGATAGAGCGAATAAAAATAAGAAAATAAATCTGTAAGAGATAGGCACATCGTTTTTTTCGACCCGGCGTCACATTCCCAGGACGAAGAGAGATTCGACAAGATTCGATCGTGTTTAAACCGACGTGCTCGACTCGTAATTCGACGAAAGTTCAGAAGAAGAGAAATCATCACATCATTTTGTTATTAAGTTTCGAGAACAAGAACTCACATAATATAAGAGTGTAGTGTTTAGTGTTGTGAAGTATTAAGATTTTTGTCGTGTACACACAGAGAGGGTTCGATAGAGACGTCGATAATAGTAACAGTAATTATAGTTATTCTCATTGTTTAAGATAATTATATATAATTATATATAACTATAAATATATATAATTATATATATAAAGATTCAGGCTTTCTATGTATCGTAGAGCCATGCAATTATTTGTCATGCCACACGCGCGAAAATCTTGACTTAGCTACTCTATAATCGTTCATGGACGTTTCGCTATTGTGAAAAGAATTTATTGTTTTTTAATTCTCCAATCGATCAATTATCATTAATAGCGAAACGACCACGATCGTTATCATTCTCATATCAAACGTGCCATCGCAAGAAAAAAAAAAGACAATTTTACAGAAAAAAAAAACGAAAAAGTTAAATTATATACAAACTTCGATGAGAGAATATTCCTCGGACGCATCGCCCGGGTCGACCATTTTCCTATTGATAATGGGTGAAATAAATTCATCGTTGATACGACAAAAGACTCGTGACTAAAAAAACTAAAAAAAAAAATGAGAAAAAAAAAAATAACGACGAATCCTGTACTTATTACGTACTAGCGTTATTTGTTCCTCATACACATGGAGTAGGTACGAAATATCATAACGATTGACAATAAACGTAGAATTATTCGTATCGTAGCGTCGTTATAAACGGTATCGAATAATTATTATCGACGAGATTGATTAATCTAGCTCTAAACAATTGTCTCTCGGATTAATTAATAATTGATGTAGATTGACTAGACGACTAGTGTAATATTCTAATTAACGCAACAAAACAAAAAAGAACAAGTTTTGTTTTCTTTTCAATTTAAGAGAAAGATTTTTCTCAAATTAGAAAGAAACTACTTTAACGATCGGGTTCAATCGACGATGCGACGACATATAATATCTCGCTTTCTGCTTGATCGTGAGCATTATATCCATCTTGTTATCGAGGCAATATATTTGTTCAGTTTTTTTTTTTTTTTAGAACAGAGCGTGACGACAATATCGAACGAAGGTGCGTGTCATGTAGAGATATTGTTTTTGTTTTTTTTTTTTTTTTTCTTACAATTGTGCATCGAGAGATTTTGGTGCAGGACGAACATTTGCAGCAACCAAGCAGTAAAGCCAAGACGATAATAACACCGATATATAATAATGGATTATTTAATTATGTATTTTTTTTTTTTTTTTTTTTTTCATTGATAATGAAACAATTAATTTAATATACGAAGGAGACAGAACAGATATTTGTTTGAATCTCATAAATACATGTAGAAATCTTGAAATTTTTAGAAAGAAAATTGAATTCTCGATTCGTGAGAATATTGTTTTATGGGAAGGAATTGACAAATTTTCGTGACGAATCGACAAAGAAATAGAGAGAGAGAGAGAGAGAGAGAGCAGAGTCGAAGTGTGATAAAACTAGACGACCAATAGAAAAATACATTGTTCAGTGAGAGATAGAGAGAGAGACAGAGAGATTTTGGGTGATTTGAGAAAGGATAATTACATTCACATACACACACTTACACACACAATAATAAGTATATTGGTACAGATAATATACATATATATACATACATATATATATATATACAAATATATTTTCTCTGACGAAAAGAAAACAAACTGAAGGGAAACGTAAATTGCTTGTTTTTTTTTTTTTTAAATACACTTAGAATTTAATATACGGATAAACACACACAAGTGGAAGAGTGAAAGATGTCTTTTTTTTTTTTGGAAGATACGTCGAGTTGTCGACTCTCTGCAGTTTCTCACGAAAAATCTAATCACGAATTTTGTAACGAGATAACGAAAGACCGAAAACACACGATAACAAACAAAAAAAAGTGTACACGTTGCTGCAAGAATTATTGAATTAAAATCATAAAATTAATAAAAATTGATCCAATTGTAAAGTAAGAGTCGTAATTTTTGTGTTTATTTGTTTTTTTAGTTTATAATAAATTTGTAAATAACGACAGAGAGTATTTGCGAGAGAGTTAGACAGAGAAAGAGAGAGAGAGAGAGAGAATGAGAGGAAATCGCGAGAAACGCCTCGTCGTAATTTTGCTTTCCTCGTCCCCCCCGTGAAGAAGTAGAGGCTTTTTTTTTGTTTTTTTTTTTTTGGTCACATCTACTTACGAGCTTGCTTCGGAACTAGAGATAGAGTTGAGACTTCCGGCGGTGTCATTGACGACCGTGCCGCCACCAACGATCTGTTTGCTCGTACCGAGACGTTGATAAGCCGGAAGTACCTCCTGGGAACGCTGAAAGCTGCTCGGTGTGCTGTTCCTCTTCCTGTTCGACAAACCGGAAGTACGAGGGTCCAGCACGCCACCGCTTCCCACGACTCCGCATTCTGCGTTGTGAAACCAAACAAGAAGATTTCTCGCTAACTATCGCTCATCCACGGACACATGCTCGAAAAAACGACTCGCATCCCTCTCCTCCAATCTCGATTCGTCAATTTTTTTTTTGTTCTTTGCACTAGCGGTTGTTACAATTTTCTTTTTGTTTTCTTTGCTTTCTTTTTTTTGTGTATTTCTTTTTTCAAAAATTATTTTCGACCTTAAACCAACCTCGAACACTCTCGTTGCGTTTCGTTTTTTGTTTGTTTGTATCTTTCTCTCTCGTATCTCTCTATCCGAATCGTCTCGAACATCTCGCTCGTCTCTCACTCTTCGTGTGAAGAATTTTTGGAAATTTTTTGGAAATTTTTTTTTTTTTATGCTTTTTTCGGTTTTTTTTTGTTTTGTTTTTTTTAGTTCTGTCGACACGTAAAGATCGAAGTTTTTCTATAAACGTATTATCGGTAGGGTCCATGATGTTTCATGGAGGATAAACGTTTGTTTGTTTTGTTTTGTTTTGTTTTAAATTCCTGCAAACGTTGAAATTCGATAACGAAGCGTGTATGGAATTAATAAATAATTAATAATTATTAATGATGATTAATAAAAAACGTTAGTAACTAAGCCACGAGCGCTATAAATTATCATTGCCTTCTAGTTCTATTTGACAATCCTTATTCAATATAAAATATTCAATCGTGTTTTACGAATAAATTTATCGAACTATTTAATATCAATTAATTAAATTAATTAATTACCTAAGGAGAGAGAGAAGAATAATAAAAACAACAAGGCCAATACTACGCTACGCATATAAATATATCGTATCATCAATAACTGCGGATAATCGATTAATCGATTATCGATTCTTCGAGTCGATGAAGAACTTGAAATTTTACGCTAAACGAAAGGAAAACAAAAAAAAAGACAAAACGAGGAAACGTCAAAAATTTAGGGAAATCCGTTTTCGCTCCCAAACTTCTCCGATGGATCCTCCAGGCGCTGTCGATAAAATCGAATTAATCGCTAAATTAAATTCAATCGCTATTCGTATGCAAAAAAAAATACATCACCCCCAAAAATAATTCGTTCTTTTTTTTTCTCTTTGTTTTTTTTTTAACGATCTAACCGAAACGTGACACAACATAGAAATAATATTCAAGTGCGTTTCTATCGATAAACATGTAACATAGTTCAAAAATATATTTATAATATATCGATTGTGATTCGATATTAATAATTATGTACACGGAAATTACAATTTTGTTTTTTGCTTTCTTTCGTTTTTTTTTTTTCAGAAATGGCAATATCCGGTCGGATCTCACCTGATGAACGGCCAACCCCCGGTTTTTCCGTCTCTCTGTGTTTATCGTTGCGGATCTCGTTTATTGCACGAAACACGTCGTTTCTGGAGCAACTGAGAGAGAAATATTCGGGACTCACCTAGGAAACGTGCTGACCACGAGAGTCACGAAGAACAAAATCGAAAAAGGTAAGGAGAAATAATATTGACGATGGGATCGATTAGCAGGATCAATTTCGAGATCTCTAGTCTCTAAATTAGAATAACAGTAATAATAATAATAATAATAATAAGCTTTTACACAACGAGACATTCTCTTTTCTTCACAAGAAATCGGCAATCGATCGTCACCCTCGCGTTATTCCTTCTAAAATATTTACCATTATTTTTTCGACACGCTTTTTCGTTCACGTATGTATGATCGATACATATTCGCAAAAATGCATTACGTTTTGTGCACTAGAAATTACATGGTTGCGATTTTTTACCTCGCACATTCGTGAGAATCGAAGGACGATAAAAAAAAATCGAAAAATTCGAGAAAATTCTCAAGTTCGATTTTACGAACGAAGGAATTTTTCGTCGAGTCGCTGTTCGATCTTTCACGAATGTGCGATGGTAAACTATGAAGGACAATACGTTTTTTGCAACTAATAATAATTTGCTTGTTTTTTTTTCAATCGTATTATTAGGCTTTTCTAACGCCTTCTAGAACGGTTTCTAAAACGTATCGTAGTGGCACGAGGTCAATGCGTTTGTTGGAATGAAATTTACAAAGATTTTTTGTATGTTTTATTTAATAACAAATAAAATCAAATGTCACGATGACCACGTGTCACGTGATTTTTTCAACGTTTTCGAAACAGCTACTAAAATCTCAATGTAGTCAATATATATGTATCAGTGTGTAATTCGTAATTTGATGTGGTTGTTCTTGTTACAATTGTCTTGGTCTTGGTAGGATTATAATTGTTTCTTTCTCGTATCAACTTTCATCCCCCTTTTTTTTCACTTGTTTTCTTAAATCGCGATTCTTTTTTTTTTTTTGTTTTGTTTGTTTGTTTCGTTGGCTCTTCTTGCTGAAACTTCCGTCTTTGCACAGAGTGTACTCACGTTTCTGGGGAAGTCGTGCACGAACCTCGACGAGCAACTTTCTATCGGACGGTCGAGAAAAATTTGTTCAAAAAAAAGTAAAAAACAAAATACAAGGGGTGATAAATTAAGAAAATGAAAAGAAGAAACAAAGAACGCGAATTTTCTCTGTAACGAATGGAATGAAAAAAATTAGAAAACTAATGTGAAATTTGATAATTTGTTTTTTTGAAAAATGTGAAAAATATTGTGAATCGAGTGGCGCCAGGCTTTTCAAAGAGCGTGGCAAAGAATTGTGAACTAATTCGGACCTGTCCCCATCGCCACTTCCTTCACCGTCGCTGCTCGCCGAACTCGGCTGTCTTCCGCTCCTTCCACTTGTCGTGTCATCCGGCAGTACTTCCTCGCTCCTGTGAACTGTAAAGGACGACTTTCCCTTCTTCCCGAAGCCGAGACGACGCTTGCGTCCTTCCTCGCCAACGCATGTACCACCAACAGACACGCACGTCGCACGGTTATCGTTTTTTTCATATTATTATTTTCATTTTCGTTCATGTTTTTTTTCTTTTTACATCGTATTTCCTAAATTCGTCCGTTTTTTTGTCGTCGTTCATAATTTTCGTTCTTTCCTTTTTTTTACAATTACCATTAAGTTTGTATCGTCAATTAAAATTTTTAACTCTATATTTACGTTCGATCGTAATTTTGTCTTTTAATTAAGGTAGTATTATCGTTGGGTGGGGGGATTAAAATTTTATTCCCGTTTTTTTCTCACATTGGAAGTGGACCAAGCGTTAAAGTTCATTGAGAAAAGTTGTTGCAAATCGACTAAAGAACAACATACTCAAAATTCAAATTGATCCTACGGAAAGTTTATTTGGTATATAATAAACAAAATCATGAATTTTTGTTTTCCATAAGATTTGTTATAAAAACTAATCGAAGCTTCTTTGATGTCGTATAAAAATGTGTGCAAAATTTCAACGGGCTTCATCGACCAAATGATCGAGATACTCGTTGCATAATATTGGGATATTTAACACGGGCTCTTATGAGGCAGTGTAACTGGCGACGAGCTACTTGCACTTCGAAAACGGGATCCGTAAATTGTCCGGCACTGAGCAACCGATCGCCTTAAAATTTGGAGGGTACATAGAGAATTATGGCACAAAGTGGTTGACAGTCTTACTTTTCCAAAATTTTGGAAAAAAATTTACGCTGGTAACTGAATCTGCAAAAATTTTTCCAAAATTTTGGAAAAATAAGACTGGATCCGTAAATTGTCCGGCACTGAGCAACCGATCGCCTTAAAATTTGGAGGGTACATAGAGAATTATGGCACAAAGTGGATGACAGTCTTATTTCTCCAAAATTTTGGAAAAAAATTTCCGCTGGTAACTGAATCTGCAAAATTTTTTACAAAATTTTGGAAAAATGAGACTGTCATCCATTTTGTGCCATAATTCTCTATGTACCCTCCAAATTTTAAGGCGATCGGTCGCTCAGTGCCGGACAATTTACGGATCCCGTTTTCGAAGCGCAAATGGCTCGTCGCAAGTAACACTGCCTCTTATGGGAGATTGCGAGAAGTGACGACTTTCAAGAATAAATATCGTGATTTTTGAGTCGATAAAGGACCCTGAAATTTTACACACATATACATATGACATCAAAGAACGTTTTTACAGATTTTCAGTAAAATCTAACGGAAACGCTGTTAACGATAGGACTACCTTAAGTGCAAAGTGAGAGTGAGAGTTCGTCGTTGACGTGCCAGTTTGCTTTACAGTCAGAGTCGATAGCGAACAAGTTTGATAGAGAGAGAGATAAGAGAGAGAAGAGATAAATGGAGAGCAAAAAAAAACAGTAAAGTCGAGTCGATCGGTCCACCGATCGATCGGACGTAATATTGTCTTGGCGAAAAAGTGCGTGTCGTGTCGACGAAGAATTCCGGACGACGAGACCAGTCGATGTGTCGTTATCAATGAGTTTTATTCTCCCTTTTTTTGGAGTGGTGTAGTGTTGGAGAAAGAAGAGACACGGTGGATGGACGAGAGTAAATGGAGTGAAGATAATTTCGTGTCGTAGAAAATAGAATTACGATTAGAGATTTTGATTCAACGAGGTCCGAGACTCTCGTCATTGTTTTTTTACTTTGTTTTCTTTTTTTTTTGGTTTGTTTTTCTTTCGAAAAATCATCGATGCGCTTTCGCAAGAATAATCGTCGGCAATAAAAATTTTCTAGAACAAAGAAGAACCAATTCATATTGTCGCCATTTTGGATTTTTCTTGTCGCGAAAGCACATCGTTTCTATAAACTACGAAATATAATTTAAGAGAGAGATAGAGAACGATAAACCTATTCTAAATATAATAATAATATAGACATAGGTATACGAGTAATATCTCAAAATTTACGTATTACGTGGTCGATATTTCTAGTGTTATAGATCGTTTGATGAAAACCAAATAAAAGCGACCGTGGACGAAAGACATCAACCCCTTGAAAAATTATAAGCCTCTCCCCTCCCTTCCCCATATCGTTCATCGCGAATTATAATTTTTTTTTTCGCCATAATTTTGTCCTTGTCTCGCCCTTGAACTTCCCAAAAAAAAAATGCCTTTGTACGAATTTAACGAATCCTGAGAATGCTGATTCGACGCTACTTTTTACAGATAGAGACAGCACGTTAACACCCAACACGTTTATTACATTTACTCTAAATTCAGACGTTTCGTTATACACGCTAGTTGTTATCTTTTGTTTGTTTGTTTTTTTTTAAATTATTATTTACCATAGAGATACACGTAAACGTACGTATAATTAATATATTAATTGGGTAATAAAAATCGGGCAAAGCGATTTGTTACCTGTCGCTGATAGTTGGCTCGTACTGTTGCTCTTCTTCCCAAGTCCAGCCTGGTACTGCGAGGCACTTCCGCCGCCGCTACTACTTCCGCTTCCGCTCTTACTGCCCGGTGAACTCTTGCGACCCCTCCGCGACGTGTCCTCGACGTGTAGACCAACCGCTGTGTCACTCAGACTGCCATCTGGGTGGAAAAGAAGAAAAAAGATAGCCGACGTTTCCATCAGAATCGTAGCAAGAAAAAAAAGAATAAATGGACGAATGAAAATAAAAAAGAAGAAAGTGGATAGGACATTTTTAATTATTTCAGCTAATTCCTCGGCAAGACTTTTAATTAGGGTGGATAGAAGGAATTGGGGTGTTAGGGGAAATAATACAAGAGACTCGAGGCCGACGTGCTCGCTCCGCACTTTTTTCCTCTCGTCCACTTGACACGAGAGCGAGCGAGAAAGAGAGTTTTTGGTCAGACGCTTGTGAATGACGAATCGACCTTGACGCTAGATTTTTTGGATCTCGGCCAAAACGTGCCCTCTCTCACTCTCTCTCTCTGTCTCTGAACAGTAGAGGAGAGTGTGAGAAAGAGGGCGTAGAAAAGTAGAAGACACAGAAAATGATACTAAAACAGTAAATGGACCAAATTAACAAAGTACTTATTACAAAAAAAAATATAAATTTCCATGACGATACGGTTTCCGGTTTGCAAGATTTGACCTTGAATTCTTCATTTATGAATAATTAGTTCCATCGTTTCAAAAGGGATAAGAATGGATATCACAATGACTTTTTAGAACTGCGAAAGTTTGAAAGTTTATTTTCAAAAATCGACAATAAATACTTTACCGACCGTCGATAAATTTAACGGTAAATCTTGGCAGCCTGGAAATCGAACCATCCCCTGGGACTTATTGCCGTTCTCGAGAGTTTAATCACTTTCCACATTTTCATCTCACGTGAGTTTAGTCGCCCTATTACAGATCTTTGGAGTGAAAATTTGAAATCACAAGGCACTTCCTGTATCTCACATTTTGACCAAAGTGGACGCCATGTTCTCAGAGCGGGAGAATATAAATCGAATTCAGACGACTATAGAAGGAAATGCCCATACTTCCGATTGAAGCGAGAAATGTGTCCCCCAGTGTAGTTCTGCCCCCAGCTACTCGCGTCGCTGGCGTCGCTACAAGAATGTATTAGGTCACACAGACACGTTCATGTATACTTTACACAGCTTCAAGGCGTAACCCCGCCTCCTTCCTCACCAATCACGTACGAGCGATCCATCGCAGCGACACCAAGTGGCAATTTTGGGCAGAAAAAAACTTTGCTTACTCGGCCTATAAGCATTGTCTTTCTGTAGTCGTTGGAGTTCGTTGCTTTTACTCATTGGATCCCTGATTTTCATCTCCGTTATACACGTATGTATGTATATATTTTATCATGAATGTAAAGTTTTTTGCATATAGGAACATAATGTCAAATACGTGTTCCAAACGTATTCATAGCTACATTAGCATCTATGAACACGTCAACCTTTCACAAATTTCAAACAAATTCCTGGATACTCGTTTCATTTGTACATCTTAACTCATTTTGTTTCTATTGTACACGTAAACTATTGAAACACATAAAACTTATCTGTAAAATCGACGGAATTCGTTTTTCGTTGTATTAAACAAGTCTAAAGTATGGTCCCGTGCAGAAATGTTGACACGGATACCCTATGTCCGATCAAACCCTGATCAGGATTTGTCATGGATTACCCAAAACCGGCATCCCGTTTCGAATCCAACTTGCATCAGTATCGGCATATGTACGACGACGATGGCATAATTTTGAAAATGGTGGCGTCATTTGTATTTTCGGTATTATTATTAAATTCCTATTTAAGTCTCTGTTTCTACTCATCGACGTTCGCGGGATGTAGACCCGTGCAGAAATGTTGACAGGGATACCAAACTACTGATCATATCCTGATCAGGATATGGCAGGAATGCTCCAAAACAGGGGTCCCTACGGGAATCCAGATGGTTTCCGCATCGGAAGAAATTTACGTCGGTGACGAGATTTCGAAACAATGGCACCACTGTAATTTCGGGGCATGCGAATCATACCCTGATCAGGATATGGCAGGGATGCCCCAAAACGGGTATACCTACAGGAACCAGATGTTTTCCACATCGGAAAAAATTTGAGTGGGTGACGATATTTCGAAACCATGGCGCCACTGTACTTTCGGGGTATACCGACTCAATCCTAATACGAAGCCTGTGGTGAGCGTAGATTTTATGACCAATACGAATATATATAGATATAGTAGTAGTAGTAGTACCGGTCACGACCGATAGGTGGCGCAAGGCCATCCCGCTTCTCACAAACGAACCATGCGTCCACTGGCATTATAAATGCGTAAACTGTCCAGAAAAGTATTAAGTTTCCTCTGGAACGTGCTGCAAAGAATTAGCTCACACTCCAATAAGTGTGCTATACAATTTTTGGATCGTACAATTACATACACTTTTTTCATATACATACTTATTATTTTCTCAGGTTATCGTGCTGCTTTTACTTTGTTTCCTTGAAGTCGCGGGTAGAAGCTAGTATTTAATATAATGCTCTCAGCAATTCATTACTCTTACGTGATTTGATCGGGATCCCTGGTCGAATCCAGTTAGAGTCATTAACGGATTCGAATCGGGATTCCTAATGGAATCCAATTTACGGATCTTACATTTAATCCTCGAATCTGATCCGATATCGGACTAGATCCCGATTAGGAGCCCGGGATCAAACTTTGTCAGAATCCAGCTGTATCCCTGCCAAAATTTCTGCACGGGGTGAAGTGTTGACGCTATTTTAATCATTCCATTTTTTCCGATTTCACATGATTATGAGATTATTAATTGTATAAATTCATGCGTATCAATGACTTTTATTCTTTAACTAACAAAAATAGAGCGATCTTCGTTTTTCGATGGAACTTCCAGGGAAATCACGCTCACGCGGATAGTCTCGTCTTTTCGCCTACTGAAATTCACCGTAATCGGCTGAGCTACTCACTTTCGTAACTTTTACTCGATTCGAGAACCGTAATAAGCCCTCTAAACATCTCTTAAAACGAAAGAAAACAAAAAATGGAACGTCCAACTCACCAACTTTCTCATCGGGTGGAACATCAGCGTTGCTCAAACTTCTTGTAAATTGTCCCCTCTTGGCGTGACCATTATGACCATTACCGGTCACGGGATGTCTCGTGTTTTTCTCGTACGAGCTTCCCTGACTCGCGTACTCACTGCTTTCCGGCATCGAGGTCGATCGTCGTTCGTGAGCGTCGCGATTTTTCGTCGTGTCCCGATCATCGACGTTGCCATCGTCATCGGCGTATTTTTTACGTTGCGAACGACCATGACGATCGATCGTACCGGCATCGTCATCGATCCGTTTCGACGTATCGTTCGTATATTCGTGGAACGAGTCGCGTCGTTTCGTTAAATCGTCGTTACGATGTTGTTGTTGATGGTCGTGGTGTTGTTGTTGTTGTTGTTGTTGGTGATGATGATGATGATGATTATCGTCGATGGTGGCCCGTGAGTTTTTAGCAGTGTCGGAGGTAGCGGTTTTTTGGGAATCAAAGATATTTGAATTAGCGTTACCGGGGCGGGGTGCTGCTCGGTTACGGGGTCTAAGGGGATCGTACGGGCCAAATCCGCAGTTCTCGCTACACTGGCTCTCGCTCTCCATCGAGTACTCGTAATACTCGAGGGTGTCGCTAATAGCCACGTTTCTCTTACTACCCTGGTGGTGCTGTTGTTGATTAATGTTACTCGTTCTATTTCTAGTTTCCTCGTCGAAGAGCTCGATGTCCCGTGCCTCGGGACAACTGCTGTTCCTTCGTCTTCGATATTTGTTCTGTCTACCGTCGGGATCGTCGTGATCCCTTCGAGAAGAGGAAAGGATACCTGTCTTGACGTCAACTGGTAACAGCGCCATCTCGCGGCACTCGGGGCAACTACTTTTTCTTCTACGATAGTCATAAGAACCGGAAGGATCGTCTTCGGGCCTGTACCGAGTTGTACCGGAAAAGGAGCCCGACCTCTCGGACTTTGTGGCTCGATAGGAACGGAAGTGATCTGGACTCTCGACGGACAAACGTTTCTCGTCGTATCTCGGACGCGGACTCGAGACGATTCTCGAATCTTTGACGCTCGCTCGATCGCTGTAATTCGGTCCTATGACAGTTTCCATCGAGCCGAAATCCTCGTCGGAGTCGACGAAATAACCGCAGGGCTCTTCCTCGGCTCTTCTGTTGCTCTCGGTCGCGACGACCTCACGAGTCTCTGGACAACTACTGTTTCTACGCCGTCGCGAGATTCTTCTCGCGCTTCTCTCCTCGGACATTCCATAATCCTCGTCCCGTACCAAAGTCGGCGTCGACTCGGCACGTTCGAACATCATTTTCTTGCTCTCCGAGAGCGTCGGCACAGTCAGACTGTTCTTACGATTTCTCGTGAAATCCTCGTGAACGCGAAGATTCTCGTAATCGACGTTGTCAACCGTATCAACGCCAGGATCGCGACGTCTTCCACACCTTGGCGAAGCGACAGCGTCGTAGGACTCACAGCGTTGATCCTCGTCGTCTCTGTAACTCAAGGACTCGTCCATGTAAGTCTCGGTCTCGTTGTAAGAATCGTAACCGTCGATTATACGATCACGCAGACTCTTGTCCTCGAGCTGGGAACTTCTCGGCTTCTTCAAGATCCTCTGAGTCTCGCGGTCTTCGTAAAAACCCTCGATATCCAAACTGGGAATTCTCGAGTCCTCGAGGACCTCGGGATAATCGGTCTCGTACTCGACCTCCCAATTCTCGTATCTATCGTACTCGTCCTCGAGATAGGAATCCGTGCTCTTCGCCCTTCTACGTGGCTTCACGTGACGTCTCGTTACGTAATCAGTCGTGTCGTCAAGATCGACGAGCGTTCCTTCGTGTGACGGACTCTCGTAGCTGGTTCTGCCGCGACCACCGGACGTTTTCAGAAGTCTGCACTCGCAAGGATCCTCCGGAAGTATAATCTCATCGATGCTGCAGTAAACATGATCGTTCCCTTCGCGATTACCGTAAATCTCGTTCTCGAGACTCTTGGTTCTCTTCTCAGGCGATCTGTATCCAGTTTCGTGATACTTTCTCTTGCCTATGTCCTCGCGACCAAGATTCGAACGTTGAACGAGATGGTCCAGACCCAAGGCTGGGACCCGAGAGTCCAAGGAACGAAAGCTCTTGCTATCGTCGAAACTCGAAGCGTAGATCTCCGTCTCACCGGCACTTAGCTCCGAATCGTAGCCATAAAACTTGTTGTCAACATCCGAATCCTCGTAGTTCTCGTACTTAACCAGTGCATTCGCCGCTATAGTTTTTCTCAATTCGGCATTGTCACCGTTCGAGTCGTAATAGGACTTGCTACGATCTCTCAGTGCTGGAATCTTGTCGCCGTACTTGGAATCGCTTATCGACATGTTCCTCTTCAATTTTCTTCTCGCCGTTCTGAGACTATCGTCGCTAAATATGTTGCTCGAGACTGTCTCGTACTCGAAACTCTTAGCTCGCCTCGACGAGAATCTTGTATCGACGAGACTCCCCGTGACGAAACCCGGTTCGTTGACGACGTTGTAATCGAAACTTCGCGCTTTGGAAAATAGCAACGATCTTCGTGGATGTGGCCTCATCTCGAGATTTCTCAGCTCGTAATCCGTCAAGCACGTTGTCGTCGCACCGTTGCCGAACGGTCTCGATCTTGTAACGATCGAATTCTCCAACGGCTCTTGCCAGCCTTTTCGCAGTCGGGTCGACAACGACGCCGTCGTTGGTTTCTTCGCCGTCGCCAGACTGTAAGGCGTCGAGTAACTCGTTGTCCCGGTAGATGTCGCGTTCCGAAACTTCTCGACGAGTCCGTCAGCGAAATTCACCTGGAGGCAATCCTCGACGTAGATCTCCGGTATCCGAGGATTTTTCGTATTTCCACTGAGTGTCTCTGGCTTGAGCATGTAACCCTCTGAGACCGTGTACTCGCTCGTCTCCGGACTGTAGTAACGTAGTAGATTCTCGTCGACCGTCTGGGATCTCGTGAACGGCGTTCTCATCTTTCTATACAGCGAGCGTACGACTGCGGACTTGCTCCGTACTAATGGGTGATGGGTAGGATTGTGCTTAACGGTCGGGTTGCTTCGGGATTTTGTGATTGTATTTAGTATGATGCCGCTGCTGTTGTTGTTGTTGTTTGCTGATGTTGGACAATGACATTCGCTGCAGGGTACCCTAATTCTGTGCCTGCGCCTATTGCGCCTAGGGGGTGGGGGCATTGGGGATATGACACCGGGTATCAATACGTTTTTAACTGTCGGTCTGGAAACAATTTTTTCATTTATATAGAGTAGTAGAGGCTTTCGATTATTTTTTTTTTTTTCGATAATACTCGTTTTGTGGACCCATTCTTCGTTCGACCGATTTAATTTTGCCACTGTATTTTATCGAATCTTCCAAATCCACGTCAGCCCCATAATTTCATAAATTTTTTCATCCTGCAGAGTTCCTTGTACTCGGATCGTACCTTCCCCTGATTCGCGATAGAATGGGACGCTCTTTCAGGCATTTTATTAAATGGACATTGACGCGGTGCATGGGAGGTGCTCGACTATTCTAGTTAAAGTACAGAGAAGAACGTTTCTTTTTTTTTGTCTCACGAACAAGATAAAAACACACCGAGATCTAAGGTCGGGCCAGGGGGGGTTGGGGGGTTGAAACCTACGTTTTTACTGCCTAAGAAGCCAGTGGGAGATGATGAGATAGTTAGATAGAAGTAGAGAGAGACAGAGAGAAAGAGAAAGATAGTGCAGCTAAGGGAGTGTTCATTCAATCGCCAATGTCCATTTAATAAGGGATCATTATGTTTAATTCCTTTCACAGGCTCTGGCTACGTTCGGTTAATCTCTCGTTAAACCTACGACATTCATTGGCTCCATATCGACTTTGAGAGATTGGCTTCCGGTAGCCAGAAATATCCACTTTTGTTTTACAAACTCGATTTTCAAACACCGGTCACAATCGACCTGGCTTTTTCCCGCAATTTTATTTATCGTTAATTATAAAAACTTAATCGGAGCTTGAAACATATTCAACTCATACTCACATTAAAGCTCTCGATCCACGTGGTCGTTCGGATTGCGTGCTAAAAACGCTGCTCGTCACTGAAGCGTTGCTCTCCATGTCGGAATCGCCTAGGTCGCCAAGAACATCCTTGTCGGGACTGAGATGTCCTCTCCTCGATCTGTGCATTCTGTGAGCGTGCATGTGCGACAGTGATAAGGGATCGTGACCTATCGAGGTGAGATCCGAGTCCGAGAGACCGCTGTAGTGTCTCTCCCAGCCTGAAATTTAATTTTGACAATTAGTTTCAAGAAGAACAACGAAACAAATTCTCGCCAACGACATGTTGAATAATACAAAAGAAGAAAGGAAAAACAGAAACTCACCCCCCATACCGGTACTTCTGTAGGTCGTATGAACCTGTCTATTTCTGTGTCTCATGAATCTCGCTCTCTCCTCGAGATCCTGAGCGACGCGTTCCTTCAACGCGGCGTGAAGATTCGCCGGTATCTGGGGCAGTTGTCGTTTCTTCGGTGAGCCAGTTGGCGTGGCTGTTGCCGATCTCGAGCTGAATCTACAAAAATACCGAATACTCGATGAAAACTACAATTAATCAATAAAACAATCCAACGAATTAAATTTATGATTATCATTTCGTCGCTCGTGCACGATCTCTCTCCTTCTCTCCCCTCGATTATTATTTTTCCTTCTTGCTTGCCGATTTCTTTTTTTATCTCGTGCTTTTCCACAAGCAACCAACTTTTTATCCTCGTGCCCCACGTCGCGTTCCGTTGCTCTCGATCAATCTATCTCGTAGATCGCAAAGACGAACTACGTAGACGACGTATAACGAAGGAAGAGCGCAACTCCGCTCTAATTGCCGAGTGGTGTGGTACGACATAATGGCGCGAGGGGGACGATGAGGACCGAGGCTTTTGTATTACAATATACCTTGTTGGCACGCAGCCATGAGGATAAGGGATGGATCTATGCTCCGGAGGTGAGAGAGAACGATGCCCCGTTGGACTCTGGGATCTGCCGCGATAACGAACATTCGGTGAGTCCATCGGCGCTGCACTGTGAGATCTGTGTCCCATCATTCCACGTGGTGGCTCGTCCTGATTAATTTTAACAGACAGGAATAAAAGAAAACAATTATTCATGCCAGCTTGACAAAAATCGAACCTGAGACTTCTCCCTTTTTACTATAACTTTCTTCATTTTACTAACGTTAATTATTTCTCTTCGACGACTATGTTAATCCCTTAACTGCAGCGGGCGTATATATACGCTCTGGCGAGTCCATCGATTCAGTAAATTAAAATATTTTAAGACTCTACTCAAAACAAATAAAAATGGATATTGCTAATTTATGTGCAATTATTATCTTTAAAAAAACCTTAAGAATGCTATAAACTCTCTGGGTACTATTTTGGTCATTAGTCAGTGATGGCGAGACTCGATTCGCCGCGACCTAACATGCGAATAGCGCGCTATCTATAGTGATGGATTCGGCCCAGAGGGCGCTGCAGTGAAAGGCTTAAGGTAGTTCTATCGTTACGTTAAGATCGAAAAATTATATTTCAGTTTTTCTCACATACAAAATTGTTTGCGGGATCAAGTTAACGGGGGAGGTCTAGTTGAAATTTTCAAAAAAATCGCTTTTTCTTTCATTTTCTAAAAGTAATCTTACGAGTATTTTTCGAGTAATTGGATTTAAATCGGATCATTATTCTCAGAAATACATAACTTTGAAGGAAAACGTGTTAGAGCCGTGCAAAGTAAGTAGGTAAAACTTTAAACTCGTTTTTGTCGAAAGCATGTTTTCGAAGTCAGTGATCACTGTAATTCGAGAACGGCTTTACCGACCGGGTTGAAATTTATATCACTTCTTCTATATATAGTTGTCCTCCGGACGAACGAAGGATTTTTTTTTTTGGACAATTATTTTTTTTTTTATAGTAAAAAATGTAAGTGAAATTTTGGTCAAAACAACATTTTTGACTTTCAACTTCCACCATTTTGTGAAAAATGGAAATTTTTCAAAACCCTTCGGTCAACCGGAGCATTATTATCATTAACTAAAGATCCCCCCCTGTTTTGTTGGTTTCAGATAATCCGTTGCAGCGCGGGAGTGATCACCGCAAAATCTGTTTTTTTTTTGCAGCATCTTCGGCCGTTGATATATAACGGCTTACTTTTAAATATATTTGTTTCAAAAAATTATAATGTTTACACTAAACATATATCTTTTATACGGAAGAACTTTTGTTATCAATTATTTTATCGTTTGGCCAAAAAAAAAATCGGAAAAAGGCCTTTTTTTACTTTTCCAACTAGACCTCACTCCGTTAATAAAGAAAAATTGTTGCAAATTGACTAAGAACAACATACTCCAAATTCAAGGTCATCCAAGGTAATATGTACTTGTTGTATAATTACAAAAATTGCGAAAATTCTTTTCTTTAGATTTTTTTGAAAAACTAAATAAAGCTTCTTTGGTGCTGCATAAAAATGTATGCAAAGTTTTATAAGGCTTCACCGAGTAGAAGTCAAGATATTTATGGATGAAAATGCAACTTTTAACACGCGCTTTTATGAGAGACTACCGAAAATTCTGATTTTCACCAATAAATATCTCAACTTCCGCGTGGTAAAACCTTCCAAAAATTATTACACACGTACATATCACATCAAAGAAGATATATCCAAATTTTCAACAAAATCTTAAGGTTGTTTAGAAGCAAATTACGTTTTATGAGAAATTTTTGAATTTTAAACGGTAGATAGTTCAATAGTTAAACTATGCCGCTGCCAAATTTCAAGTCAGTTCGGCGTTTATTAATGGAGATAAAAAATCACAAAGTTATGCACTTTTAAGCATCCGTCTACAGCCTATAATGGGCAGAGCTATGCGTGATCTCAATAAACTCACGATAAATTCGTTCGCGCCTATAAACTTTTGTTAAAAAATTGACTGAGTGTTCTCTGAAATATTACGCATCAATCAGCCCCAAAATCATGCAGTTTTGAAGATTTTTCATAGAGATTTTGAGTTTGAAAACGAAAAATCGTGTCAAAATACACTTCGAGCGAGTGAGTGTCTGACCGACATGACAACGCTGTACCAGAGAAAGAAGGAGCGCAAGGCAGAGGACCTTTTATTTTTCCACATAAATCTTCTTTTTGTATCGTGTATTTTTTCACTCGCATAATTTTTTTCTTTCATTATACTCTCACTGTTTTCTCGACTTTTGTTATCCATGATGCAATGTCATAAGTAACGTTTTTGAGGTTTTGTCGGCCGCTGACGTCAGCTGGTAACATGTACGATACTGGGCATGGGCGCCAAAGGGGCTCAACGTTGCCACGATTATGCATGATTTAAAAAAATTCTCATATTGAAATTTATAAACATCTAAAAATAAATAAATCTAAAAAATCTTACAAACTTCGGTAAAAACTCAGTCTTATCTAAATTGAGATCATAATTATCAAGTAAATAAAAAAAATAATTCATGGATTGCTTACAGGCCGCTAAAAAACAATAATACAGCGCCCCAAGTATAAGCATAGAGAAATCTCCCCCACTCTTATCTATCCCCACCCTGCTTCTAAACAACCTTAAGAAAACGATAGAACAATAGAACTACCTTAAGAATATAATGTTTTTATTTCCACTTGACAAACTCCTCACCTTTCTGTACGACTGATAACCAGCTATGGAGACTGGCTGATCACGGGTAATCATCAGAGCAGCCCTCTTGCGACCCTGAGGCGACATGTCCCTCCGACTCCTGTGCTCGTTGTCCATGCACAGATCACGCTCGGGCGGTGGACTGGAATAGTGGCTGCTCCAGCGTGCGTTCATTGGATTTCGAGGTTTTTTTTTTGGGTGGGAGGAGAGGGTTGTTTTTTGCACACGATTAGTGAACGCGGTGCGTTAATGCTCGAGACATTGCGAAAATTACACTTTGAGAACGTTTTCCAACGTGTTTCGATCGAACATCAACAGGGAAAACGATTCTCACGAACTTTCGCAATATCTCGAGTGGAGTTAATGGGGGACGAGAGAGTGCTGGCAGTGATATCTCGCTCTAAATCACGCTCACGCTTCGAAGAGTCGCCTGTTATATTTTAAAAAATGATCTTCTTTCTTTCAACTTTCATAAACGAAAAAAATAACTCTAGGTGAGTTTTTGTTTTAAATTAACAATTCGAGCGACTCGTCGAAACGACATTCACCCACGGTCCTTCGTCTCAATCGGAATTAAAATATTTTCAATGTCTGACCAATATCGACCTACTCTACTTGAATCAAGACAGGAAGGACCGTGGACGCGTGATTCTAAAAGCCACGTTCTTATCTCTCGTTTTCTAGACAATTTATGTGACGACAATAATAATAACAATAATAATAATAATAAGAATAAGAAGAAGCTTTGATGAAGACGATGATTTGTTTTTTTCTACGCGAGACGGTGTCTACGTCCTCCGACCCGCTAATCGTAACCTACTCGGTCCTCGACCTAATTTTCTTTCCGGGCAATCGAGGGTGGGTTTTACACAGAGAGAGAGAAAGAGAGACAGAAAGAGAGCGAGAAAGATATATAGTGATAGGTAAAGGGGGTGAGAGACAGAATGAGAGAAAGGGAGAGAGAGAGAGAGAAAGTGAAACGACGACGTTGGTGTACGAGGGAATCCATGTCGAAGCCCGAACGCGAGGCGACAATCGTATAATTACAGCGATTCTACGATGCAAAACAGCGAGAGACAGCTTTTCATGATTCTCAGCAACCCTTTTCCACCATCCCAACCCGACAATGATGGAGAAGGATAAATTTTATTTCACAATTTTCATTTTTTTCTCTTTCCTTTATCTCTCTTTAAAATTTTCCATCGCGTTATATCCGACCTCGTTTCCCTCGGCAACGACGTCGCTGTAAAAATAATCTCGCTAGATGTATGGATTAATTAATTAATTAATTCTAAAAAAAGAAATTAATCAAACGAAAATGGAGAAAATTAAAAATGCACAAAAATCTCAATCGAGGACGTTCTTTTGTCTTTGCTTCCTTTTTCTTTTTAGGGAAGAATTCGTGTAAAGGACGAAACGAAAAATTCAAGCACAAATGGAGAAAAATACAGTGAACTATGGTTTAGTATCGTTGATTCGCTCGTTGGTCCGTCACACTAAAACTAGGAGTGAAGATGCCAGACGAGAGATGGGGGTTCGGGGGGTTGTGTATTGTTGCGAGGGTGAAGGGATTTCTTTTTGTTCTTTTTGTTTTTGTTTTTGGATGATGAATAATAAGTAATATAACTTGAATTTGCCGTACCGCTTATAATTTGACGGCATATTATGAAACCTAAAAAATAATAAACAAAGCACAGGATTACAAGGAAATCAACGTGTAGATATAAAGTACGACTTTCCTAAAAGTCGTACGTGTAATTTTACTTTTATTTTTTTAAACTTAAATAATTCATTATTGCAACATTAGAATTAATTTTAACGCGTATATTCAGTGAATATATTTCCATTTGTTATAATTCCCAATCGATCAACCCCCCCCCTCGCTTGGACAACGCGGATACGCTTCGATAATAATTTTATTCTCGCGTAGAAGAGGCGAATATACAGTCGCGCATCAACTTTTCTTGTTGGCTAGCCGGCTTTTTCTCCCCTTGGTTCGTTTGGCTGACACAGATTTGGTGCTTGCCAGAAAATTTTGCGATAGCGCACACCGCGCTTCGAACCAAAAAGTTGAAGGGGTCGGCACAGCTCGGATGAATTTGTTTTTTTTTTTTTTTGTTACAGGGCGGAGGGAAAGAGAGATAGAGCCAAGGGTTGAAAAACGAGAAGTTGGAAAATAAACCAACTACGAACAGTCGGCATCGACGAGCGTGTAGCACGGACGATGGATTTATCAATGCATCGGTGAGAAACCTTTTTAGGTGATCCTGTTATAAGATATATCGAAGTTTATTAAATATGCGAGCTGACCGGTCGAGACCCAGGAGTTTTGCAGTCACGACGCTTATTTTCTTTGTCCGATAGAATTCAAAATTCTCGTTAGAAAAATTCCTTGAAAATAAAAGAAAACAATAAAATAGAAATAATTCAAGCCGTCCAATTAATTCATAATTTCTTTATATTCAATTTCGTTGCTCCTTGTTTTTTTGACTCACGTCCAAAATCCACGCAATCCCTTTTCTCTCGTGGCCACGCGCCGGTTCTCTCAATTAACGGTGTTTCGTTGACCGTCGATTTGTCGGGATTAAGGCCAGCGTAGAGATTAACGAGTGTGCCGGGAAGCACACGAGTGTACACACAAAGCCCCGCGAGAATTCTCCGATGTGTTCTCTCTTTGCTTCAACTTTTCACGACGAGAAAACAACGCGAGGAGCTTTATAAAATATTTATCGTCCCGAGAGAAAATAAAAGAACGTCAAGGCTTGCTTCCCTTTTTTTCCACGAATATAAATCTGTATACAATTTTGTTCGTAGCTCTGAAATAAAAAAAAGAAATAAATTTAAAACAGAAAAAACCAAAACAAGACAAAAGGCAGAGAGAACTCTTCAACGTGTTCAAGAGAAAAAAAAACCGGTTCAATGCACCGAGTCGTCACACGCCGGTCACCTTCCCGATAAACAAAAATACCGTGGCGAAGAGTCGAGGACGCACACGAAGATGAAGCTGAGAAAAAATTTGCCCGTTGGAACTCGAAGCTAGAACGAAAATAAAATATCAAATAAAATTGAAAAGAAAAGAAACAACGACTTCCCTTAACCCCTTAACCTTCAACTACGGGCCCGTGTACGATGATCGGAAAAAACGTAAATATTAGGGGTGGCACCCTCTTCAAATTATAAGTATTTGTGGAATATTTGATAAGTAATTAAAACCCGATGCAATAATTGTAGTTGATGCAAGTACTACAAAAAGTTTATTTATACAAAAATCAGTAATACAAAATTAATAATCTGCAACAATCTGCCAGGAGTCATCGTATACTCCCAGATTTTTGGACCATTTGTTATTTCCTTCCAAAGCCAGGACTCTGGTAGTTTGATCGTCGTCGGAACTATCCTCGATAACTAATCGTCTACACTTTCTTCGAACACGACAGATGTCGCTACTACTGTCACTTTCGTTAGCAGAATTGTTATTACAATTCTCACTGCTTTAATCGCGTAATCTTTTTGCTGAGAAGATTTTGTGGGTTTGCCTCTCTAGAATTTATGAAAGTAAATTTCGACGTGTGATTGTGACCAAGAATAACTTGAAACTGATCACGATACGAAGAGATAATAGGAATACATCACGAGCCTTGTCTGTGTTATTTACAAACCGCGAACGTCCTACCACGAGCGATGCCCGTAATATTTACAATTGGCTCGATCAGGTTATTACACTAGTCGTGCGAATGGCTCGAAGGTTGAGCGATCGTGTTTACGTTTTCGGTCCAAAATTCTCGAACGTAAATCGTAGGTTAAGAAGCAGTGTAATTGGCGACGAGCTACTTGCACTTCGAAAACGGGATCCGTAAATTGTCCGACATTGAGCAACCGATCGCCTTAAAATTTGGAGGGTACATCGAGAATTATGGCATAAAGTGCATGACAGTCTTATTTTTCCAAAATGTTGGAAAAAATACTCCGGTGGTAACTGAATCTGCAATTTTTTTTTCAAAATTTTGAAAAAATAAAACTGCCATGCACTTTGTGCCATGATTCTCTATGCACCCTCCAAATTTTAAGTCGATCGGTTGCTCAGTGCCGGACAATTTACGGATTCCGTTTTCGAAGTGCAAGTAGCTCGTCGCTAGTTACACTGTCTCTCAAGAGGTTAAAAGCGTCGTGAATGAAAACTTATGTAGCGACACAGCAGCGACCTGCCACACACAGCAACAGTGGCGAGAATACGATTTAACCAAGCAAAACAATTGAGGACACGGAGCGTGACCTCTGCGTGTCGAAGACACGATGTAAACGCCATACAGCGTTCAAGAGAGAACGAGAAAGGGAGAGAAGAAGATTGAGAGAGAGAGAGAAAAAGCTGACGCGCGATACACACACGGCGTCAGGGACGAGAATTTCTTTCCTTTGTGTACAAAAAACACGAACGATGATTGGAGAAGATTGGGATCGAGCACCGACGCGAGATAAGCCCTTTGGCACATCCCACGATCGCACGGTACTTAATAAACTCCGGGCTCTTAATTAGCGAGTCAGGAAAAATGACAACATCCTCGTAGAATTTCCAATAAATCAATCGCACTGCACTGAGACTTTGTATTTTCTTGTATTTATCACTGACTCAATATTTGACAAACAATCCTCATTGTCTGTAAATAACGAATGGCTATAGCGCGAAAATTAATTCAGCTAAAGCGATTTTGTATGGATAATTTTGTTTTGTTCTTTTTGTTAACTCACATGTACCGATCGGTCGTCATTCTCGAGATTCTTTAATTCGCTAGGTTAGATATACGAGAAAAAAACAACAGATGCGAAGAACGAAGGAGGTGAGAAAGAGAGAGAACGAGCGAGTGAGATAGGAAACACACGGAGAGCAATTTTTAGGAGATGGCTCCGCAGCCAACGGCGGTTGCAGGCCAACTGGCATGTCAATTGGCTTGTTGCCCAGTTTTATAACTTGGGTTCTAGCCTGCTAGTCGCCTCTCTCTCTCTCTCTCTCTCGTTCGCTCTATCCCGCCCGCTCTCTCCAACCCCTTCCCTCTCTAGCGCCTCAACAGCCCCTTTTTCCCAACGTCGCAAGCCCCCTTCTCTCTCTCACTCGCTCTTCCCCGGTATTCTAGCTCTCCCACACACGTACTACCAGCCATGAGTCTCATCGTCGCTTCGCATTTCCTGTATAGACGAGTTTTCTCTACTACACTACTACCAAACTACTGTACAGTCTCGCGAGGCTTACGTCAGAATGACGGAGCCACATTATGCTGGTGTTGGGGAGGTGGTAGTAACGTTGGTAGTGGTGGTGGTATTGCTGGAAGAGCGAGCAAGAATGGTGGGATGACGCGGAACGATTTTGCGCTACTACTGCGGAAAAAACTCGACTCCGATTTCTCTCCCGTACGCGTATCACGATATACACAACGCTATCGAACTTCGATGATATCCCAAAATTTCGTCACATTACAAAGCTCGCCCTCGGAAAATTTGCATATTCATTCTCTGCGTGAGAACATGACGCAAACTGTTGAAAGTTTATCTTAAAATCCCGCGGTACGCGAGCCAATCATCGATGAGTCATCGGCCATTTTTTGTTAGCCTCGCGCCATCTCTCGGTATTCCCCGTTACTCGGGACTTCCCACTGCGTTAATAAAAACGTAACCATGGAAGCGTTCACGTATCGCGTCTGGTACTCGAAATTTAGGGCTTACACACGTGTGTCACATTTTTTTCATTACGGAAAATCCAATGTATTCTTTGTGGACTTTGGTGGATTTATAAATATCCGATGAATCGTGTCATGACACACCCGGAGAGATTGGAAATGTTCGAGGCAATCGTCGTAACGTGTATGTGTCTCGTAGGGTAAGTTAGAGTTTCGAGGTTATGCAAGGGGAAATACTCGATCGAGATAGACACATCGAACGTTGAACCCTTCTCGTCTAGTATCATGCTCGATTTCAGAAACGTCCCAGACAAGAGAGTGAGAGTGGAATTGTTATTGACTAGAGGGTGAGAAACGCAGACCGGTCGAGAATGAGAAATCCTGGCGGATAAGCCACGTGAGAGATGAAGTCGAATGGATAACGGGGCTGCAACGGACCCCGTGCGAATCTTCCTTCGCCACCTTATTGCCAATTACCTTCACTAGTCAAGCTATATACAACTCTGGTCTATACGCAGAGTTCTCCTCACCGCCCATACAAATAACCGTTACGACGATACGGTTACGCCGCTGGTTACGAGTCTTGTAAACCGAGGAGAATGTCAGAGCCCTGGAATACTACAATGCGGAATAGGAGCAACTATCTCCCAATGTCTGGACGGACAATCTGAAATAGCTAAGCGGTATTGCGAAGGGATCCTATTCCCGTTTCATCGTACACAGTGTCAATCGCAGTTGCGGACTTGTATAACTCATGCTCCGCGCTTGGATTAATATGGCTAATAAATACGGAATCTTGAGAAGCCTTCGCACAGCCGCTGGAATATCTATGTTGATGTCGAGAACAGTCACAATACGAGAAATGAGATCGTATTACGACCAAAAACTTCTTCGTTGCCGCATTGTGGATATACTGCGGCGAACGTAAATAATAATAAGTGAACTCTAAGGGTAGAGAGAGAGAGAACGGGGTATTCTCGTCTCCCTTGTGGATAATCGGTACAGACCAAAACGGCGATGGTAACAATGTGCCGGGAGGTTTCACGGATTGATACGACGCGCCTTGGTCATGCGAGCCAAAAGTGAATTTAAGCTCCACTTTCAACAGCGCGTTTTATCCTTTTTCACAAAATAATGCCGGCTCGACACACAGGAAGCCCACTTCCCTCGGCTCTAGCGTACTTCTGTGTACATATACAGTATGTACGTTTTACTATCGCACGTAAAAAGGGTCCGAGATGAGCACGAACTTCCCCACGACGGCACGAAGACTCCCTCCGCGATATAATTTGAGACTCGAAAATAGTTCACTTTGAGTAATCGTCTTGGAGCATTTGAGAGCCAAAAGACGAAGAGTGGACAGAGATTAGGGGGTAGATAGAGAGAGAGATAGAGCGAGAAAGAGGGAAATGGAGAGAGAGAGAGAGAAAGAGAGAAGAGACAGACCGAGGATAAAGAGATAATAGAAAATAAAATGTAGAGAAGAGAAATTCACCTGGACGAACTACCCCTGCTGCTAAGACTCGCCCCATCCGCCGTTCTTCTTTGTTCCCTTGATACGTCACAGTCGGCTATGTCGCATTCCGATGTATCGGAATCGCTCAGTCTCGATGTCGTTGACGGTGGGCTCAGGTGACAATCCACCGGTGTTATCACCATGTCGTCGATCGGATCCGGATAGTATCTGTAAACACGACACAAGCCGATTAAAATTAATCGTCCCGCTTCGATCGACCCATTGAAACAACCAACCCTCCCCAAACACCCCGGCCCACCTCACCCCGTGTCTTAACAGAAGTAATTACCGGCTGTACTATAATACACGGTTATCGTCCCTAATTGATCGTCGATTAAATCATTATCGCCTGGAACAAAACTCACCCAGGATGTCGGTGTTCCTCATGGGCGAGCAAATGGTGCCATTCCGGTTTCTCGTTGAGCGCGGAAGTGGCGAGTTCGAGTATCGCCTCACCGAGAAAGTCATTAGCGCCGTACTTGACGAGATCCCAAACGGTGACTTCCAACGATCTGTGCCTCAGCTCGGATCGTCTCACGTTGTAAACGAAGGTCTGATTCCACTTTGGATCGTTTGTGCTTGCTAATGTTTTCGTTCGTCTCTTCGATTTTTCACTAGAAAACCAAAAATTCAGACTCCAGTTAACGATGGAACATTTTTTCTTTCTTTTCTTTTGTTACGATAATGGGAAAATCATTTTTTTCTCTTCTCGTTACGTATCAAGGAAGCTTTTACAAATTTACCCAACCGGCCAATTACCTTGCCCAGGCGAGACAGGAAGGAGATGGAAAGAACGATACCGGACAGAAATCTCGACGAAACGCTGGAGAGGCCGGGGAGGGGGTTAATGGAAGGATTTTCAAAGTTAACGAAAGTGGCCAAAGTTCGGAGCCATTAGATACATACACACACACGTGGCCTGGGAAAGGGAGACAGTAACATGTACGCAAAAGGGAACGACGACGGCGACGACTAGATGGGTATTGGGCTCGTAACATTGCGGGCAAGACGTTGGCACCGGTGCCAAAATTGCCACAGCACCACGAACACACCCACACAACACACACACATACGAGCCCCCGGAATCTCTCGCTTTCTCGCTGATGCTTCTTCGCGAAATTATTTATCTTACTGCTCGACGTCCCTGACGGTTACTTCGAATTCCCTCTTTCTCTCTCGCAGTACTCGCCCACGCAGAAAGCTCTACAGAGCTTGCGTTCGTATATACAAGAAATATCTTGGAAGATCTATGCGGTACACGTATGCATATACATCGGGAATTATGTATGTATGTCTAGGGGGGTTGAAAATGAAGGGTAGAGAAAAACTGAGAGAGAGAGAGAGAGAGAGAAGTTGGACATCCGACCAGACATTCCGGACGATCGGTTCGACCTCGAGGAGCTTCCAATTTTTCGCCAGGGTTTTCTCAAGAACGCTTGCCAATCCGAGAGAAAGAGTAGAGAGAACTCGCGTAAAAGGACCATCAGCTTGAGAGATGCGATTGTACGTTTCTCTCGACGCAACGTCTTCTTTCTTTTCAACCCCTTCTTTATATTGTTTCGCGTCTCCGCTCGGTACGAATCATGCGAAGCGTGGATAAACGATGTCTCATTTTCTTGGCAAAAGTTCACCGAGTTGAAAACCGGAAGAGAGATCCCGGAAGTCGTGGGGATTTTTATACAAACGAATTGGAAAAAGGGGAAGAAATGTGCCAGACGACTCTGGATGGGAAATTATTCGTTTTGTTTCTTCTTATCTCTATCTTCGCTTTTCTTTTTTTCTTAAGCTTCGGCTTGCCTCTTGTCCGGCAAAAGGAATATCTTGGCGTATGGATTTCTCGGCTGCCCGTTGCTTCTGGGTGTTAGCGCGGCCGCGCATACGAGCGTGACGAAGAGCTGCAATCCCGCCGGGTCGAAGCCGAGCTTCACCTGGAGCGCGCCACCCACGTTCGCGTTACCCGGCGGATGTCGTAGATGTCGTCCCCTACCCTGAGCGTGAAGATCCGGCGAGCCAGGTGACGTCACCAGTACCGAAGGTTTGTCACGTCTCGCGTCGTACAATTCTGTAAGTTCATCACAATTTATTATCACAATTTCGTTCTTCGTACGATCGCTCGTGGAAATTATCAAGATCGATTTACAGGGAACATATTTGAATAATTATTTGGTTCTTTTTTTTACAGGATTGTTGGCAGAATACTCGAACTAATTTACATCACTATTAATCGGGTAACATTACGTTTTGTTTACCAACAATTTAAATAACAATTACAATACACTCGTCGAAACTTTCCATCAAAGTTTTTTTTTCCAAAAGCCGAGGATTTAGAGAAACATATAAAATATCGTTTGTTTTTCTTGCAGATACAAAGAGAATGCACTCGTTCTCACGAATGATACGTGGCATATATACATCGATATACAGAGGGTTGACGAGGAGGCGTTCGGGACTCTCGCAACGTGATTAATATCTTTCCTTAAGTTTCACTTTTTTTTTCTTCTGTGTGTGCAAATATGACGATTAGTCAGACAAAGATATATATAGACACTCACACACTCATCAGAAAGTGGATAGATAAATTGAGAAAGAGAGAGGTAGGGGGGAAGAGAGTGAGAGAGAGAGAGAGAGAGAGAGAGTGAGAGAAATTAATTACACAAGTTGTTGCTCCCATGAAAGAAATCTAATATATGTACGGTGATTTATAGCGGGGGTGCATTGGCACTACTCTTACTACAATCTACGATAAACACATCGATAATTGAATTAAACTAGAAGCTCGTTGTTCGACGAGTTTTTTTTTTTTTTTTTTTTTTTTTTTTTTTGATGTTTCAATATTATGACGATGACAATCGTTTACGACTCTCTCTTGATTCGGTATCAGAGTGGCCAGGGAAGGGTAGAAGTCGATGAATGTTAATAAGGGAAGTGCAGGGAACATCGAACGCGGATATCTCATGTGGAAAATCGCTCGAATTTTTGTTTGAGGGAAATTTTTTAATTTTCTTTTGTTTTCTTCGAACAAGCAACAAAGGGTAAATAAAAGTTTGTGGAAGAAGGTGAAGACGAGCGAAAGATGGGGTCAGAGAAACAGTGAGATAAAGAGAGAGCGTATTTACGAAGGGAACATTTATTAGGCGATTGGGACTTTTAAGTAATTTTCATGAGGCCTACCCCACAGTATAGATTTCTTAAGACCTGGAATTCGAAAAATCATATAATCTGTGACAGTATAGCTGTTGTATCAATTTCACACTAGGAGTACTACTTAAAAATATTTGCATCCTCGTGTGATAGACAATGATGAAATTTTCATGTTCTTTTTTTGTTTGATTATTTAAATATGAAGAAAGTTTAATAATTCTCTCGGTTGTATGAGTGTGTATCGTGTGTGTAATATTTGAGTTTTGAACCGAAGATAAAGAAAAATTGTCACGTTGAAATACGCCGATGCGATTGGATAACAATGTTCTAGCCGTATTATGCTAATAGCTTAATCGGAAATAAGGAAATAGAGATAGTTAGCAGAGTGAACGAATTTGACAAAATATTGAATTACTTTTTGTTTTTCACGATTCGTATATTCACCTTTATGATGTGGCTGTTGGGGTATAGGCATAGGTTCGTGCTTCTGTCGCCACTCGGGTCGAGGTCCCATTCGATTCATTTTACTCATGGCCGGTGGTACAGTCGTTTGGACACCGGTCATCAATGCAGCTATGGAAATGTTCGATAAATTTCTCGACACTATCAGCTCGACCTGTGGCTCCTCCCTCGATTTCATTATTATATCGTTCACTTCCTGGAAACTCTTGCCCTGGAGGGAACGACCGTTCCACTCTATCACCTCGTCACCTTGGAGAATAAATTATCATTGATGTTAAGAGGGAATAAAAATCTATTCGTACTTAACCCTTTGAGATCCGAGTATTTTCAAGCTTATGTGGTCCACAGACGCATAAGTTGACGCATATATGTTTCTTTAGAGCTCAAAGGGTTAAAGAAAAGAATTTGTAATCATATTCTTATAAAGTTTCGAGTATGACATAATAGGAGTGAAAAAAAATTGTTTTTAACCCTTTGCGGTCGTATGTCTACTCTCAGCCATCAAAGTCTTTTTACCGTTCCGGTCGTATGTCTACTCTCAGCCACCAAATTCACAAACCATACTAATCTTGTACTGTATTCATCCATGTGTCAGTTTACAATTTTTTATTTACACGAATATAAATATCTTATGGACGTATTCACGAACTCATGAGGTGCTCTTATCAATTGGAGAAGGAAATCCGGTGCGAACAAAAGCCAGTCGCCTCTTGTACGTAACAAAAATTAACACGGTTCGAAGGTACTTTGTAAAATTCCAAATAATATTTCACAAGTTGTATTTAAATGTAATTAGGTATTCAAGCTTCTTAAAATATTTCAAAATAATATTTCACTATTGCCAAAAGAAAGTTACCGACAGAAGTTTACTGGGAAAATGCCTATTGGAGACGATTTTGAAAAATTCCACATAATGGAGAACTATAAAATATAATTTTTACATGAAAACATGACATTAAGGTTGTTCTGGAGTCTCGCCATCGGGGGTGAAGCATGAGGGGGACGCCCTATGCTTATGCACGGAACCGATGATTATTACCAACTGCAGGTCGTCAAATTATCGTCGCATTTAAGGTAGTAGTCTCGTAAACACATTTTGAGACAGATTTTCAAGAAAATTTTCGTAGATGATCTTTGAAGTGCTATAAAAACATAGATTTAATTTGGAAGGCCTGCACTGTTCAAAAGTTGAGATATTAATTATTTAAAAAACCGCCGTTTTACATGGGCTCCTATGGCTGAAATGGGTGTATCTACTATAAAAGAGATATGGTGAGATAGATTTGGGGGAAACTTTGCACAATGGTGGAGAAAACCTTTCCACATATTGTAGAATTTTTTAAAATTTTGTTACCATTTCGAACAAGAAATATAAGCTTTGCAAGATGGGATACATGACTATATGTATAATAATAACCCGGCGAAAAGTGGAGCATCGTACTATTATGCGCCCTCGAAACTTTCGCTGCTAATTTCACGAGACTTTTCACGAGACTACTAACTTAATATCATTTTTCAAGGAAAAAATTCACATCAGTTTAAAAGAATATGCATTTTTGACAAAGTGATGGTTACAGGAATTATTTCTATTAGTTTATGGCATTATTCTCGATAATTCGTTAGAGATCAATCATTGCAAGACGAACTGGCAACAACGTCAATTATGACCCACGATAATATGCTTGGGTTGACAGCAGTGTCGCACAGCTGTCACATACGCGTCCCGTTCCTAACCGTAAAATCGAAGTGTCTGTTTATCAACCATGAACATAGGTCCGGGGAAAAAATTCTTTCGTTGGAAAGGGTCGCTAAGGTAGGAAGTGCTTGTAACATCTACGATATTGCCATGTTTCCAAAGCCTTATATCTTGTGTGCTCAATTTTTGGGAAACTCGCGATTATAATCATTAATAACGTTGAATCGGTACTGTAAATTATTATTTTCAAAGCACCAAAAGTTAGTCCGATATTCCATTTAATCGTACCTGTTTTTTTAACTCCGTGCCATCGTTTTCTCGACAGATATATATAATATACTGAAAAATGTTCGAAAAATTCCCATAGACATTATGTGATGAGCACACAAATGCTCCAAGTTTACGATTTTTTTTTCTAAATAACTGTACTGTGGATTGTTTTGAAATTTGACAGGTTGATTAGTAAATGCATCATGAACGTTCATAAAAAATTTCATCTCAGTGAAAAATGTTCGAAAAATTCCCATAGACATTATGTGATGAGCACACCAAATGCTCCAAGTTTGCGATTTTTTTTCTAAATAACTGTACTGTGGATTGTTTTGAAATTTGTCAGGTTGATTAGTAAATGGATCATAAACGTTCATAAAAAATTTCATCTCAGTGAAAAATGTTCGAAAAATTCCCATAGACATAATGTGGTGAGCACACCAAATGCTCCAAGTTTGCGATTTTTTTTCTAAATAACTGTACTGTGGATTGTTTTGAGATTTGACAGGTTGATTAGTAAATGGATCACAAACGTTCATAAAAAATTTCATCTCAGTGAAAAATGTTCGAAAAATTCCCATAGACATAATGTGATGAGCACACCAAATGCTCCAAGTTTGCGATTTTTTTTTCTAATTAACTGTACTGTGGATTGTTTTGAAATTTGACAGGTTGATTACTAAATGGATCATGAACGTTCATAAAAAATTTCATCTCAGTTACATCGTTTCGTCCTGACCTCACAACAACCTTAAAACATATTATTGTATAAAATATAACTAAAGTTGTCAAAAGAATTAATAAATCTTGTTTATTTTTCATAATCTTGCATGTTATGTATTACTACTCTTTCAACGGAAATTAATTCCGACCGGTACGACAACCATGACCAAATTTAATACGTCCGAAAAGGGTTAAAGCTAATTATTCTTCTTGTTTTTAATTTTTGGAAACTGAATCTCACCGGGTCTCAATTGTCCCTCGACGTCAGCGGTACTGCCCTTTTTCACTTTCTCGATGAGTGCGCCTCTCGACCCGTTCTCCAGTAATTTTCCACCGACAACCTTGAGCCCGAGTATGCTACTACTGCTCCCGGAACCGGATGATTTTCTCAGGGTCATGTGACCGATGATTTTTTGTCCGTCGCTGCTCCCTTGCCATGAGAGTGGCTGTTACGAGTCCCGTCCAAAGAAAAAAAAAAAGAAAAGTTTCCTAACTTTTTTCCATCTCGATCGCAAACCTTCGCACAGGGTGATACTTTTCTTTTGTGTCTGTGTGTGTTTCTTTTTTCCCAAATATGTGCGATTTCTTTTTTTCGTTATGGTATTAATGATCAGCCTCGAGAAAGTCTGTCGAAGATCCTGGTAAGATTTCCAAACAATTTTTTCCCAAAATTCTTTAATTTCGATAAAACAATTAATTAATTCTTTTGTGTCTAAACTTTCAGATCCGTCTCGTTTGGAAATTTACCGGATCTTTCGACAATCGTAAAACGTCAACGTCCACCGATGAGATGATCAACATTTTATCAAGATTTTTTCGTGAATCCAACCAATCAGCGATGATTACAAAATAGGAAAAGCGAGTGCGTTTATACATACAGAAATACGTAACGACCTTTTGGTTAAAACAGCGAGACAAGCATATAAGATTATCAGACGAAACCATGCTGCAATATCAGATTTAAATATGTATATGTAAAAATTTGTTATCCAAGAGCTTATCACATTGATATAATACGCATCGCCCAAAAAACGTTCCGCGAGTAGCAGTGTGTGTCGAAGCAGTCGCAGTCTCAAGCGGCGTGCAACGGTGAAGTTTTTTTAAATTCTTTAACCCCTTAACCTACGATTTACGTTCGAGAATTTTGGGCCAAAAACGTAAACACGATCGCTCAGCCTTCGAGTCATTCGCACGACTTGTGTAATAACCTGATCGAGCCAATTGTAAATATTACAGGCATCGCTCGTGGTAGGACGTTCGCGGTTTGTAAATAGCACAGACAAGGCTCGTGATGTATTCCTATTATCTCTTCGTATCGTGATCAGTTTCAAGTTATTCTTGGTCACATTCACACGTCGAAATTTACTTTCATAAATTCTAGAGAGGCAAACCCACAAAATCTTCTCAGCAAAAAGATTACGCGATGAAAGCAGTGAGAATTGTAATAACAATTCTGCTAACGAAAGTGACAGTAGTAGCGACATCTGTCGTGTTCGAAGAAAGTGTAGACGATTAGTTATCGAGGACAGTTCCGACGACGATCGAACTACCAGAGTCCTGGCTTTGGAAGGAAATAACAATTGGTCCAAAAATCCGGGAGTTTACGATGACTCCTGGCAGATTGTTGCAGATTATTAATTTTGTATTACTGATTTTTGTATAAATAAACTTTTTGTAGTACTTGCATCTACTACAATTATTGCATCGGGTTTTAATTACTTATCAAATATTCACAAATATTTATAATTTTAAGAGGGCGCCACCCCTAATATTTATATTTGGCCCGATCATCGTACTACGGGCTATGCCCGTAATATTTACGTTTTGCCCGTAGTTGTAGGTTAAGGGGTTAATGTGCGATTAATTAATTGAAAACAAAAACAATATATATATATATTAATTGCGATACTTCTGGGGTTGGGGTGGGAGGGTGAGTTCTTTAATTTTTATTTGCGAACTTAAAAAAAAAGTCATCCTACCAGGGTGGATCTACTTTAGGGACAGGGGTAGCCTAATCTTTAACAAATTATCATTCGTATACGAGCCTCGAGCCTCGATCGACCTAAAATAATTGTCCAAGAGTCGAGGATAAAAAAACAAATTAACACGTTATTCGAATTTCCGGGTCGAATTTCCATCACTTGAATTTCCTTGGGCGACCGAGTGTCTGGGGCAAAATCTTACCGTAAAACGATTGCGCTTTTGGGACGTCTCGTTTATCCGCAACGAGCAAATATAAAAGCGTATAATCATAAAAATAAAACGCTTTGAAAAATCGTCCGGGTAACGCGTGCCAAAATAAATTTCCGTGTGTCACGGTCGTATGGAAAGTTCGAAACGAGAATTCACGAGCAATAAATTTTATCCAGCGTTTCCACGTATCATTCTCTATTGATTAATTAAAGGGATGCTTTCGCCTTTGAGAAAGGGAAGTGAGAGAGAGAAAGAGCTTTTCCGTACTCGTTGCAAACACCCCTTCCCCTTTTACTCCCCGGTCGAATTGACAAATATATATAACAGGAATGAAAACGATCGTGTATTCAAACTATCGGGAAACTCACATCCGAAACGAAAGTTCCGTCGTCCGCGCAACAATGAAACAATGCTAATCACACTATTTGCTATCTCTGAACACCCTGAGGTCTCCACTCTCTCTCTCTGTCAGTCTCTTTCCTTCTAGCTCTTTCTCTCTCTCTCTCTCTCTCTCTCTCTCTCTAGTCGAGTACCTAGCCACCAATTTGTATAGGAAAGATACGTATACGTGTCGCAAAGTATTGCACACATTTATTAAGGGCTCACCCCTTAAAATGTCAAAAAATTCATTTTTTTTACAGATTTGTATTATTTATAGTTTTAAGAATTTTGTAAAAAGCTTTTTTTTTAAATTGTTTTTAGAAATGGTCTGTACGATAACTCATTGAATTTTTTATATTCCCTAACTGTTTTTTTTACAATCTTGATAACTATTTTCTCCATTGTCTATCGAGAGGATTTTGCAATATTTTGATTGAACAATTTTTTATAAATTATAAAACACGTATGTTTTCTTTAAAATTGCATACTAAAGTCCTCTAATTGTTTTTTTTCTCTTAATTAAAAAGTCAATCAACAATGTGAGATCAAGAATTTAATTTTTTTTCATTATATAACATTTATAATAAATTTTCAAATTTACTCGGTTCCAACCCACCCAGGAATATGTGAGCCCTTAATACACGAAAAAAAGCTCCGAGCTAATTGAAATTATTATGACGAGATCGAATTTCGTCAAACCTTAATTTTTATTTTTCAAAATTTACTTTTGCTTCCTCCAGTGGTTTTCTCTCGCGGTTTTCATCTCGATAAAATCACGACACGTTGATGATCGATGAGCTTTAGGCGAATAATTGATCGATTTCCTGGATGGAAAGTGACAAAGTCGAAATAGGAACGATACCGATTCGTCCAAATAATAATAATAATAATAATTTTCACGATATCAAAGTGACGAGGGATTTGTCATTACAATAAAGATTAAATAACCTTCTGAAATATCGAGAGCTTTCGATCAACTTCGCCCTAATTAACAATTTTTCCCAAACGAGAAAAAGTTCATTTGTTCCTGCGCTTCAATAATTTCTACTTGCGTTCCTACTCAGCGTGTCTACAATTCTTACTACGTCGCTGGCCTAACACAGAGAAGAAATGAAAAAATAAACGTTACAGCGGTCTACTCGAATCACTATAGGCAAAATCCTTCGTACGAGAAAAACAACCCTCGACTTAAAATTTTCAAAAAAAAATTTTTTTTTTTTCATTTTGTCGTAAATAATTGATTTTTGGTTTATATCGTTCCATTGTTTTATTCTTCGTCTTGTCAAATCATCGATCGTCGGAGCTTTTGAGATCAGGATTTTTCCGAGGCTGCGTGTCCGTCCGGTGGGATTATTTTTTTTTTTATTGTTTGTTTGTTTCTATTCCACGTCTCGTGAATGATTTCTGTGAGTGGTGGAAGATGAAGGAGGGAAGACAACCTTGGCGTACCTTGGGCAGGTCGCCGCGATTGCTGTCTTCACTGCTCGTGAAGGTGCTCGACGTGTCTATCCCAGAGTCTTTGGTCGCGCTGTCTTGGCTACCCTGACGATCCGCTTCCCACGACCATTCCTCTTGTGTGCCACCACTACCACCACCTCCACCACCACCACTACTAGCACCACCGACATTGGTCCCACCGTCGAATCTCACCGTTTTTTTCCCCCTTCGTTCCGTGAACCTGAACGATGGCGACAGATATACCAGATAGTGGATTTTCTTTTTTTTCTCACCACTTGCTCTCTCACTCTCTCTCTCTCTCTTTCTCTCTGTCTCTCCCTCTCTCTCTCAGTCTTTTTCTCTTTCTCTCTTTCTCTCTGTCTCTCCCTCTCTCTCTCTCAGTCTTTTTCTCTTTCGCTCTCTCTCTCTCTTTCTCTCTCCCTCTCTCTCTCTCTAGGATTAGGTTTAGGTTTGAGTCAGATAAGCAATTAATCACACGCTTTGTAATTTTAGTTTTAAGTTAATATTGTACTTTTGATTTTTCTGCTTGTTCTGCTTCTATGCTTTTAGTTTTAAGTCAAATTTGTATATATTACTTTGTATATTTTACTGTGCTTTTAGTTTTAAGTTAAATTTTGTATATTTTATTTCTGCTGTTACTCATATTATACTAGCCACAATTACCCAAACGGTATAATAAAGACTCAATCAATCAATCGATCAATCTCTTTTTCTCTTTCTCTCTTCCTCCCTCTCAGATAGCAGGGGAAAGCTGTCTATGATTACAGTGATAAGTCATAAGATAACAGGAAATTGCCCCTTTTGCTTTGGCATTTATTTCCAATTTCTCATTTCGCAAATCCAATATGAGGCTACTATGATCATTAGTATTACTCTTGTTATATTTTAATATATTTTTTTTAATTTAAATTTATTATTCTTAAATTCTTTACGGGATTAGCTTTGATGTTTTTGGCCAACTGGGGTGGATTGCAAAATTAAGAACTTGCACTCTGTATATGTTGACAATTATCTAGCTGGCTAATCGATCCCTTTCTTCGATTACGTTGTATTATTCGATATTATTTTCTTATCGTTTTTGATTATGCTGTATTATCTTACATCATTTCTTCCCATGTCATATTACTTTATACCATTTATATTTATGGCATTACCAAAAATTTGTGAATTTTGTAAACTCGAATATTTCCAATTTACGCCAAAGCTGGCTAAAATAAATTAATCGTCATCTCACTCTTTTTTTTATTTTTATTTTATATTCTATGTTATTGATTTTGTTATTCAGATTAAAATCTTCGAACACTATTTTCAAAATCAATATTTATATTTACATTCATTATGCAACATTTATACAGGGTGAATTTCATAAGGTGTAACAGGCCTTATCCTAAGATAGCTGAGATCATTACAAACAAAAGTTGCAAATATATATTTTGAATATTTTGAATAGTTTACGAGATATAAATGTTTAAAGTTGGTCCAATCAGAGCGCGCCGAGAAGCATTGGAGCCGCCCACTCCCGCCCTAGCCGTAGAGATAGCACAGTGTACTGTGTCACATTTGAGCTTGCAAAATTCAGAGCAGTCAATGTTATTTATTATATTATTACGCAGTCATTTTTATTTCTCGGACATTGGCCGCTAGGGGAGGAGTGGGCGGCTCCAATGCTTCTTAGCGCGCTCTGATTGGCCCAACTTTAAACATTTATATCTCCCAAACTATTAAAAATATCCCGAATGTATATTTGCAATTTTTGTTTGTAATGATCCCATCTATCTTAGAATAACGTTTGTTACACCTTACAAAATTCACCCTGTATATCATTTATAAATCAGTATGAAATATTTCAAAATGTATTAAAATTGGAAGAAAATTTTGACCCAAAGTGCTAAGGCATAATAAATCTTTCTCCCCACATCTCCTACTCTCTCAGCCTCACTTTCTCTCTCGCTCTGTCAGTCTTACTTACACCAAAAAAAAAACAGACTCGATCTCGATATGCGACTGGGGACCACGAATTTTCCTCCCACGCATACACACACATACAGGCACACACACACACATACAGGCACACATACACACTTCCACAGACGCACCCCCTCGCTCTCATTTCAACAGATTGATTTTCTCAGACGACTTTCGACCTTCGCAATCTTCTCGTCGGGCGGTCGTTCGATTCGATGGTCGAGGGAAACCGCACGAGCAACGCTCTCGACACATTTTCGCTTCGAAGCTTCGTCGATTCTTCTCCTCGTTTTCATTCACTTTCTTTCTCTTTTCTTTATCTCATTTTCATTCGTTTCTTTTTTTTTTGGTTCGTTTCGTTTTCATCCTCGCGGCTGTGCTTTTTATTCCCAAACTTTCCATGACATTTTCCCATCGAGCTTTTTCGAAGTTGCCGAACGGAAATCGTCTTGATCCGTCGTCGATCGAACGAAAAATTATCGAGACGATGCTCGTCGAGCCTCGACCATCGTCTCGTTCTCAACGACTCAACGACGATTTAATAATTTCTCTTTCGTTCCAACCTCACGCTCTTTTTCACCCTCTCACGATTCTCCCTCATCCCTCGCGTCGATTAAAAAAATTCTATTTTCAATTTCTTCCTCGAAACAAACGAAAACGTAATTTTCCTTTTGTTAAACATTTTTCTCTCTCCGAAATTTTTGTTTACTTTCTTTTTTCAAAAGACACGAGGGACCAAGAACGAACGAGAGGACGAAACCAGGGTGGTTTTGGGGTTGGAACGTAAACGAAAAAAAAAAAAAAAAAAAAAAAAAAAACCAGAAAAAAAGAAAAAAACGGAAAAAAACGAACCTCCGACTATCGGCGCGCCACTCGTCGCCGCTTCTTCGAAAGCTCCTTCGTACGAGGGTGCTCTCTTCTTTTCGCGGCTCGCGGGGCGGATGATGACCGTTATACTCGATCGTCATCGGACCGGTGACGTGATGTCCGTTGTGCGATCCGTGCCTAAGCGAACCGCCGGACATCAAGGCTGGACCACCACCGTGATGATAGTACCCCTTCCCTACAGTAGATCCAAATTGTTTTTTTGTTCCATCGGCTCTCGCTCTTTTTCTCAAAAATTCCTTTTTTTTCTATATATAATTGTTTTTGTTTTGTCCATTATCCTCTAATTATTGTTTTTAAACGAGAACAAAAAATAGCTTGGCTAACCCCTCTCGAGTGCTCGATGTTCGTCAACGATCGACGAAATTCCTACGCAGTATTATAATTATAATTATACAGGGGGTTGGGGAAAACCTCGCGAATCCTGGGAGCCTTGATAATTTTTTTTATTATTTATGTAAAAACAAATATTTTTTTTTTAATTAACGACTAATCGACGAGAATTCGAATACTAATCGTAGCATAATAATAATAATAATAATACAAGGGGTTGGGAAAAACCTCGCGAATCCTGGGAGCCTTGATAATTTTTGGATTTTTTAAGTAAAAAAAAATTTTTTTTTTAGTTAACGACTAATCGACGAGAATTCGAATATTAATCGTAGCATAATAATAATATCGCAAGGGTTTGGGGAAAACCTCGCGAATCCTGAGAGCCTTGATAATTTTTGGATTGTTTACGTAAAAAAAAATTTTTTTTTTTTTAATTAACGACTAATCGACGAGAATTCGAATATTAATCGTAGCATAATAATAATATCGCAAGGGATTGGGGAAAACCTCGCGAATCCTGAGAGCCTTGATAATTTTTATATTGTTTACGTAAAAAAAAATTTTTTTTTTTAATTAACGACTAATCGACGAGAATTCGAATATTAATCGTAGCATAATAATAATATCGCAAGGGTTTGGGGAAAACCTCGCGAATCCTGAGAGCCTTGATAATTTTTGGATTGTTTACGTAAAAAAAAAATTTTTTTTTTAATTAACTACTAATCGACGAGAATTGGAATATTAATCATAGCATAATAATAATATCGCAAGGGTTTGGGGAAAACCTCGCGAATCCTGAGAGCCTTGATAATTTTTGGATTGTTTATGTAAAAAAAAATTTTTTTTTTAAATTAACGACTAATCGATCAGTATTCGATTATTAATCGTAGCATAATAATAATAATACCAGGGGTTGGGGAAAACCTCGCGAATCCTGGGAGCCTTGATAATTTTTTAATTGTTTACGTAAAAAAAAAAATTTTTTTTTTAAATTAACGACTAATCGACGAATATTCGAATATTAATCGTAGCAGTATCGCATCTCGAAGAAATTTCTACTTCCGGTGTGTGTGTGTGTCGGACAGTGACGATGTGTGTGCTGGTGTTAACGTGTTTTATCTCTTTTTATTTTCTGTTTTTTTTTTTGTTTGCGGTCGCGGACCTGTTGGGAAATTTAGTAATTCGTGTTTATATATATATATTTATAAATATAATGACAATCGTTTCGAAATATGAAATTGAGACGAGAACAAAAAATTAAACAACGACGAAATAATAATAATAATAAGAACATACACAATTATAGCCAGCAGCTGTGCGGACGCCCTGTGGAAAGTTTTTCAAGTATAACATGTGTGTGTGGTGTTTTTTTTATTGTTTTTTTTCTCTTTTTTTGTGGTAATAAGCGCACTGACATATGAGAATAAGAGAGCGTGTTACGAATTCTGAGAGTCAGTCGGGATTTTAGTGTGAAGGATGGTTTTTTTTTGTCTTTTCAAGGATTCGTTTTTTTTTTAGATTTTCATAAATAAAAGAAGAAAAAAACAACGAGAAATTATGAAAATCGAACGAGACACGTTTGCAATGGAACATTGACCTCTTTTTTTTCTTTTAGTTTCCTTTTTTTTGCCTTGTTCAACGTGGAAGGAAAAATTAATAGAATTTTTTTACCCAAAGAACGTGAATAAATACAATCTGGACGATTAATAAACGAGCAACACACACACAAGGTGATAACATTGATTTTTTTTTGTTTTTTTTTTTTTTTTTTTGGTTTGCAATATTTTTGTAAAGTCCATGTGTGCTGTTAGAAAATAATTTAAAGAAAACGTATACAACGAGGAATACGATCCAACATCGAGAATAATCGATCACAGAAATTACAATATTGTGGAACGAAACGAAATGTAAGAAAGGAGTGGTCAAAAAAGAAATATCCTAGGTGCAAGGATATCGTGGGATTAAAAATTTGTTTTCATTTTTTTGTTTTTTTGAGTTTTTTTTTCGGTCGAGCGTCGAGTACGTTTAAGACACGAGAAGTACACAGAGACAGTGAAGACGAGTGAAAGAGAGACAGTATTTTTGGTGCATTTTTTTCACGTTCGAATTTTTGTATTTTTTTTTTTTGTTTTTTCTATTTTTTTTTTTTCTTTCGATTACGAAGGAGAAACGCTCGTTACGACTGTCGATCGATTAATTACAATTATTAAATAAGAAAAGAAAAATTTCTTCTAACGAAAGAAATATTTTCTCAAATTTTATGTTTTCCTTTTTGTTTATTATTATTATTATTATTATTTGTTTTTGTTTTTAATCGATCGAC
>OZ023258.1:1700858-1811018 GCA_964007305.1 Netelia melanura
TGCGAAAGACGTAGAATCGGTTCATCGACTCTTGGGAAACGAATGAATTAGTCGTTTCCATTAAATTATAGTCGATGGGTTCTTGACGAAGGAGTTTTGGGGCAGAGAGGGATTGGTGAGAGGATTTAAAAGTGTATAAAAATAAAACGTACGAACAAGACGTGGGATTTGGAAATCCGTGTGAGAGCCACCGGACCGAGACTACCGGAGTGATAAGGACCCATAAAAATGACAAATTGAACGTACGATCGGACCATCGTGCTCTCCGCTCTCTCCCTCCCTCACTCTCTCTCTCCCAACTCTTTTCAACTCTTCCATCCCCATTTCTCCTTCCTTCCTTTCATAACGCTCGTAGCGAATTCGTGTACGTGCCTGATTTACGTAATATTCGGCTTTTACAAAAGCTCTCTCTCTCTCTCCTCCCTCTCTCTCAGCCTCCCTCCCCTCCTCCCTGTCTGGCTCTCCCTCCCCTCTCCCTCTGCCTGGCTCTCTCTGTGGCTTTTCCTCTCTCTCTCTCTCCTCTCTCTTCCTTTTTCTCTCTCGTTTCGGCACTTCCGGAAATCCTCCGTACCAAGAATCATATCCGCTTTCCCGGTGAGCATAGGGGATGAGCAAAAAATGGAACGAAACAAGGGGAAGGAGGAAACGAGTGGAAGGAGGAATAGAGAGAGAGAGGGACGAAGAAAAAATGAAGTAGACGCGGTTGAGGATAATAGGCTTGTTAAAGGGGATTAACAAATTTTCCAACGTTAACGATCATGCAGTTTCCACCAAATTCTCTCGTTATCCCACCCCTTCTGTATTATTAAACACAAATCTCAATTAACAATTTTACAAGAGAATTGCCCCGATAATCGTCCCCTCTACGGAAATTCATCCGGGAAATATGAAAATTATAATTAATCGTAACGACTCAACCCTCGTAAGATTTCAAAAATTGTGAAAAATTCGTCAATTTTACAATTTCGAATAATTACAATCAAACAAATTTTTAATTCAACGAAAAATTTCAAATTGTAAAAGCGATTCGTTAAATTAATTGAAACAAAAACAAAGATTTAAACTCATCCACCTACGCCTCGAATTCCGGAAGTCGAACTTCAAACCGGAAGCTCGAGCGTCCCAGAGTTACAAATATTTCCTGCCTGAGAATAACTTCCCTTTCCCTTCGTCTAATTTCGATCATTATTTAAAAAAAAAAAAAACAATCCTTTACTTTTTTTCATTTATAATTTTATCATAACAAATTACGTCAAAACTTTTCCAAAAAAAAAACGAAAAAATTAGCAGCGACAGAGAATTGTACTCTATCAAATATATTAATTAGTATACGTCCTGGTACGTTAATACGATATATTTCGCGATGTGATTTCGCGCCAACAGAGACGACAGCGGCGTCGAGGTATCGTAGGGCCTCTGGGGTCTTAATTTAAAAGTTAGATGACACCGTGCTCGTGGCTTGCCGCGTATATAAATCACAGGGGTTGGGGACATAGCGAAAAGGAGTTTTTGCACCCGGCGCATTTCGCATCGAAGCGAGAGACCGAAGTACCCGATCCGCAAACTCGTATATACCCCTCCTCCTCCCCCCCTCCCCTTCCCCTCCTCCTCTTCATTCCCTCCTCCTCCCCTCCACCTCATCCTCCCATTCCCCAACCCTCCTCCTTTTCATCCCATCCCTCTCCTCTCCCTCTCCTCCTCCTCTTCACTCCCACCTCTTCCCTCCCCATCCCCTCGTCCTCTCTGACCCCTCCTCCTCCCTCCCCTTCCCCTCCTCTTCTCTCGCCTTCCCCTCCTCCTCTCCAACCCTTCCTCCTCCTCCCTCCTCCTCTTCGTATGACCGTAGAAAGCTTCGATGCACACAAATATACGAGCGCATATAGTTTTCGCAAAAGTTTCTCGCGCCGCGGTCGTTATCAGAAATTATAAGGGTTTATACGCAATACGCTCGAATTTACGATAATCCGAACGGGAGATGATAATAATTTTTCTCATTCGATAATAAATTTGTTAAAAGAAGAAGAAGAAAAAAATCGAGACGTCCACAGACAAGCTTTTTATCACTCGATTTTTCGTTTTTTTTTTTTTTTTTCCACGATATTCGACTCTCGCCTCCGGATCGATTTAGATATAAACGAAGAAATAGAGAGAGAGGAAATAAATTTATAAAAAGGCGTCGTTCGAAAAATATATGCGTCGTGGAATTTGCGAGCTCTCGCGCGGAATTGAAGAACCGTAAGAGGGAACGTGCCGAAAACTCGTGCTCTCGGACTTATTAAAAAGGTAAAGGGCGAACGAACGAAAGAAAGAAAGAAAGAGAAAGAGAGAGAGAGAGGCTAGAACGATGATGGAAGAAAGAAAGAGAGAGCTCAAGCGAGAACCAGCGAGACATTTACACACTGCTTCTCGGTGGAAAATCCGTCGAGAGTGAACGTCGACGTCGAGGTACTTGCCTGCTACCCAAAATATATCTATACGACCCTACGATACGTACGGTTACATACAGATATATCCTTATCAGACTGCTACGTATAATATCACCCAGCGGTTGAATTCTGAGGGCTAGTTTTAAAAGAAGAATGAAGAGAGTTGGTCGTGGAGGAGAGTAAGATCAAGGCGGGTATGTCCGTTGATCCGTCGTGGATTAGAGGCAAGTCTTTTTGGTTTTTGTTTTTTTTTTTTTTACAAAAAAGAAAAAAACAATATCCTTTTTTTACTCGAGTTCCGTACAGATAAATGGGTCACCTCAGCTGCCACAGTTCTTAGGAAACATGTTCTGAAAAAATGTCACGATTAGTAGCTTCCTCAATCGATCATGCTTATTTCCGGTTCTGACGAATCAACGCGAATGAAGGAAGATGAAAAAAAAAAATGGATGAAAAGTGTTTCGACGTTTCGTACGAATTCGCTAGACTTCTCACGGTCTTAAGGATAGACCTGTATATTTTACAATAAGAGTTATATATGTGTGTATATCGATGCTTTTCGCTCTCCAGACCAGCTCCCTCCTCCCTCGAGGATTTCCTGTAAATTATCTCGTTGAAAACGAAAAGGTATGAAAAAGAAAAGGGAAAATAAAAACTAAATTGTACGCTATTCTACCATTATTCTTCTTTCTTTTTCGTCACATAAAAACTATATAGGTATATTGTTATATTAGGTTAGATATCGATATAGATGGACAAAACATTGTGGAAAGTGAGACAGAGAGAGAGAGAGAGACAGAGAAAGAGACAGAGAAACAGAGGGAAGAGAATAATGTGTTCAGTGTGTGTATGTGTGTTTTGTGTCCTTCGAGTCCTCCAATGTAGTTTTATACACGTATATTATATATAAATGTATATGTATACATAAATTTATATATATATATATACATGTATATAATATTATACGTATGTACGAACAGCATGAACAAACTTACCTCGAAACTTTCTACAAACTAATTAATTCTATTCTAATGATATTGTGCAGCTACGAATGGGAGCAACAACGTCGTCCGACGAACGTAATATCAATTTTTTTAAATCTTTCTTATCGCAGATTCTTTCTCTCCTATTTATGTGTTGACTTTTTTTTTGATTTTTGATTAATCCTGTCACGTTGAGGTAATCGATAACAAAAATCGATATAGAAATAAAGAAAAGAATCCTAAAATTGTTCCCTAAGAAGATCCTTAACACACATACGTCTTAAAATTGTAAAATTCATCCTTGTCAAAAGTGCAACCGAGATCTTTGCCCAAAGTTACATTGTTAAATGGCGAACTCGACGTATAATTTAATCCCTTTGACGATCCTCCTGGCGTTTCTTTCACTTGGCATTATTCTCGCCCGGAGTACGATAATTCACGAGAAACGAGAAAAAATGTCTCGAGTACGGTCTGAAAAATGTAAAAAAAAGATACGTACAGAAACGAAATAGAGAATAATGCGACTGGTTCTGCAGGGAGAACCGTGGAAATGTACGGAGGGACGCACACGGTGGAGGAAAGCGCAATAGGAAGCGCAGCGGAAGTAGCGTGCTTCGTGGTAGGGTCAGCCGGCCGACAAGTAGTAACGCCGTACAACGTGTCAGACACTCCGGCTATGCGGTAAGCCACACGCCGTGAGCGACTACGGGATAAGTACCAGCGCCATCTATACAGAGTTTCTCGTCGCAGTGCGAATCTCCGGTTTCCCTCTGTTTCCACGATTGTTCTCTTGATATTTGAAAAAAGAAAATGCTAAATCTTTCATAGTTTGGGAAACAAACGAAAAAATCGAGAATTGGCCGAAAGGAAAAAATGACACTTGGAATGACAGAATGGAAAATTTAAAAAGGAATTGGCAAATGTTTTCTTTAGGCTAAAGCTAGAGGGTCCCCAATTTCCGGGCGATCCGGAAATTGCAGTCAACAGGTGAACCAGAGGTCGCCATTATCGAAGAGGTGTTCGAATGGTTTTCTTGTTTGTTTGCGTTCACGTTGAGGAGGACGAGAAGAAATAGAATGTAGAATTAGAACCGAAGAGTCGAGAATACGAGAAGAGCGTTGTCATCCATGTGGAATACGTGGGAATCGTAACGTTAACACCCGAGCAACTATTTTTAGACTGCGGTTCAACGAAGCGTGGGTGTCACTCGGTGACTCCTCTCCCCGTGCAGAATTGTTGACAGGGATACAGCTGTATTCTGAGTTGTATCCCGGGCTCCTAATTGGGATCTAGTCCGATATCGGATCAGATTCGAGGACTAAATGTAAGATCCGTAAACTGGATTCCATTAGGAATCCCGATCCGAATCCGTTAATGACTCTAACTGGATTCGAGCAGGGATCCCGATCAAATCACGTAAGAATAATGAATTGCTGAAAGCATTATATTAAATACTAGCTTCTACCCGCGACTTCAAGGGAACAAATTAAAAGAAGCAGGATAGGCTGAGAAAATAATAAGTATTGTGACGATGGTCCACTTTCATCCACCTTTTTTCCCCTCTTTCCTACGCGTCTCTCGCATTCCTTTTCTGCCTACGTGACTTCCTGCAGCTACACCTTCGCTGTCGCAGGTGCACCTCGCCTTTGAAATACAAATAATCTTTGTTTCCCGATAAAGACCCCAAACCTACATGTTTTCCATTTTTGAAACAGCTATTCAGAAACAGCTGCCATTCCTAGAATCTTCCAAGGCACTTCCGCCTCCAGAATGTTCTAACTCCCAAATTCTCTCCCTACCAAACCGCGACTTTCCCACGAGTCAATATTATAAAATCCACCCTCTCCTTAGGCTAGTCAGTTAGTAGTTTTCCGATCATCCAAGCAGCAACGTTACGCTGTCCGTTGTAACACTGAAAATAAAGTCTTGTGCTTCTCGATTAAGTGTCTACCGCGTTTTACTTCTCAACCACCGCGTTCCGTAGCCGAGTCGGCAGCCCCAATCACAATAAATAAATTAATAAATAACTCGCGACATCACAGTATCTATATGAAAAAAGTGTATGTAATTGTACGATCCAAAAATTGTATAGCACACTTATTGGAGTGTGAGCTAATTCTTTGCAGCCCGTTCCAGAGGAAACTTAATACTTTTCTGCACAGTTTACGCATTTATAATGCCAGCGGACGCATGGTTCGTTTGTGAGAAGCGGGATGGCCATGCGCCACCTGTCGGTCGTGACCGGTACTACTACTACTATATCTATATATATTCGTATTGGTCATAAAATCTACGCTCACCACAGGCTTCGTATTAGGATTGAGTCGGTATACCCCGAAAGTACAGTGGCGCCATGGTTTCGAAATATCGTCACCCACGCAAATTTGTTCCGATGTGGAAAACATCTGTTTCCTGTAGGTATACCCATTTTGGGACATTCCTGCCATATCCTGATCAGGATATGATTCGCATACCCCGAAAGTATAGTGGTGCCATCATTTCGAAATCTCATCATCAACGTAAATTTCTTCCGATGCGGAAACCATCTGGATTTCTGTAGGGACACCTGTTTTGACGCATCCCTGCCATATCCTGATCAGGATATGATCAGTAGTTGGGTATCCCTGTCAACATTTCTGCACGGGTCGTCTTCTAAATATTAGTCACGGTAGCCTAGCGTCTGGCCCGTAACACTTCTACTACGTTTTCACCCCTCTCAACAGTAGGAAAATCACTCTCTCCCTTGAGCGTATCAACCCCTGTTGAATAAAGTCCAGGGGTGGCAGTGGGGTGAAAAAACAAGCACCATTCATCGATAGTTTCCAACTGGGAGATAATTGAAACTCTTCGTACCGTGTAAGAAGAAGGAAAAGCATTGACGAAAATTTACGCACCCCCGTCGTCGTTGGCAGAATGAATTATCCTTTTCAACTGATGAACATAATTGGAAGATCCTAATTGAAAGCAGGAAAGAAGAATGGAGAGACTATTCGAGACGTCTCAAAACGAAGGAATTTTCTCAATAGAGGAAAAAGACGAATATACATAATAACCTTTTTCCCAAATACAACATTCTCGAACCGTTGCGAGATTCTTGAGCAAGCAAAGAACCGAACATTTCTCTCACTCTCTGGTTCCTCATCTGCGTCATCACGGGTCCTTCGACCTAGACGTCCTTCGATCCATATTACACTTCCAACGATATTGTCGTAATACACGAGATTCTTATCAACCAACGTGTACAACAAACCTCCTACGAGTCAGTGGGAGATCTGAAAAAAAGCGAAGATCGAAATTAGGAAGAGCAGAACGAAAAATCTGAGGAAGTGCGTCATCGATGGACGAGACGATAAAACGTAATATACACACATACAAACATGGAAGAAAGTAGGATGAGGAAGTTAGAAGGAAAAAAGGAGAAGAACCATGCGTGGAAGTTCGGTTTTCCCTTGTCCTGTCGTTTGGTTCGCCGTGAAGGACCGGAGCAAGGGCAATGCTGAATGGACCAAACGGGGAGAATATAGGGAACGCTAGAGCGAGAGAGGCATGAATGTGTGCTCTATGTTTTCCAGAGTGAGTTTCCATGTGTATCGGGGATGGCTCGGAAGGGTAGCGAAGGGTTGTGGGTACAGAGGGGGTTGGTTTTGGCTCGAATGACGATTTCTCTGCCTCTCTCTTTCTCTCTATGTTGCGGCTGGGTCTAGCCAGCTCGGTACGACGAGGAAGAGGAGAGACAGAGGGTGAGAGAGGGACGAAGCCGGAAGAGGGTAGATTCGTGGGCAGGGGAATAGGAGAAGGATGACGGTGTCGTAGTGGGAGAAGCGTCGGCGCGTCGAAGCCAGCATTGAAAGAGAAAGAGAGAAAGAGAGGTGGGGCTCGAAGGGGATATCCCGCGCGTTTGAATTCGCCCACGTGCTGCGAACGTGACGTCACGTCGAAACGCGTAGGCGTTTGGATGCGAGGGAGGAAAAGCTCCCTGCCGAGAGAAACGCCATGGTGAATTTACGGAAGAACGAGAGAGAGACAGAGAGAGAGGGGGGGGGGGGGGGCAAGGGAGAGTTGCAGAGGACGATGGGAGGACCGCCAAGGATCAATGCAACGACGGGTCTGGGAGGGCAGAACCCGAGAATTCCCGCAGGATACTACATTTCCCGATATACACACGACGATATAACAGGCCGGTAACCAACACTGCGGCAACGCCAAGAGTGGATAGAGAAATCGACTGTGTCGGAGGCTGGAGAGACGTGCTATATACGCTGAACTAGTATCCCCCTGGTGCTATGTAACCGAACTATATACGGGACATTGTAGGAACGGATCGCAGCGAACGGCACCTCCCGTTGTTCTGGCTCCTCCGGTCCCCCAAGAGTCGTACCAACCCGGCCTATACGAGGACGAGACACCGCAGGCATCGTCCACCAATGATTTATCCACGTTGGATCGTGGCAAAGGTGGGCAAACTCCAACCGGCAATGACCCATCCACCACGGGAATCCCAAGATCGACGAGAAAGCCGACAAAGATATCCTCGATCCTTCGTCGAAGCTCGGGCATTTTTCTCATCTGGATCTCGGACTCGATCCGTGCTCTTTCTTTCCAGACCTCAACCCTTAATACTCCGGACACAGAACTGAAATATATCCGAGAATGTATAGTTTGCTATTCTCTCCGTTATGCTCCCTTTCATAAATTTTAGATATTTTTTGGAGCGGAGATATAGCGAAACTAGATTTTCAAAGAGAGATTTGATGATACATGTATATTTCAGGATTTTGAGAGAAGAAAATTCTCTCTGAAAAACGAGATGTAACGACTATATCGAGATAAAAGTTTCTATACTTTTTTCAAAGATTTCTCTTCGATGCGAGTAGCAATGACAGAGTGTAGCATCGAATTATCTATTGCACTCGTCAACGTTGCACTTTCGTAGTTATGCACAGAGAAAAAGTGATTGCTAGGTCGATGACAATTATTAGGATTCTTGTTCCTTTACTCTCACTCTTTCTCTATTCTCCTGTGATCTGAGGTTACAATCGTCAAGGGTTTTTCCATCGTGTCGCGAAGATGAGAAGGAAGGAAATAGAAAATGTATAAGCATCGGGAGTAACCTTGGATGTATTCTCGTACAGTGGAACGGTACACGTCGGCCGTTATGCAGAGTCGCGTGAATATTTGTGCTAGGATGGTCGTGGCACTTCTTTTTTCTGCTCCACACGACGTTATTCACGTGGCTGAATCGTTGCCACGCTTCGCCGCTCGTGTGTCTAATGAACTATGAGGTTCTCCAAAGCGCGTCAAACCCGTCGTTCGATCTCACTCTTTCCTCTGTGTATGTCCTCTCGTTAACGACAGAAGAGAAAGAAAGAAAGAGAGAGAGAGAGAGAGAGGAGAGTGAGTAATATGGATTTTGCTGCTTTCTTCACCTCAACTCTCTTACTAGGCCAAGCTCTCTCGTCCCATTTTTCGTCCCTGTGTTTGCACGGACTCTGAATCATCAAGAGAGACACGGAAAATTCATGAACGTGAGAGGCGTTGAGCGATCGTAATGTTTCATCCTTCGTCCAGTGATAAATCCATTTACACTCGACTCTATGGGTCCGACAATGAGGACACTATACACGAGCACCATCCACCAGAAATTCTCTCACCGAACCCACCGACGAATGAGCACCAGTGAGAGACAGAGAGACACGGACGTAGCGAGGCCATCCAAATTGCCGTGCCATAACTTCCGGCAGGCCGCGATGCTCTCTGTATGTACCAAATAGACACAAGCTATAGCTCACATACCAACATATATATATATATCAATAATATTACCACAGGAGCGTTCTGACAATACATATACAAATACCCACGATACATACCGTGGCTAGGAAGGAGATGGAATATAACTACACCGATGCTAGAATACCTCATCGTCATTATCCATCATCGTTATGTTCAATCAGCTCGCGTGACGTACAAAGGAATCTGCGATCTCCAGGAGACACTAAAGTCTCGGTTGCACTTTTCGCATCGATACAACACTCGTTTATCGATTAGGAAACAAAAAAAAAACTTGGACTCATCCTGGGGTAAACCTGAGAATATTTCTTTGTTCCTATCGTCGTTGTCGACTTTGCTTTGGTCTGCTTTACGTTAATTTTTCTCGGGTGAAAAATCATTGTATTCCCTAATCTCCTATCGAGGAATTTGTGGAGATTTTTTTATGGCCACGTGTATCAACGAAGATACGTCTCGTTTTGTTTCTGTTTGTCGGGCTGACTCACCCTTCTCGGACTCGTCGGGCTCGTCGCTCGCGCATTCCGGCGTACTTCTCTCCTCCTCGCTACTGCTGAAACTTCGTTGCTGATGAAGAGCGGACTGTACCATTCCGCCACGTGGACCGACGCTCTGCGAGGGATGTCCGACCGGTCCGGGATGCATTGGATGCTGCTGAGGCGGATGTATCGAGCGAGGAACGTTCTCGACACCTTGATGACCATAAGCCATCGAAATATCCGAGTCCTGTTGATCCAAAAATGAAGAAAAAGATTGTAAATTTAGAAAACAAAATCGAATTTAAGGTTGTTGTGGGGTCACCACGAAACGATGCCACTGAGATGAAATTTTTTATGAACGTTCATGATCCATTTACTAATCAACCTGTCAAATTTCAAAACAATCCACAGTACAGTTATTTAGAAAAAAAATCGCAAACTTGGAGCATTTGTTGAGCTGCTCATCACATTATGTCTATGGGAATTTTTCGAACATTTTTCACCGAGATGAAATTTTTTATGAACGTTCATGATCCATTTACTAATCAACCTGACAAATTTCAAAACAATCCACAGTACAGTTATTTAGAAAAAGAAATCGCAAACTTGGAGCATTTGTTGAGCTGCTCATCACATTATGTCTATGGGAATTTTTCGAACATTTTTCACTGAGATGAAATTTTTTATGAACGTTCATGATCCATTTACTAATCAACCTGACAAATTTCAAAACAATCCACAGTACAGTTATTTAGAAAAAAAAATTGCAAACTTGGAGCATTTGGTGTGCTCATCACATTATGTCTATGGGAATTTTTCGAACATTTTTCAGTATATTATATATATCTGTCGAGAAAACGATGGCACGGAGTTAAAAAAATAGGTACGGTTAAATTGAATATCGGACTAACTTTTGGTGCTTTGAAAATAATAATTTACAGTACCGATTCAACGTTATTAATGATTATAATTGCGAATTTTCCAAAAAATTGAGCACACAAGATATAAGGCTTCGGAAACATGGCAATATCGTAGATGTTACAAGCTCTCCCTACCTCAGCGACCCTTTCCAACGAAAGAATTTTTTCCCCGGACCTATGTTCATGGTTGATAAACAGACACTTCGATTTTACGGTTAGGAACGGGACGCGTATGTGACAGCTGTGCGACACTGCTGTCAACCCAAGCATATTATCGTGGTTCATAATTTACGTTGTTGCCAGTTCGTCTTGCAATGATTAATCTCTAACGAATTATCGAAAATAATGCCATGAACTAATAGAAATAATTCCTGTAACCATCGCTTTGTCAAAAATGCATATTCTTTTAAACTGATGTGGATTTTTTCCTTGAAAAATGATATTAAATACGACGATAATTTGACGACAAACAGTTGGTAACAATTCATCGGTTCCGTGCATAAGCATAGGGCGTCCCCCTCATGCTTCACCCCCGATGGCTAGACCCCAGAACAACCTTAAGTAAAACGAAAAATGTAGTTACTGAAAAGTTTGAGATTTGATCCAGGAGCAAGATACGTACTTGATACATCGGTCTCGGATAGGTCTGGGCGTGCTGTCTCATGAGATTATCGAGTTCGCCTCGATACAGGCTCGGATCGTCTTCAGGATAGGCAGCCGGATGTCTCGGTGTCTGAGGATAAGTACCAACGACGACGCGTGGAGTCGGCAAAGTCCTCGAGTGAGGCGACACTGACATCTCCACCCCGCTGTCGCTGGTCGACATACGGCGTCCGGGTACCTTCGTGAGAGTGCGACCCCGTACACACATACAACGTACACATTGGCACGCGGAAACACACGAGAGAAATAACAAAATTATCACCTCGATGGTAGAAAGAGCAAAAAAAAACATACACACGCACAACGGAGAGATAAGGAGAGAAAGAAATATAATATCGGTAGAGGGAAGAGGGTGATGCGAAATCGACTTTGCCGAGACTTTTAGCGAATCTACTTCGTCTTTTTTTTTCCTCGAAGGGGAGCAAACTGTAATACCACTCGAGGAACGTCGAGAAGCCCAGGGCGTGAGTTCCAATGATTTTTCTCGCAATAAGTACAAGTTTTGGTTGGACCGGCGCGAACTAAAACTGGCTGGCCCGCGAGGGCGAGAGACGCGCAAAACTGTTCGCAGAACGATAAATCGCGCGAAATGTGCGGAATTGCCGGAGCGATTCGGAGAATAATGGTCGACCGATCTGTGACAACGACGTATGTTTTTACAACGTATAACGTACGGACACATTTCGCGCGTTACGAGCCGCCGAGAGAGCTTGACACTTTTATAACATTCCTATATACACGCGATATTCTCACGAATTATTCGTTTCGGACTTTAAATCTTGGAAATTTCGAATCGTTCCTCAACGTTACTTTATCTTCCTGATATAAATCGCCTCTCGCCTTTACGACAACCTCTTCACGCTGGTTTTAGACAATCAACGAGCCTCAAGATGCTATTATACTTTTTAAACGATTCAAAGCCTCAAAAACCAAATTTTCTTTTTTTTTAGTCCTTTTTACATTTTGTCAATTCTATTTTCACAATAAACAGATCGTAGTAACAAACTTTTATCCCTACAAAATCGAATCGTTCGCAGGAAAGGACTGACGGATCTTTGAATATTCCTCTTTGTTTTTTCTTAATTTACAAAACGAAGGGAGTGTTGAGGCTCGAATCGAAAGAAGAGTAGGAACTTCTCGCTAAGCACCTGGTCCTGTTGCGAATACTGTCTCTTCAGCATGTAACCGCCTTTCTGCACAAGAGGTAAATTTTCCTTCTCGGCGGCGCTATGTGCTCTCTCCAATTTTGGCCTCTTATCCTGCGTCAGTTCGGGATGTCCCGGTGGTCCGGGTCCTTGCATGTCCTCCTGCATACGCCTGAGCATAGCCGTGTCCGCGGCGTTCAGACCAGCCTTGTTCATCCATTGTCCTGTCTTCAGGAAGATCTCTTGTTTCTTTCGACACACGATGCACACCCATATACCCTGAAATAATTATTTTTCTCATTATCGCATAGGAAAATAAATAAATCACTGATAAATCCTCATTCGGCTACAACAAAACTCTTCTTCTCTGATAATCGTCAAAAATCACCAAAGAGAAACTTTCACAGTTCAAAGAATCGTTTTAAAATTCTGGATTTTATCAGATCTGTTCGTCCCTTCGTTTTCGCTACACGTAATCTTCCTAACGAACATCCCGATCATTCTCTATTACCGTAACGATGAAAAAAAATGGAAAATTATGAAGAAAAACCTAGTCAGCCTAGCCACGCCGATTCCTCGTGCAGACTGCCGAGACGTTATTCGTTACTCCCGGAATAAGAAGAGAGAGGGAAAGGAAGTGGAAGGAAGAAGAAGAAGAAGAAGCGAAGATAGACCAGGGGCAGAGCACGTTGAACGTTCCGGGTCGCGCAAGGGGGTTTTAAGAGCACTTCGGCAAGTTGCCTAGGTAGCAATATGTCAAGAGTTTCAGTCCCTTTTCGCCTCGCTCCACCTCGCGGCCGTCACCCACTGTGCCAACACACCCCTGCCGGAAACCATCCCCTGTACAGACGCACAGACACATACAAAGACGGGTTACCACCCGAATATCTCAGGTAACCGTGTATATAAAATTTTCTTTTTATTTTTCTATCTAGAGAAAAAAAAATTATCGCCCTACCCTAAATTCGTTCAACCCTCGAAAAAAAAATCGTGCAGAGGCTCGACGCTCTTTCTAATAGAGCCGGGGATAACACGTATCTGGATCGACTTTATAAGTCTCGCCGACGAGATAGGAAAATTTCTTCTCTCTTTACACTGACACATTTAATCACAAACCCCTGAGAGAAGGGGTTGTGTTAAAGACCATTGCCATGGACAAATTTGACGACTTTCATCGATTAATGATAGAAAAAAAATCACAAAGTGACTTTCCTTGTCGAATCTGAGATTTTAAGTAGTACAAAGTTATTTCGGTCGGACAGTCATTGCTGCACGTTTTTTTATAAAATCCTTGATTTAATCGTAACCCCTTGAGAGAATGGGTCGAATTATAGACCATTGTGATGGACAAATTTGACAATTTTCATCGATTAATGATAGAAAAAAAATCACAAAGTGACTTTCCTTATCGAATTTGAGATTTTAAGTAGTAGAAAGTTATTTCGGTCGGACAGTCGCTCCTGTACGTTATTTATAAAATCCTTGATTTAATCGCAACCCCCTAAGAGAAGGGGTCGAATTATAAACCATTACCATGGACGAATTTGACGATTTTCATCGATTAACGATAGAAAAAAAATCACAAAGTAACTTTCCTTGTTGAATTTGAGATTTTAAGTAGTACAAAGTTATTTCGGTCGGACAGTCGCTGCTGCACGTTATTTATAAAATCCTTGATTTAATCGCAACCCCCTAAGAGAAGGGGTCGAATTATAGACCATTATCATGGACAAATTTGACGATTTTCATCGATTAACGATAGAAAAAAAATCACAAAGTAACTTTCCTTATTGAATTTGAGATTTTAAGTAGTACAAAGTTATTTCGGTCGGACAGTCGCTGCTGCACGTTATTTATAAAATCCTTGATTTAATCGCAACCCCCTAAGAGAAGGGGTCGAATTATAGACCATTGTCATGGACAAATTTAACACTTTTCATCGATTAACGATACGAAAAAAATCACAAAGTGACTTTCCTTGTCAAATCTGAGATTTTAAGTAATACAAAGTTATTTCGGTCGGACAGTCGCTGCTGCACGTTATTTATGAAATCCTTGATTTAATCGCAACCCCCTAAGAGAAGGGGTTGAATTATAAACCATTGTCATGGATAAATTTGACGATTTTCATCGATTAACGATAGAAAAAATATCACAGAGTGACTTTCCTTATCGAATTTGAGATTTTAAGTAGTACAAAGTTATTTCGGTCGGACGGTCATTGCTGCATGTTTTTTTATAAAATCCTTGATTTAATCGCAACCGCCTGAGAGATGGGATTAGATTATAAACCATTGTCATGGACAAATATGAACGATTTTCATCGATTAGCGACTGAAAAAAAATCACAAAGTGACTTTCCTTATCGAATCTAGAATTTTAAGTAGTACAAAGTTATTTCGGTCGGACCGTCGCCGCTGTACGTTATTTATAAAAATCCTTGTTAATTCGTCACGAGCGTCTCGTTCCCGTCGGTTTTATCGCGTATGTCACGGTCGTCGGGACGGATGGACCCGCGAAATCGATTTCTTCCTGTGGCAAAAGGGATACGAAGCGAGACGCAAGAATCGATTAGTTTTTACACTCTCGATGTCGCCGGGAGATTCGTGCGAAATTCTACGCGAGAAACGAACGTCCAGAGAAGGAAGCCTCATACCTCGAGAAATAATAGAGCAACCAAAACCGGATGTGAGATGAGGTAAACAACGCGAGAGAGGAGGAGAGAAGAGGAGGTAAATAGGGGTTGAAAAAAAAAAACAAGAAAATTTCAATTGGTTCGTAGTGCATTATGACGGTAGAAAGGTGAAGGGTGAGTAATATAGGCGAAAAGGCGAAGGCAAACGCGCCCGCGCATTGTCCCAAAACTCCGGTAGTGAAGAATCAAGGACGTTAAGGGAAACTGTGCGAGCGAGGTTAGAGATCACTCTGGGACGAAGAAGGATGTAGAGAGAAAGAGAGACAGAGAGAGAAAGAGGCAATAGAGCGAGGCACAGGTTGAATTTCGAACAACGGAGTCAGTGACGAGTAGAGGCGTTACTGCTCGGACGAGCCCGCGACCCAATTTGGATTTATCTCAACGAGATTCGAAACGAACGCGTTGCTCTCCTCCGCATCGTTCTCGCATTTCCTCTTTCGTCCCATTCTCTCTCCTTCTCGCACTATTACTCATCCATCTCTCTCTACAAATTATCGAACTCTTTTTTTTTAATCCCCAAAAGATTTTCCAACTTTTGAAAATTGCCCTCGCACTCGATTTTATGAACGAAATGTCCGGAAGACAAAACCGAATTGTTTTCATTGAATTGCATCGCATTCAAGCTTATCTTGTGCCGTATGTATAGAAATGAAGGAGAGAGATTGATTGATTGATTGATTGATTGATTGATCACTTTATTATGCCCTAGTATACTTTGGGGGAAACTGTAACAATTTCCTGAGCCACAATAATAATCAATATTAACAACACGTAGTGAATACAATAATTAATAATGACTCATTCAGTTGCCACAAAAGTTCACAAGAGAAAACTTAGAAAATAAAACTCGATACAAGATTAAAAAAAAATAATAAATCAATAATAAGTAATAATAATAAGAAGAAGAAGAGGAAGGAAGAGAGACAGAGAGACAGAGAGAGAGAGAGAGAGAGGAGAGATGAACCGGGAAGTGGGTTGATCGATAAAATAGCATATATACCTATATAAAATCCTTTCACGCCCTCGTAACGTGTTCGCCATCCTCAACGGCTTTCAATCTTCCATAAAATTATTACGAGGCCTGAAAACTTGGTATAAGAAATAACGCGAAGCGAGAGGACGCTAGATTGGCGGTGAGGTGTAAGGGAACGTGGCAAGAAGAAGGGTGGGAAAATATATATACCTACCCCTTGGCAAAGGGGTGCATGAAAAACATTGGACGATCCACTAGATGAACGGGCAAGGAGAGTTCGCGAAAGAAGAAAAGCGAAAGAAGGAAGAAGAAGCCTCCACCCTCTCCCCCCTCCCTCTTCACCCTTTCTAGATACTTTGTACTTCAGACAATTTTGTAGCAACGTCCAACGTCACGGTCATCGAGCTGTCGAATATCTTCGTAAACTTGTTTCTTAAGATCGTCTCTCCGGTGAAACAGTGCGAGCATAAGAGAAAGGGAGAGAAGTGGTTCGAAGGAAAGTATATAAAGAATCGCCCTCGAGGGCGAAACTCAGGAAAGAAAAAAAAAGGGAAGGTAAATCCGTTCTGGCGAAGGTCCGAGGTGGGACAGGAGGTATGGTATAGACGGAGAGGGAGGGAGGAAGAGTTTTCCAAGCCTACGGTTGTAAAAGCTCCTCTTTTCTCTCTCTCTCTCCCGCTTTCTTTCTCTCCCAAGCTTCATGCACGTTTCTGTATAATACGTACACGCCGTACAGGAATAGCCGAGATGCCTTCTCGGACAGAGTTCGATACCATTAAAATTACCGTCACTTGCAGGCTAGCTCCCCCTCGCCACCCCTTTTCCGCCTCCTGCTCTCGCCCGCGCGCGACCACTGCCGGCTCCCCACTCCGGTCCTTTTCTATCTCTCTCTCTCTCTCTCTCTCTCTCTCTCTCTCTCTCTCCCTCACCCCCTCCCCCCTTCCGCTACCTCAATCCTGCGCGTCGCTTGGCTACCGAGAGAGCATGCACCGATCGTCGAAGAGGAATGTCGGTCATCTTGTGTAAAGCCACACACACGAGCGGGCGGGCAGGCGAGCGCGCGCACACGCAGGGAGCAGCTCTTTTTTTTTGAAAATTTGTAATTTTTATCGACAATAATAAAGTAATATTTATTAATTCCGAGTAATCGATGAGTAATTTTGTTCATTAATGTTTCAACAAATGTGATGGTGAAATATTTTGTAAGCTTCTTGATTTTTGAGGATGGGGATGTTTTTTATCGACAATAAATCAAAGAATATTTATTAATTTCGAGTAATCGATGAGTAATTTTCTTCATTAATGTTCTAACGAATCTAATGATCGTGAAATATTTTGAAAACTTGTTTTTTTTTGTTATGGGGAGGGACAACGATCCGTTCGTTCGATCGTTTTAGAATTGTTTTTTTTACTTCATACTCTATGCCAAAATCCGAGACGATCGTATCTTTCTCTCGTTAAATAATAGGACGAAACGATAAAACAGAGATAAGATAAAATCTCGATCGAAACACTTCTAACTCCGAAACTTCGTTCGATCCGGAGCGTGAACCTATAGGTATCGCATGTTTCGAATGTGAAACAACGACAAATTTGCTTTCCATTTTTCGTTGGATTATTAAACACGGAATTAATTATTCATAATTATTTATATAGATTTTTTGTCGATGAATACGTTGTTTAGTATAATTTGGGTTAAATTAATAATTGCCACTGGCTATTTCCTTTCGCTCTTTCTTCGTGCCACCTGTATCCCATACGTGCCAACTCCTCTCCTCCTCCCCTCACCGCCGAAAGTTTTAATTTCCGTTAAAGAGTGGAAAATGCTTAAACGAAAGTCACAGAGCTCGAAAAGCACACCTAGTAAATTAAGATACGAGTGAAAGAGAGAGAGAGAGAGAGAGAGAGAGAGAGAGAGAGAGAGAGAGAGAGAGAGAGAGAGAGAGAGAGAGAGAGAGAGCGCGAGAGAGAGAGAGAGCGTGCATCGCTGACAGTGAGAGACAATCGAAAGGGTTCCCTCGCGACGAGGCAAAGCACCACAAGGGATGAAAAACAAAAATTGTAGAGGGGGTAGGAAAGTCGAAGAAAGGAAAGAGAGGGTGCTCGAAGGATGGGAACAAATCCGATAAACGAGAGAAACGAGGAAAGCTTGACCGTCTCACAGGCCAATGCAAGGGAAAAAGAAAAACTTACTTTGGAAGGGTCGAAGGGTCGTGGCTTCGTCCGTGAGAATGGGGAAAGAAAGAGACAGACAGACTGACAGACAGAAAGAGAAAGAGAGATATGAAGAAGATAGAAATAGAAATAGAATGAAAAAAAAAAATTGTAGAGTCCACAGAGGTCGCCAGACTGACGATCGATAGTTTTCACTTGGCGGGACTGTGTGTGCACACGAGAGAAAAAAAGAAAGTGGGTCTGTTCGTAAATCGTTCGGAGATAAAACTGCCTATCGATAGGGAGGCAGAGAGTGAGCGAAAGAGAGAGATAGAGGATCGGGTAGTAACCCAGTGACACGTGGGTAATAGCTGTCCCCATCGTTTCTAAAGCTCGACTACCCCCCACCCCTTTCTCTCTCTCTCTCTCTCTCTCTCTTTGCCTCTCTCTTTCTCTCCGCTCGGCAAAGACTGCAGATTTTTATCACGCGAGACGAAAGTGCTACGCCGAATGGAAATAAAAGGGTTTCGTTTTTTACAATGAAAATGGAAAATTTCAAAAAAATTTACCAATCGATCGTTGCCTAATCGTGATGTGTTCTCAAATTTTCAAAGCTCTGTCGAAAGCTTTATACACCGAAAGAATTTTTAAGTAATTTTTACTGTGAAATCACAATAACTGAGTGACAAATGTGTAATTCTTCAGGTTTTTAGGAAATAAATTATACGTTTTAATGGAAATGAGTAAAAATTTACTATTGCGTGACATTAATTAAAAATATTTTCAAGAATTTTTACTGCAATTAAGGTAGTCCTATCGTTTGATGAGGGATTAAAATTTTATTCCCGTTTTTTCTCACATTGGAAGTGGACCAAGCGTTAAAGTTCATTAAGAAAAGTTGTCGCAAATCGACTAAAAAACAACATACTCAAAATTCAAATTGATCCTACGGAAAGTTTATTTGTTATATAATAAACAAAATCATGAATTTTTGTTTTCCATAAGATTTGTTATAAAAACTAATCGAAGCTTCTTTGATGTCATATAAAAATGTGTGCAAAATTTCAACAGGCTTCATCGACCAAATGATCGAGATACTCGTTGTATAATGTTGCGATATTTAACACGGGCTCTTATGGGAGATTGCGAAAAGTGACGATTTTTCAAGAATAAATATCGTGATTTTTGAGTCGATAAAGGACCCTGAAATTGTACACACATGTGCATATGACATCAAAGAACGTTTCTGCAAATTTTCAGTGAAATCTAACGGAAAGGCTGTAACGATAGGACTACCTTAACAGTAAATTTTCGTGTAACGTAAACATTACTACAATAAGTTGAAAAAAAGGGCTGATACAAATGAAAGTGTACGGTGCACATTGAGAAATTTGCATGTTTGTCTTGAAAATTTAAAAAAGGAAAACGAAATTTTCCGTGCGTTCGCCAGAATTTTTGCATTCTTCACAGTAAAATCAGTTAGAGCTAGGTCGCCTGGCCGTAATCCGTGAGCTCCGTGCAGCGCGCGTAAACATTACGCTACTTGCTAAAATGTTTACATGCCTGAAAGTAAAATATTTGAAACTAGTGTAAACTTTTAACTGTTTGCACATTTATTACCGGGTTCGAGTTTTTAATGTAATTTTTACCAAGATATCACTGTAAAAATTAATAAGAAATTATCTCCATGTAATAAAGAACGAAAATTGCTAGTTTGTTTTTTTGCTTTCTTTAAGTTCATTCAAGATGGAAGATTTATGAATGATTTCAGCACACACGGGCTTAAGGGCTTTCGACTCAATGAGAAACTATGTTTATTTTTGCATTTTTAAGAAGACTTCGTGTCCTCCGGTAGGAAAATCACGATTTTTTGTCCCAAAGGACGAGGGAGCTTTTTTTTCACGAGGATGCAGCTTCTCGGTCAAAGTCGATCAACGATGCCACCGAGTTATGGACGAGCTCGCGACTCTCTTTACTCCGATATAATAATTGTGCATCAATTATACAAGGATCCCTCTGTAAAAAAATAAAAAAATATTCTCTTTATTTGTCTCATTTATAAATTCCTTCTCCACGAACGACTGAATAAAGAAGTGGTCTTTATTTTTATCGTTCCCGATTCTGAAACGACCGGTTAATGAAAGCCCTCTCTCGTTGATGTACGAAGAGCATCGAGAGAGGGCGAAAGAGAGAAACGGGAAGAGAAAGAGAGAGAAAGAAAGTACCTCGGGGTCAGCTCAACGAGTGGATGGAAGGGAAAAGAACTCGAAGAAAGGAGAAAAAGCCACGCCGTGCAAGAAGAAACGACAAGCAGGAGAGAGGAGCAAAAAAAAAAGGATGAAGTAGAGGGAATAAAAAGAAACGAGCGATTCAGTGGAAATTGAAAGACCGAGCGAAACGCCGGTGAGTATCAACCGAGCTCGATATATTTCCATACCGACGATTATAATCCCACTCGTCGATCGTCGTCTACAAACCCTGCTGTCTGTCCTCTCGCCTCTCCCTCTCTCTCTCTCTCTCTCTCCGGCTCTCCAAGGGAAAAAGCTCCCGCGCGATCCCTTCCCGCGCCATCCTTCTTTCGCGTCCTGAGAAGAAAATACGATATCGTAACGAATACAATCAAAACATAAAAAAGAAAACCTCAAGAATGACGGAAAAGTAGAAATGGAAAAAAAAAAGAGTAGAAAAAAACAAACAAGAATGGTGTAGGAGCAAATAAGATAAAAAAGGTCTCGCACGCGCGCAATAGTAAACTATATTGTATATAGGTCTGGAGAAACAGCCTGTATTTCATCCCCCCTCGTTGCCTCTTGCCCTTTCCCGCGTATGCTGACTGCCCCCCACCCCCTTCTCCTTGCCCTCATCCCCTTCTACCAAACTTAGATCAATATGTTGCGTCACATCGCCCTGTCGGAGCGCGTGAGAACGAGAGAGAAAGAGAGAGATAGAGCCCGAGAGAGAGAGAAGGAGAGAGAGAGATAGGAAACCACCCCTTGCGTCCTCCCTCTACCAAAACCTCCCCGTACGTTCCCCCACCTTTGGGACGTCGCGACGGTTCTCCTCGCAGCCATCCCTCCCCCTTCCCCCATCCTCCTCCACCACCTCTTCTCCCACCACTCCTCGTCCCTCCCGACCGACGTCGACATCGTGCAAAAGCCCGTGGGGATGACGTCACGCAGGGACGCGCCCCATTCATAGGCAACCCCACACAAATATACACATTGAAACCCAAGAGAGAGAGAGAGAGAGAACGCAGGGCTAAGCCTCGAATATAAAACTGCGTAACCAAACCAGCGGACTCGAGCAAAAATTCCCTCCCTCCTCCTGACTCCTCCTCATCACTCTTTCACTCATTCCACTTTTCTCTTCCTCTTCACTCCTTCTTGCTTCTCATCATCATTATACCGTTTCTCTTCTCTTTCTCTCTCTCTGTTTTTATGTGTGCGTGTGTCTCTTCGTGTGTGTGAGTGTTCTACTATCCAGCCCTTTTTACCCCTTCGACCACACCGACCTCGTTCAACAATTCCCCCCTCACCCTCTCGTCCTCTGGTGCATATCTCCCGTACATTACCTACGCGTACTCGAGCGTACAGCTGAATTGTGAAAATTGAGTGGACCTCCTCCCTGTATTTTTCTCGACGAGCGACTAGACCGATCTTCCTCTTTAACTTTTAATAATGTCTGAAGTCTCGAAAATGCTACAGACATTCTAGAATAATTACAAGAATGATAATTTATTAATTGCAATTAAACAATTACCACAATTTACCAATTACTCATCGAGTTAACAATTGACTCGCATTGTCATGTAAAAAGAAAAGTGAGAAATGCGATCGGGGGAAAGAGAGGGTGATCGATCCATCGACTAACTTCCGGTTTTCACGTTATGGAACTCGCGCAAGGCGCCATCTATGCGTAAGTAACGTAGGTATGCCGCGTAGGATTGGCAAGACTGGATCGGGACCGCTGCAAGATACCCGGGATTCCCAACGGTCGTGGGACGGCACAGTTGAATTCTCGAGTCTCCACCGACAGAGAGAGAGAGAGAGAGAGAGAGAGAGAGAAGGAAAGAGACAGAGAGAGAACCAGTGAAAGAGAATCCCATAGATTCCAACCATTTAATATAGACACATATATCCTCCGTGTTGTACAGTATTCTATTCAACCCTACCCTGACTGTATATATAGTGCCCTCTCATTCTCCACCGAGCTATTACGAACCTCTCCCTCCCTTTACGTAGGCTTTTCCATGCATATAGATACATATATTTATATATAGGGAGAAAATACATGTATGCTCATGCAGATACTACAATGACGTTGTGTATACACTTTGGCCACTATATACGTGGGCGATAAGGGTTAATTGATGCACGCTGAGCGCTCGGGGAAAAAGCAGACCGAGAGCTAGAGAGGGAGGGAAGCAAAGAGCGCGTGGGAGACATGGGACAAAATTACGCCTCGAGAGAGAGTATACGAGAGAACGAGAGAGACACTAGGAAGAGAAGAACGAGTTATGGGTCAATTATTTCCATGTATTTCAGAGGCGCTGAACCGACGTTGTAGCATACCCGACGAGGTGGACGACGACAACGACGACGCTTATCGTACCACCATATTTACACCGTTCTCTCTCTTCCTCTCTCTCTCACATGTGTACAGTGATATAGCGACATCCCTAAGAAGCTTCTAATTGTTTCACAGGTAATGCCTCAACCGCTTTTCTCCTTCCGACTATTTACTCGATCTGGATGAACGAGCAAGTAGCTTCTCTCAATAAGTTCGTTGTTTTTTGGTTACTCGTATGTTTTGAGAATCAGTGTTACAGGGCGACGTGCGATTCGAAAATGCGATTGGTAATTTCTCCAGCACTGAGTAACCAATCGCTTTAAAATTTTGAGGGTATCTGGAGAATCATGGCAAAAAGTGGACCCAATTATTTTTTTTTTTCAAAATTTGGACAGTAGTGTTGTAGGCAACGATTGATTCGAAAACGCCATCCGTACTTTCCCGGGCACTGAGCGTTAAAGTTTTGTGGCTATCTAGAGAATTATTACAGCAATTTTAGGAAAATACAACGTTTTAGTCACGTTTTGCTATAATTCTCTAGACGTCTTCAAAATTGTAACGCGATCAGTTCTTCAATTCCGAAGAAGTTACGAATCGCGTTTTCGAATCGCTCATGTTTTCCCTTATATATAGAGGGTGAATTTCATAAGGTGTAACAGGCTTTGTTCTAAGGTAGATGGGATCATTACAAACAAAAATTGTAAATATACATTGGGGATATTTTTAATAGTTTACGAGATATCAATGTTTAAATTTCGTTCAATCAGAGCACGCCGAGAAGCGTTGGAACCGCCCACTCCTGCCCTAGCAGCCAATGCCCGAGAAATAAAAATTACTAGGTAATAATATAATAAATAAAATTGACCACTCTGAATTTTGCAACCCCAAATGTAACGCCCTATACTGTGCTATCTCTACGGCGAGAACGAGAGTGGGCGGGTCCAACGCTTTTCAGCGCGTTTCGATTTGTCCAACTTTAAACATTTATATCTCGTAAACTATTAAAAATATGCCCAATGTATATTTGCAACTTTTGTTTGTAATGATCCCATCTACCTTAGAGTAAAGCCTGTTACACCTTATGAAATTCACCCTGTATAGATAGACTTTCTTTTTGCTAACTGTATAACCTCTTGGTTATTCGAGGTAGTTTTTTCCTGGATTTCTCTGTGAAACTTTTGATGTCCTATGAGTAGTACAAGGGGGTGGTCAGGAGGATAGAAGACGCTCTGGTCTCTAGGCCCACTCGCTTCCTGGTAACGTCGTTTAACGTTGTCCTCGGGAATCGTCCATCTTTCTATGTATATATATAGCTGTGTAGCTATATGATTATACATATATATTTATACGTGTAATGGTAGAGCTGTAACAGCTCTAGCAGTGCCGGCCGCACGATCGGCGACGATATCGATATCGACCCGACGCACTCTCGCGCGACATTATCGTCACCAGTACGTATAAAGCTCTCTCCCCCTTCGACTATTTTCCTAGTTAAACCGTAGGGAGAGCGAGAGAGAAGGGCGATCCATTGGAAAACTCGGACGATGATTCTCCATCGTTTCGACGGACATCAAGAGCTCTCTCTCCATTCTTCAACTCGCCTTTCCTTATCGCCACGAACCAGAAAAAAAACACAGCACCTCGGGGGATGAAAAAAAACGTACTAGCTGCAAAAAAAAATAAAAATTCTTATTTGTTTATCTTCTTATTTCCATATTGTTCTTCTTTCTTTTGTAAAAATGTTATCCTGCTCGACTAAACGTCGCGTGGTTTCTGTATCTAATTTTCTCTTTGTTTCAATACAAAGCTTTTCATTAATCGTTGTAGCACGTTTCCTCTTTCGTGCAATTTCGTGACGACGAGCGTCTGACTTTTCGTCGGGCATCAAACGTTTATATAGAAGAAAAAAAAGAAGAAGAGAAAGAAGAAGAAGAAAGAAACTAGGAGAAAGCGACGCGATCTAAAAATACTGTATAACTATACACCTGGAATTGCGGGTATTATCTCTTTCGGACGCGAGCTTCAAGGATTCGCCCCCGAGACGTCTACCGTGTCATCGATTTCCGCGAGATTACTTCGCAATAATGCAAAACGTTCAAGCCGCGAGACAAGAGTGAGAGGGAGAGAGAGATCGAGGAGTGCACACGTACTGGAACGAAGTGGAGAAGAGAGAGAAAGAGAGAGATAGAGGTAGATAGATAGATAGATAGATAGATAGAGGGGTAGAGGGAGAGTCGGCGAGCGAGCAAGCGAATAACCCTGCAGGCTTCAAGTGTGGACCTGGCTGTCCTATTTTCCACACCTTTGCCCGACACTCGAACCACCCTTCTCTCTTTCCCCGCTCTCTATACGTATGTGTGTCTCTGTACGGTTAAGCTAACGGTGACGAAACGTCCGGTCGATCCGAAACCACGCGGGGAAGGGCAACCGGAACCAAAATATTTTCGCGGCCTTGACGCGCGCGGTTGGCTTGCCTATCGTCGAGCGTCGTTTCTCTTTCTCTACCCACAAGAGTCCAGAGACACGAGTCCACCTCCTCCTCCTCCCCATCTTGCCGTGTGTCTCGTTCTTTTCTCAAGACATCCGACCGACCGGCACGTCCTTTTCTATTCTTGTCTCGTTCGAATTTTCCTCTTTTTTCTTTTTTTTTTTTGGTCTCTTGCGTTTTTATTCTTCTTCTTCTTTCTTTTCATTTCATTTTTCTTTCTCTCTCCACTCGTACTGTCTCTCAATTTATAATGAAATGTTTCCCTGACGCTCTCTTCCTGCGAATTTTATACGCCAGATATCGCTCGAATCCTCCAACTGACAAGCTTGACACCAGTCCAGGCGCTATTTTTATATCTCGTGAAACATCCTTTCGTTTCCATCGGTGATATATCCGCTACGTATATCTTCAGGCTGATGACGAAAGGGGATGGAGAAAATCAGCATTGGAAAATTACAACCCACAACGTGAAACAAACCAATCGAATCGAGCGTCACTATTTTTCCCTAGTTCTAGTAATTTTTGTTATAGTTCGATTCGTATTCCAATTAACCTCGCTAAATATTTTGTCATTGCTTGAAAATATTTCACCTTTTCTTTCGATCAAAAACATTGATTTACTCGAGAAAAAACGATTGGAAAATTAGTGATTTGCCGACCGCGCCCCCTGCCGGCCGACATTTGTACTACAAGAGACCGCCGGGCTAAAAATACGCTTTGTGGACGACAAACACATTTTTCCGAGTTTCGTACGACCTCGAAAAAGTTCCTCGCTCGTTCCACGCTCCCTACAACTGTCCTCTCACCTTGTTGGAACGAAGAGTGACTTTTCCACCGCAACGAGCGCAGCATCGTATGTTGCAGTAGTTGCAGACGTGACCGACGCCGTCAGCGAACTTGGTCTTTGAGCATATCTGACAAGTTGTTCGAAGCTCGAGGCCCGATTTTTTATGTTGCTCCGAGCGAGCTCGTATCGTTTCCTCGAGCACCTGGACCTCGTCCTGTTTACGTCTGTAAACAGAAACAAATCGTTTCCTTAAATATTAGAACAACACTCTTAATTTAATCGAAACACATCCAAAATTATATTTAATCCCGATATAATTAATTCGTTAAATGAATATAATTAATAAACAACGACGAAAAAAAAAGAAAACAAAATTAATATTAAGATTAGGAAATTATAATCTTCCAAGTGGAGATCGGTTCCGAACAATTTTTAACGCCCGAAGAAGGGGACAAATTGAGAAAAGGTAGGGGTGAGGGTTATTACGGAGGGATGTTGCGAGTGAATGCATGAAAATTCAATGAGCGCGTGATGGAGGAAACGCGTGCGAGTAATTTATCGAATTTTCTGGAAGAAGAGAAAGAGAGAGAGAAGCGAGGCGGTTGGAGGGAAGGGAAAAGCGAGACTTGAAAAGGATCCGACCGACAACGTTCCCTCTCTCTCTCTCTCTCTCCTCTCTCTCTCTCTCTCTCTCGCTCTCTCTCTTTTCTACCCGCTGTGTATAACGAAGTCAATGTATCTCTCGCGAATCGAGCCAGGGAGTGGCGAGAGGGGCGAGAGAGAGCGAGAGAGAAAACCGAGGATCCCGACCAGCCCTAAATTAGCCCACGCCTGCGTGCCCAGCACCGAAAAGAACACTCGCTTCGATGAGCGAGACGGTAACATTCGCAAGTTGCGAAAACGCTTATCGCCAAAAATTCATTAATTCGCTATCTACGCTAAACGCTAATTATTAAAAATAATTATACAAATTTTCTAACAATTAAAAGACTAAAATTTATATAAACAAAAAAAACTATTATAAAAAATCTAATGAAATATAAATAACTAACGCAAACTTAAAAACTACTCGATATTTCTCAGAAACGACGTTTCGTTTCGTAAAACGCTTGGCTTTGAACGTTTATATACGAGGGCAAACGCGGTTCTGAGAAAAATCGTTTACTTTTTTTATAAACAATAAATCGAAAGGGAAATTATCGTCGGAAGTCTAAGAGTGACAAGGGGACGTAAAATAAAAGGACAATATCCGTTCGAAAGTAAGCGAGAAACGAGAGTAAGGTGTGCGGGACGATTCTCATCGTCGGGATTTTTTCTGTTTTTGTTTTGTTTTTTTTTGTTTTGATTTTGTCCCGTACCTCATGATCTCGTTTTCGCGCTGTTCCTCTTGTTTCTGTCGCATCATAACACCTTCGATAATACGTCTCTCCTCTGGAGTGAGATGCGACATGTCCGGTAAGTCCGCCATCACGGTATCTTGATTCTTGTCTCGAACGTCGTGACAATTTCGACGTTATCCTTGGACTTTCTTGTTATTCCTCTTCCTCTCGTTATTATTATTACAATAACTATGATTATTATTACAATTCTGTCGCTCGTCGTACCGGGAGGACGTAGGGGTCGTGTGCCGCGACGCTGGGTGAGACAATGTGAGCGAGCGAGTGCGTAGACCCAAGGGCGAATGATACAATAACAAGTGGAATAAGAGGAACGTGAATAAGAATAAGAATAAGTAGTTGAACTTGTAGTAGTAGGAGAAGGAGGTGGAGGAGGAGATGAAGAAGAAGAAGACGAAGAACAAGAACAAGAACAAGTACAAGAAGAGGAATAGGAAGAAGAAGAAGAAGAATAAGAATAGGAACAACGACGACGACGACGACGCCGATAGCGACGCGGCTGGCACGTCGACGTTAAATTCACCGCTCGTTCCTTCGTCCCTTGTTCCCTCAATAATATCAAACAAACGCTCAAAGATAATAACAACGACGATACGAGGGACAAGCCGTGAATACAAGATGACGAAAATGGACGATGGCGTTTAAACGTTGATACGGGCCGCTTAAGGACCGCTACTGGAACGTCTACGACTACGGGACGTCCTGGTCCTGGGCGAGTCATCCGCCACGAAGTGACCAAACTACAACGACGGACGGTCTATTATTATTCTCGTTAATGCAACGATTCGTACGAGGCTTGCGAAACGCGTTCGTGTAAACTCGTTGTCGTTGATGTCCTGCCTGACGACCTTGCAACGCCCCTGGTTCTTTGTCACGCTCGACAACGATGCACCAATTCGCTTTAGCGACGTTAACACTCCTCCTCCTTCCTCTCTTCGTTTTTTTCTCGTAGATAGAACGTCGAATTTTCGACTTTGTTCTTCCTCCAACGTTCTCCTTACTATCCAAGGATACAACAATTTTTTCCTTCTCCTTCTCAGCCTCCTCCTCCTTCTCCTCCACCTTCTCTCCTTCGTACCGCGTCTCGCCTCTCCTCCCCGTATTATCGTACGACCATACGGAAATATCTTTGCTCCAAGATCGATCGCGATTGTACGCAAGCGATCCTTGATATTTCGTAACGCCGCACAGCGGCTTACGCTTCTCGTTGTCCCAAACAGCAAGAATGTTTTCTCTCTTCTTACGTATATCGCTCGTCTCGTCCGTACGGAGAATCATGATCACGGGTCGTCCGGAGGGGGCTCTCGCATTCTTCACTCCTTCGAATTTTTGTTCCTTCGCTTTTTAATATTTCCACGATTCGTTTCCTCTCAGTTTCCTTCTCTCCCTCCAACGTCTCGTTTATATCCTCCAGGTACTTCCTTTATCATCCAATGTGCTGCTCTCTAATTCACTTGGGATGTGTGAAAGAAAATGAAAATAAAAATAATAATTATAATAAACGATACTACGAGGATACTCAGTCTTCTAGGAATTTCTGTATTTTTGTTTTATGCTTTTTTTTTTGTTATTTCGATCTACGTTATACCTTTGTTTCATTCGTTCTTCCGAGCACGTTTGAAATTGCCGCCTCGAGTCACGTGACTGACGACCTTCGACTCGCGACCGGAGAAGCGGCGCTCTCTCTCTCTCTTTATTTTTTTCTCGCTCTATCTCTCTCTCTCTCTCTCTCTCTCTGTCTTTCTCTTATATACGTTCTCTTCTTATATTTCCGTCTCACTCGCTCACTCACTAAATCGTGTAGTGCTTTGGCACCCTTCTTCCTCCTCCACGTACCACTCTCTCTCTCTCTCTTCCTCGCGCCAAGAAGCCTCCACCTTATTTTCCTCGAGACTCCCTCTATTGTGACCCATGGGATTGGCCTCTGTCTGTCTCACCCCCTCCTCTCTCACTCCCTCTCTCTCTCGCTCTCCTTCACTGTCTAACGCGCGTCTTCGATATTCTCTCGCTCGATTCCCTCGCCACAAAACGAATCGAAAAAGACACGTCTCTCTCTCTCTCTCTCTCTCTCTCTTGCTCTTCCAACTCTTCCTTTCAGCCCAAACAAGACGTTTCCACCACTCGAATCGCATTCGCCATATTAATTTCACGCACGCAAAAACGAGACAAAGAAAATGTCAAGAATTGCGAAGAAACGAAGAAAAAAAATGCGTGCGCGCGCGCGCGTCAAATCACATCGGTTCTTGGTCGTGTCGAAGAACGTGCCCTGCTCCGGTTAAGAACGTCGAGGCCATTCGTTCGACGCCTCGCCTCGATCCAATTTCACTCGCGTATCTAACGACGTAAAAATTACCGTGAAACATCGAAGCACAGAAATAAAAAAAAAAAAAAAAAATTACTTAAAAAAATTCGCCCGAGATAACCTCAAATTGTCCAAACTCGTGTTTATTCTCTCCTTTACTTTATTATTTTAATATTTTCATTGTAGAAAATTAACGTTGATTAATTCTCCGCTGATTGTCTCGTTCGATTCACGTGGCATGGTAAAACAGCCCTCTTCCCCCCTCCCCTGCCTCTCCACCCCCTCCCCTCTCGTTTTGTCTCGAATCGAACTATGCGACACTGAACCTTTTCTCTCCGACACACTCGCGCACTTCACTCGCCACCGTTATACCTCGTATCCTTTAGAGTCTCGCGTGTGCACGTAAACACGAACGGATATTTAATCCGACGGGTCGAAAAAATTACACGAGAAGTAAGGAGAGAACACAGGCCGTGGGAATGTTTCGAGGAGAACGAAGGATTAACGATAATGGCGTAAACCACTGAGTCTCTCTCTCTCTCTCTCTCTCTCTCTCTCTCTTGGCTGAGAAAACACAGCTACGTTCGCCCTCTATACATACATATATATATATGTATATAAGTGGAGCGAGATACACGGACGAGTTCAACGGTGGCCAAGAAATACGATAGTTCCGCACCCGCGAGCGATTCACGATGGCCCGAGCCGAGAACGTCGTCGACCTGTGTCGCCTCTCACGAGTAATCGAAAACACGAGAATCCGACGGCAACGACGAGCACTGCCGTTTTACCCTCTCCCTCGATCTATCTCTCTCTCTCGCTCTTGTTCGTTTCGCGATCTTCACCCTCTCTCTCTCTCTCTCTTGTTCGTTTCGCGATCTTCACCCTCTCTCTCTCTCTCTCTTGTTCGTTTCGCGATCTTCCCTCTCTCTCTCTCTCTCTTGTTCGTTTCGCGATCTTCCCTCTCTCTCTCTCTTGTTCGTTTCGCGATCTTCACCCTCTCTCTCTCTTGTTCGTTTCGCGATCTTCACCCTCCCTCTCACTCGTTCACACGCATACACACACACACATGATCTCTCTCCCTCTGGCTCGTACGCTCTTGGAGGGAAAGATAATTTCTTTCTGCAGAGACCGTGCACGAATCGACGAGTTGGACGATGTGTGAATTATCCACGGTGAAAATAATGGAGGTTAGCTCGAACGCGAATGGCAGACTCGGGGAGAGATGCGCGGTTCACTCCGCAACCATGACAGGCGCGATTATGTCCGTCGACTGCTCGCACGACTGGGACACTACGCTCGACGTCAGTCTTTCGTGTACACTCCCCACTACTTTTATCGCTCTCTCTCTCTCTCTCTCTCTCTCTCTCGCTCTCTGTCTTGCTTGGTCACCACCGTTTCACCACACTCGGTAAAAGTTGCTCGTTCCTTTTTTTTCTATCTATCTATCTCTCTCTCTCTCTCTCTCTCTCTCTCTCTCTTGGTCTCTTGATTAAACATACGCAACGCAGACCACACGCCCTCCCCTAGTTTCACGTTCTATCACTGCTCCTCTTTCACCATATTCTCTTCGCGTTACGAGTAACCCCTGTGTCGTTTCCTTTCACTCTCTCTCTCTCTCTGCTGCACGATAACACCGTCTCACCTTCTCTCTTGCTTCCCTCGCATCGGCTTATCTCGACCCGGCTAGCTAGTTCTCTTTCTGGCCACTGTTGGCGCGCGCGTCGTCGACGACTTTCGTGACCGATGCTTCGGCTAATTTCCGTGTACCGGTCGTAATAATTCCGTTACGAATGAAACGTCCCTTTCGAGTCTTTGTCCATGGACGATGACGAACGCGCGATTTTTTGTTTGTTTTGTTTATCTTTTCTGAGTTAATTGCTAATGATAATAATAACGAGGCTGACTCGTGACTAGGACGAGCTCGTTTTCCACGGGGCTCATCGAAGGGGGGAACCAAAAAAAGATTCCCAAGCGCCCCGTTCGCCTCTATGCCCACCTGCGCAACCGTACGCGCCTCGTGTGTACTTCGCCGAGGTTCGCGAACACTGGCTGCTGCTGCTGGCTACTCTCGTCGCGATCTCTCTTCCTTTTCCTATTTCCCTCTCCCTCTCTCGCGTTCTCTCTCCCTCTGTACCTTTTCTGCTCACTCTCTCATATATATATGCGTGGCTCTGGTGTGCGAGGAACCAACCCTCCTAAAGAGAGAGAGAGAGAGAGAGAGAGAACTGCACGAAATTCCTAGGTATAGAGATTGTATATGTAGGGTGGCCCTCTCTGTGCGGTTTACTCTACTACTTCGTTCTCCTAGTGGTGGTAACCAAAGTGCAAGAGTGTCTGTAGTTCGTGTTCCAACATGTAGGGGAGGGAGGTGTGGCGAAGTTTGCAGAGTGGGGATGGGACATCTCTCGCTCACTCGGCTCTCGCGAGAGTGGCGCTTCACCGTGGCAACGCGCGCAAGCTAAGAAATATAGACAATGTGTAGAAACTCCTCTACGATTTCAGCTCTGCACGAACTTGAAAGCGGAAGAGGTAAAACAAAAATGATACACGGATCGTATCTACCAGATAGTAATCGTTGGAAAATATTACTCGTAACGAGTCAGTGGATAGAAAAAAAGATGATCGAGGTTAGACTCGGAGATGCTAGAGATTGTAAAAATTTTTGTCAACGAGAAGCAAAAAGAAAGTTCTCGCGTCTCGAAGGATATGCCTCTCGTAGTCGTGCGGGTTCTCGATAAATAAGGGAATGCGGCGTTAATCGGAACCAATGGGGTTGGCGGGACGCATTTACGTCACGGGAAACCCCGTATTGATCGGTCGACGACGCCAATGGGGGTCGACGCGGCGGCGCTGATGGCGTTTCGTTACATATATATGTATACACACGTGTGTAACCATGTACGATTGAGCTTTTACGCAGACGCCCACAAGACATCGAGTGAGACGGAGAGAGAAAGAGAGAGAGAGAGTTAACACACAACGCGCAGGCGCAACCTTCGAAATTTGCTTCCCTCGCTCGAATCACATGTAGCCTAGCTTTCTCGATCGTATTTTGTATCGAGGAAAATCATAGAAACTCGATATTCACGAAAGAATTAAATTCTTCATAACCTCAATTCACGTTCGTACTTCCTCGAATATACGAAAGCTCGTGTCTCGCAAGATCTCCATACGTTCGCGATTATACGATAAATATGAACGATAATACTTTTGCCGCAGTATTGTAAAAGCAAAAAATAGTAAAATCCCTGCGAGCATTCCCGACGGCCGATAAACCGTTGATATCCAAGGCTGACGGTGCGTCGTCTCTTTCTACTCACACATTTACTTCGAGCGCGGGACGCGTGGCGGCGCTCCCGTCGGCACTGCAGTAGTTAAGCGTCTCTTTAGTCAGAGGTGCACGAGCAGCCAGTAGTCGGAGTCAAGGTACCGCCAGGCTGATTCTACGTAAATGGTCCGATTCCGCATTTCACGAGTCAGCTGTGAATGAACGATCTTTTTCGTAGGCTTTTTACAAGACTCGTACCAAGTATCTAATCAAAAAGTCAAGTCGTCTACCGACGTCCGGCCAAGTCCCACTCCTCGCGATGCTTTTCTTGAATGAATGAGAATATATAGTTCGTACTAATTTCGCCTTATCTCGAGGAGCTCCTTGACGGTGCTGCTTGAACCGCGGGATGAGAGCATCGATTACACACGTCTCGGTATGTCTCGAGCTCTCGCGCACTCTCGCCCAATGTTATGCCCGGGGATTTTCTGGCATTGCTCCCAATGTTATCAATCAAGAATGTCCCCGACACGAGGACCAAAAAAACTCGTACAAAAACTAAACTGAATACTGACCCGGTCAATGGAACTATACGGGGAGATATATGCATCGTGTGTCTTCCATGATTGATTCTAACCTTAAAAAAAAAACACAAAGCGATGAAAAAGATTGTAGCAAGAAAGGATCATCGACATCGTTCTTAATGTATTCCATGCATGGAATATTTTCCACGAGGGTTTTTGGAAGAGCTTCTGTATATTTATATTTAAAGCCTCGACTCCCTACTCCCGGCTGAGCCGAAGTACTGCGGGTGAGCTGCAGTACGACTTTTCGTAAAAGCCTTTGTGTTTTTCGTGTCGTAGGACACATGCACACCATTCTCGTCGATGGTGCTGCCGCCGTGTATGTATACTTGTACTCGGTATCAACGCGAAGCTCTCACGATGCTTGTATGGTAGGGCGCTGACCGCAGGTACTATAGCAATCCCAGCCGAACCGCAATGCAGCGGTAACTTTGGTTCATTATATCGTAGAGCAAAGTACAAGTCACGTTTGCTTTCCACGCAAAGCCGTTTTACGAACTATGCAAATTTACCTGTTAAAGGAGGCAAACGTGCAGTTTAATCTAGAGTTTTATCATTAAATTTTGATAAAAAAAAAGAATGATGACTTATCGATAATCTATAAACATTTTTTGGTTTTATTTACAAACTGATGACAACCATCGCAGTGTAGTTATTAGGTTAGTCGATATACGTACATTACTATTACATTATATACACAATTCTAGTATAAACCTGTTGTTCGAGATAAGCAAGTCTCTTATCCTGGCACATGAGAACAAAAATTTGGTATCGTATACTCTTTTTAAATCGAGTAATTTGATCGCAATACATGAATTTGATTCACGGACTTTCTTCTAGTTCGTATATCGGTGCAGCTTAATTTACAAGACTCATGACGATAGGCCCGATCACCTGTTGTACATTGCAATATTTCATTCCTGGACACGCAAGCATACACATACACACACAGACGCATTCTTACATTGTTCACTGGGCCGTCTCGTTATGTTAATTTTTTTCTGGACGGTATTACGGTTTACCGTCGTATGTTCATTAGCTCGATGACACCAATGAGTAACGATTATTATATAATTTTACAGATTTAATTACCGTCTTGTTTATTTGCTCGATCAGGACTGTGGAATGACGGAATAACTTTTCGTTACTTATGGTATACGCAGTCGAAACCCAAATTCGGGATAAACAGGTACATAGAGAGACGAGGGATGTCTAAACGATATCTCTTCCTTTTGTACATAAACTCATTTCATCATAAAACTCTGTAGAAAATTAATATGCACCTTTATGACGTATTGCTTTTAAAGAAAGTCCATCGAGACTCGACGTTAGTTACGTCACGTGTTTTTGCGTTGATTACAAGGTACGTATTGTTTCGAATCTTGAGCGAAGAATAGAAAATAAAAAAACAGTCCGTTACAATTCGGGACAATGAGAACCTATCGACGATTACAACTCATATGAATTTAAAACATTTTTGTTTGTCGTGAGGTATTCGCGTTTTAAAAAGAATCGAGTCCGCTCGGTATTGAGTATTCAATAGAGGCATGTAGCCGAATACCTGAGAGAAAAAGTTGATGCATTTGTGACGTTCTTGAAAGTGAGTATCGTCTTCTGAAAGTGAGACGGGACAGCCGGGACATCGGAAAGTCCAACGAGATGTCACCTGCGAATTGAAAGATCACTATTATTTCATTGAACGATTTGAAAACTGTCTTTGATTGTTTTTAAATACATACCTTCACTGGTGGTTTTCTCGTAACATGCGATATGAGAAAGTTCATAGCGATATCCTCGCAATTCATGTACTCGTCGACTTTGTCTCTTATCGCTTGTGGAAGCCAATGGGTGTAAAGATATGTATAATGTTTGTGTATAAAAGCAGCCCCAGTCAGAACCATCGACAATTCGCATGAATAATTCGAATTGTAGTTCCACGCGTTGTTATAATTTTGGTCCCAAGCGTGAAAACGACCAGGAAAACCGACGACACGATCACGATGTTCTCGCCATACCCTGAGGAAGAAGACGAAAATTACACGAAAACTCGTTATAGAAAAAATAGTGAATTTATCGTTTACTCACCGAAAACCAAACATAATCTCGTCATGACGAAGATGAGCGTCGTCATCGACCGATAAAACTGCCTCGGTCTCGATAGCATCGAACGGCAGAAATCTATTATTCAAACTGTTCCGCGGAGCTTTTATGACCTGCCATATTGTTGCGATTAATATTGCGCAATGGAAATGAATTAATTATATTTAACTGGGACATTTAGACGCACCACTATAGGTACTCCTATGTCCGGCCATCTCAGATCCTCCATTGGTGGTTTGGGACTGTTCCAAACTACCAGTACCTTGTTCAAGTAAGGCAGTCCATAGAGCCTGGCCAACGAATTAATGAGTACCTGCTCTCGTTCATAAGTCAGCATAACTATTGTAAATTGCTCCCTGGGATGATTTCCCCCGAGAGATTCGCTGAACTCTTTGCCAGCTCCACCAGCACCCTTGCCAATCGGCCTGAACCCAACCTCCGATCCTAAAACATTCTCCATCATTATTCTCCAGAATTACTATTTAATGAAATATTAATTTTATTGCCATTTTTGTTCCTTACCAAGAAATTTGGCATCACTAGGCAAAACTGTATCGAAAGGTAACTGTGGATACAAATTAAAAGGGTTGACCCAATCGTTCCATATCTCATGACCGTGTAGCAACATTGTGGTATAATTTCTCTTGAACGCCGGTGATGGATATGGAGGTTCTAGAGGACCAAGACTTTCTTCAGCTTCGGGTTCGGTGATAATTGCATCCGATTTCAAAGGCTACACAGAAATAATAAAGAATAGCTCTGAAATCGAATTCTTGAGATGTTTCGCATTAAGGATAATCATAAGCACCACAAAAGTCTCGTTGAAGATGCTTAGACTGGCAGTTTGTGGCGCAGGCAAAGGAGGTATTCCTAAACGATCTCTGATCGATGCGATTATCGTATCGACTGCACCTTGCGCAGTACTCAAATATCTTTCCCATATCAAACGTCCTTGGCGTCGCATAGCTAGAAGATCGTTGTCGGGAACAGCACGTAAAAAGAAGTGCATTTCCGTGACACGTGCCTGTAATATCAATGAAATTATTACACAATTATTCCCATTGAAGAAACTTTGTCCGAGGACAAATGCTCACCTTAGGTAAAAAAATTGCAGCTCTACGCCACGTGATAACTTCATCATAACAGAGAAGAATCTGATCTCCACCTAAGACGACGGGAATCGCACCTGCTCTTAGAGCTTCGTAGAGTCGAGCTTGCATGAACGAGGTCGTAACAAGAGTGGCATTACTCGGTGCAAGAATGAGTGCGAAAGTCGATTCCTTAAGAATTGCTTTGCGAGAGGAATCAGTACCGCACAACGACCAATCGAGTGCCTCAACGCCCTTACGATCTTCCGATGCAGGGATGCATTCGAATTGTATAAAAAACTTGTCGAGAGTGGTTCCAGTAGTCATTTCTCTCAGATGTTGAATGATAAAGTTATCCAAGTTGTTCTCGTCAACAGCGAGCCTCTCGAGATCGACCTCGGCATCGTCGATCTGACGAGGTGTCGGAGTCGACCTTGTGGTTTTCATTTCACCTTGAAAAGATAGCAGGTATTTCCTTCTAGCAGGCACCATCGGAGCACAATCTTGCCAAATATCCCCACCGGGTGGTCCTAGGATCGGTGGCACTATTAGATCAAAACCATTGCGGAATTGACTTCTGTGAAATGTCGATTGTACGAGGATCGCACGTCCGGTGTCCATATCTTTGAATATATTTCCCGATTCGACGGACAGATCACGGCGTGCCAGATTCAGAAGAATGTGATTTCTACCATCGCCACCCCAGTAGGGTAGAGCGTGTAACTTTGCCACACTCAATGGTGGAGTTGAAACTGGTTTTGAATGGCGAACAGCTAAAGCCTCTCCTATCAAAAGTATGTACACACAAGCCTCTGCCGGATTCGATGTCAGATGAGCGTTATAGCCTGGAAATAAGCCAAGTTATTTCTTTTCAGGAATATTTATAGAAAAATAGTACATTCGTGTTGTATGGGAAATTGCGAGTCGATAGTGCGGCATTGAGCCCACCTAGTATTTGCACGAGCGTACCAAGTGTCTGTTTGATTGTCGTTTTGAGAAACCCATCAACATCCCAGCCAGCATTCACAACGGAGAACAAATCCGGATCGTACAGATAAACAGGAAAACCACTGGTGAGCGCGCATCGACTGTGATCAAAGCAATTGTACATTTTGCACGTTGTGGAATGAGTACCAGGCATTAAAATTGGCACAGTGTCCATGATAATTCTTTTAGGAGGTGCGAGTTCTGGAGTATTTCTTTCCACAGCCTCCCTCTGAGCAGCCTGTGCCTGTACGACACTAATTTTTAATCTATCCAGATCAGTTTGTTGATGTAACAGATCTTGCTTCAGGTCATCTATCCTCTGTGTAAATCCACTAACTTCCACCTGGAGCTTCTGTCTCTTGTTCTCAAGATCTCTCAGCTCGTTACTCACGGATACTTTTATTCTGAGCATCTCTTCTATCCTTGCTTTTAGATCAGCAGCTTTCATTGATGTAAAATCTTCAAAAGCCTCCAGTTTGGACCGTGTATGGAGAATATCCATACCTGGAGAATCGGCCTCGACCTGGAGATAATGTATACAACAGACAAACGTGTAGGTGTATCGATCAAGAAAAGGTACTTGCGAGTTCATTGCTACAGAACATTCCATTTACCTTTGATAAATAATAGTGAGTAAAAACTGGTACAATAAATAACAGTATCGTTACTAGAATAATTATCCTTGATAATTTAACATGCGCCAACCAGTGGCGAACCTCTCGACCGTGATTCGTTTGATGATACAAGGGACCAGATTCCAATGATCCGCCTGCCATGATGAAAAGAATTCAAAACTCTCAGGCTCTCTAAAACGAGTCAGCCATCGTTCTGAATCTCGATGTAAAATATTTGAGATAATGTCATCTCTTTCGTAATATGAAAATTTGTTCACAGTGTCACTACGATCGAGCGATACTGCCCAAGACCTCTTAGTAAGATTCACGTTATCGTAATCTATACAAATTTCTTGCGAAATTGCAAAGTATCGAGACACCCAACTTTCTGCTCCGAAAATAAAGCTATATCAGCTCATCACAACAGCTTTTGTGAGGCACATTATAACTAAATTCGGTAAAGAATAAACTTCACAGATTTAATCGCAGACGAAGAATTTGAGCTCATGATTGCAGCCCATTAACTGCGCTTCATTAAAAAGATATTCATTCAAAAAACAAATCATTTATGAGTAACATGATTCATTCGACATCAAAGGCCGAATCGCCGAACGCAAGAAGTAGCAAAAAGTACTGTGCTACACTGGTGTGACACTCAATACACCGATTAGGTGGGAGATCAGCAACACTCGGCAAAAGTTGAAACTTCGAGAGTTCATTCTGCGACATCTGACGGGCCAACGGGTGAACTTCTTTGTACCTACGTTAAGTTGGCCGCAAGCCAGCGTTATCATATATGTGGCCAATGTCGTGGCAATTCAGATCACACAGTATTATAATCATAATATTCGTGTTACGCAGAAAATTTCCGATTCCATAATCTCTAATTGAAGTGTTTTTGGACGAACAAATTTCTCACCCTCAGCGGGAACCTGGGGGGGATCGGACGGGGTCAAAATCGTTTTGCGTCCAAAAGAACTTTGTTGGGTGGTTACACGTCGACCGCTCAGATGCCACCAAAACCAACTCTCGAGGTTTCAATTTTTATCGTGCGTTGTTGATCTACCCCCTTATCGTTGCTCAATATTATAGAAGTATGTACCTCTCCTTGGACACCTGCAATACCGCCCTGCAGTATTGCAGATCAGAGCATGGAACTACCAAAGTACAAAAGTTCACCCTTTAGCCGCTCAGATGGCGCAGAACCAACTGTCGAGGCTTCAACTTTTGTCCAGCGTTGCTAATCTCCCCCTAATCTCAGTGAATACTGTTTTTGAAAGCGTGTTGATTGAAAATAAGCTGTTTGCTCAAATTTCAAATAATCGACAATGGTTATTGAATTGAAAGGTGGTTTTAAAAGTAAGTCTTAAAACTAATTAATTACATTTGTTTCAAGTCTGGTATTTTCGTGCCATATCGTTACTCATTATAAATTAGAACTAGTAATCCTATAACCTGCAAATTCAAATACATTTTCATGATTACCAGCTCTGTTGCTGCGGTTCGACTCGAGTTGCTCGGCACCGCATCAATTGTTCTATAAAGAACATTCTGTAAGAAATCAAGAACCAGAACATCCTAAAGGACGAACACTTTTTATACTAAACGTGCCACCATGGGCGAATTCAAAAGGATTAAAAAAAATTTTTTCGAAATTATGCGGCAAGGTGAAATCGACGACTATGCCCAATACTGGAGAAAATTTGAGTCACGGTTTCAGCAAAGTTTACATAGTATTCGAGAGAGAATCAAGCTTAGACAAAGCACTGGCCCTCCCTTGGGATACTCTTCTAACTCTACACTCGAATGAGGAAGCTCCCGATACTGTAGGATTAACAAGTGAGTTGGAAATATTGTTTTTATGGTATTCAACTCAAAGTAGTTATGGCTTATTAAAACTGTTAATTAAGTTCATCTAAGTAATAATGAAAATGATTAAACGGCTTTTTATTTTAGAATGGTTTAAAGAATACAATGCGTCTGTAAGGTGCGACGAAAAAGCAACCAAAAGACAAATAGAAGAATATATGCATAATTATGACATGGGTATTGCGCAACGTCTCACCGAAGAGGATAATAATGGGGAAGATGAGGATGATGGTTGGACAACGGTAACCACTAAAAAGAAGCGTGGTCAATTTGCACCTGCAAGAAAAGAATCGACTATCAGCAAAATGCAGAGTAAAGAAGAACGTAAAAGTAGAAAAAAGGAGTTACTCAACTTTTACACGTTTCAAATTCGTGAATCAAAAAAACAGAGTAAGTCATTGGTTCATCTGAACATTGCCGCATTATTGTTAAAGTATTCTAACAGATCTTCAATTTTATCTTATTTTTTACTTCCAGATGTTGTCGAACTGAGGAAGAAATTTGAGCTTGACAAGAAAAAGCTTCAACAGTTGAAATCAAGCAGAACATTTAAGCCCTTCTGAATTGATGATAATAATAATGAGTCGCTCATTACCACGTTGATGAATAAAAAAACGTATGCATTTATTCTTAAATTATGTACAGAGAAATAATACTAAGAGAGTTGTATCGTTACGAAGCTTTAGACGCGTATGTTTGCAAGGTCCATTCGATCAAAAAGTGCCTGATAGCCAGAGGTTGTAGTAGAGCTAGTAATTCCTCTGTAAATAAAACGGCGATTATTTTCAGATACACACAATCTACAAATATTAAGTATTCCGTACTTACGTTTATTACCGTATATACAATTAGCCGACATAGCAGTGCTTACAGCCTGGGCGAGCCTTTCCATTGCCAAATCTCGATGACTCTTGTCCGTTTCGTTTCCAGGTGTTTGTAGGAGATTACTCAATGTTCTCGTTGTATCGGCAAGGTGCTGTGCCGATATGGCATGTTTATTACTACTGCTACTCGTCAATCGGAGAACAGAGTCCATCAAGAGTTGCTGAATTTTCGAGTAAAATTTATTTCGCTCTTCCGTGATTTCCAGACTCGTATACTCCGACTTTTCTCTAGCAGGACTAAGAATGCACCATCTGAAGAGCCCTGCTATCGGTGTTATAGGTGTCATTGGAATCCCGCCCGATGGCAAAGCTGGATTATCCATGAGCGAAGTCAACAAAAGACTCGAATTTTCGTCTATCCAATCTCCCGCTAATTTCAACAGTTCATTAGGCGGATCTTTATCTTTATAAACTTCTCCTATGGCGGTCAGTAAATTTGCTGTAAAATGTGGTACGAGAGTCGGCAATTGTTTCAATTTATTGATTGAATTTGGTGTGTAAATAAAAAAGTCATCGAGAATGTGCCTAGCAAGGCCAACACTCTGCACAGACGTCGAACCCAATTGCTGCATCCACATTCCTGTAGAATCGAGAACTTCCTTGTTTTGGGTCGCAATTGCCAGCGATACTAAATTTCCTAGTATCTTGAACCTTGTCGATTCAGCTGGATAGAGAAAGAGAAACACAGCATTTCTGACGGCGGGAGGACGTTCCGGTGCACGAAAGAACGTGCTCATAACTTCGATTAATTGAAGTTCTTGCAGACCGGTAGGTTTTTTCTGTTGTCTGAGCTTAGCGAGCTCGCCAAAAACGAATTCTTCCATTAAATCAGTCTGCAGTTGGATCTGCATTCTAACAGGTGGTCCAGGCATCCCACACAAATTTGCTTCAAATGTACAATTGAAATTTATTTATTATAACGTATTGGATATATTAATGAATAACCCTACAATCATAACCTCCGATACTCACCTATGGTAGCCAATGCCTCTCTCGCGCAATTCGGAAATTCCATTTTTCTAAGCCAATATTTAATGTCCGCATCCGTCATTGAAGGATTTGGCTGTTGAAAGTTTGGAAAATTCATCACGAAACTTTACTTCTCGCGCGTTTAAGGTTTCCGTATAGGTTAAGAGAATGGTAAACAATGTTTACGAAACGCGCCATCTTGATTTTTTCCTTCTCCTGTCGCATAAATTTTGCGTTGTAAATGAAGCTTGAATATCGCCGTGTTCTCCATTACGACAATTGACTCGCCTCTACTGCCAATAGGAATAACCCACGCGTTTCGCTGACAGTTTTTTAAAAATGGCCACGAGGAGAATAATGGAGCGGTTATTTTTTACAATTATCCTGGTTCTTTTATATTATACGAGCCCATCTAAAGGTAAAACGATGTTTCGTTGATACCGTTTAATCAGTAGTTATTCTATTTTTAATTGAAACATTTTTTATTGACTTATCTCACGTATTACCAACGTTTGAAGTTCTACCTCATTGTTGCTTACGTCTCATCTTTCTCTTTATTCGCCCCATTTATCATCAGTAATAAAGACTATAATAAAATTTCATAATGTTTAATATGAGAAAGCAAAATTGACATTTTTATGAACGTTTTCAATAATTAATACCTATAACTTTATCCAGCCAAAGGTACCAAATATGTGACAGCCAGCTCGGTTCTAAAATTGATGAATGTCGAGTTTAATGTAAGATTGCACTCTCACGAAGTAAATTATGGCAGTGGAAGTGGCCAACAATCTGTAACTGGGACAGAAGTGAAGGAGGATAGTAATTCATACTGGCTTGTGAAATATGAAACTGGAAAACCATCTACAACGGGGTTAGTTTGACTTTCACTGCCTATCATATTGCAATGTTTGATCGCTTTTTCTTTGGCTTCATTTTTGAGATGGTCTGTTTAAATTCTCAGTAAACCCATCAAATGTGGGGACGTCATACGATTGGAGCACGTGCCTACCAAGAAAAACCTCCATTCTCATCACGTTTCATCGCCATTGAGTGGAAGACAAGAAGTATCAGCCTTTGGTGATTCCAAGGGTGACGGCGACACTGGTGACCACTGGCGCGTAGTTTGTCAGACTGAATTTTGGGAAAGAAACACTCCTATCGAGTTGAATCATGTTGACACTGATGCGTTAGTACTTTTAGGTTTTGCATGTTTCTGCTAAATGTTTTTTTTTTTCGTGAACTGTAATTTAATTCGTTTTTCAGGTTCCTAGCCGTGAGTGGACGATCGTATGGCTCACCAATTGCTGGACATATCGAGGTCGTCGGTGATTATTCGTCAACAAAAGGTGCTGCACAGTGGATAGCAATGGAAGGATTGTACATTCATCCCAGTGATCTCAAGACGCAACATTACGAACACACCGAGTTATAAGAAAATGAGCGAAAAATTACGATCCCACATTTGCCATTGAAGCGAGCAGGAGTTTTAGTACATTATCATAATGCAGAGAATGCAATTTGGTTGAAAGGCCAGTCTGACCTCTTTTCCAGTAAATCGTGATGTTGTCAAAATTACACAGAAGATACACAGAAGATACACAGATGGATAGTCTGTCAAAAAATACCAATAATTAAAAAAAATTATCGGTCTGTCGACTGTTGAACAAGATGTATATGCTTTTATAAAGCATATATATAGATGTCTACTACTAACTCATGTGCTATTAATCGTAATTGTTTCCTCCCATTTTCTAAACACTATATCCTTGCACGATTCTCTCGAGCGAGAAACGAATAAAAGCAAAACAAAACAAAAAACGGGAAACTAAGATTCGACACGGCTAATTGTGAGTTGTAAATATTACTATTCTACAATATTTATTTCACTGTAAAATAAATATATATAAAAATAAACAGATAAAGTACAATAGATCACTGCCTTACAGAATAAATACTTAAACCACGATTTGGTAAGATTTGTAGCGATGTTATATTTCCTTCAACTCATATTTTTTATCGAGATCGTGCGTGCCGAGAAGCCCATTGTATGGGAAAACGATATTTGTGAGACCGTAGCTACCAAAGATATCCTTAAGGTCTTGTTTCTTGGCAATGTGCGGATAATATCTCTGTTTTCCTGACTTGCATAGATACAATTTCCATGTACCGTACAAAAAACACATACAAAATACAGAAAAAAGAGTATCGAACAACATGACTAGTGCTATGTCCATATCCTCGCCATTAATCAACAGTTTGGCAAGAACAACAGGAAAACAGAAATTGAGAAAAGTCGGAATGTTTCCTGTTTCCGATGTGGCAACGCGACGATTTATATTTTCATACAAATGAGTGCCAATAGTCATGAGAGCGTATAGGCATGCGACTGATGTGTACAAACATATTAATATGAAATTTCCCATATTCTGGCGCAGTACGCAACCACCTATGAAAAAACAATGATGATCGCGATGATGGAAACATTTTTTACATGGCCCGCAATGCTGAGTTGGCCTGTAAGTGTAGTAACAACATTTATCGCAGTACCAATATTTCCATCTATCCATGGCACGGACGGATACATTGTTTACCGAGCTATGCTCATCGTTTATGGGAATCGAGATGCTATTGCTGCTTCTTTCTGTACTTCGCATCGTTGTAGAGTTTCTACTTATATTATAAATACAGTACCAGTTGAGATAAACTTGGATACACACGAAAATTAAAATCGGCGATATTCCCTCTTCTATGTACATTGTAGTGACAGTTACTATTATACTAAATATTAATGCCAGTACGGGACACACTTTCAGAACTACCTTATAGAATATCTTCATGGTATGCGTGCTCATATGTACGGTATGTGTTTATATGTTTGATGTAAACAATCTGCGACTTGTTTTAAGTAGCATCGACGTTTTTTCTCCATTCCAGTATCACCGAATGAACTTTCGGCATGACATATTGGTTCTGCAAATAATGAATGAAGCATTGAGTAAATCCCTATTCGCTATCACCTCATGACAACAACAATACAAACGCACACATTCGATTAATTTATAAGTTTTAGAATTTGTTATGTATCAACCAACAAGTTTGGATTTTTCACAGACATCCTTGTTCTGTAAGATATTCTATACAAGGTAAGGTACCAAGTAACGTATATTTGTAAATTTAATGCTTTGTGGATTAATAACGCTGGCAGAAGTATCAATGATATTGAAAAAAACTAAAACAAATTTTATGCGAAAAGCAGTTGGGCCAAGACCTTGACTTTTTTAAGGGCAAGACAGATTTTGTTTAACAATACTAACATTGGTGGTGAGACGAGTCAAACGAACTTTGAACACCTCATTTAAAGCCCCCCAGTTTTTTTTAGATTACCTTCACCCAACATCTTCGCTCCTACTGATAAAAAATTGTTTCATACCATGGGCTCTCTCTCTCTCTCTCTATATGGATATAATACAACTTTTCATATTTGAAACGTTCCTTAATATCATCGATCGTGTTTGGGAGTCACTAGATGATTAATCACTCTGAACGACCCACCCGGTATCAGTACATCTGTGTATAACCTATTTTAAATGACTCGACTTAAAGACGGAGGAGTTCAAGGTTCTAGGCTTAACCTCTTTCGTTTCGTTGGCCACAACTCACAACGCCATATTGGGGTGTTGCTTAAGCCTGCGTGTTGTTTTCAAAGCTCCGTTAAAACAGAAGAGAAATTAATTACAGAGAAACAGTAGGATATTTCAAAGCTATCAATTGTGAGAATACGCGAAATCGAACAATGCCACCTTTGAAAAGACTCACGACACACACGAATGCCGAAATGCCGAAAAACGTAACAGAAGATAATGAGAAAATCAAGACCAAAGCTTACTCGTCAGGTCAGACAACCAGCTGTTTCTCTGCTGAACGTGTTTTATTAGCACTCTATTTGCTCTTACTATAGGACAATTCTTCAAGCGTCACAATTTACGCAAATAGCTTGTTTCTTATGTATTTCGACAGACGAATATTTCACGCACGCTAAAGATGATCGCCTTAAATTTCTACATATAGATATATATACATAACCTTGCAGATGATGCAGAAAAAGTTCAGTTTTGAAACCAGTTTATGACCGTTTGGTCAGATTCTCGCATCATTTATTTTTCATAGCGAATCTCAGAGTGTTTGCTTAATAAATAAATTATGTATCATGCATAAGAGGGAAATTTCATTTAATACGGTTACTCTCATATCATTATATCAGTTACTCTAAGACGTACTTATAAACAAGCCACCAGTTGTGTATTTTTGTTATTGTCGTGTGATAGAAATCAAATCAAACGGTTTTCAGCTTGCAGCATCTGTGGCCAGAAGCATGACCCTGTTTCTTGTGAATTCTTTCTTGACTTAAAATATGCAAGTATACTTTTCAATTGTTTTGTCTATTGGAACGTAGAATCGTTACAAAATTTTTCACACGTATAGGTCAAGGATGAACCGCTGGTATCTAGAGCAAGACAGACCTTACCCAAAAATCTGGAAATCACAAGAATGGCGGATGGTACTACCGCGGTCATTGCCAAATGCGATTTCCAGTGTGGAACAACCTTTGGTCCTCTACAGGCCAAACGAGATTGGACCATGAATCCAATGAATGATTTTCCCATAAAAGTCTTCGGAGATGTTCCCATGGAAACCTATCACTTGGATCGTTCGAACGAAGATTCTTCAAACTGGATGTGTTTCGTCTCACCAGCTTGCTGTTCCTCCGAACAAAATCTTATCTGCTATCAGATGCAACAAGAAATCTATTACACCGCTATGCGTTTTATTCCTACGGGCGAGGAATTGCGGGTGTGGTATGCGCCTTACTATGCCCTGAGAATGAAAATGCCACTGTATAATACAGAATTTGCGAACGTTGGTTTAAATTTTATGGAAGATAAGACCGAGGAAATGGCAGTATTTGCAGAAGAAAAGGGAAAGAATCAATCAGAACTCTTGCGTAAGAATTTTTGTGTTGTTGACATTTGTGAAAACTTGGTGCATAATTCTTAGAAAAACGTCTTATACTTTTTTACAGATGAAAATATTCAGGAAATTGCACAACGTTTGCCAGCTGAGCATTTGGGCGCACGTGGCGACAAAACAAGCTGGAATTGTAGAATATGCTCTATTGTTATCTCTTCGGTGATCGAGTATGCAAAACATTTAATGGAACACTATAAACCACTGTCAGGTGTGTTTTGCGATATTTGCAACAAGAAATTCCACAGATTCTCGGTGAGACCATCTACCTGTCGTTATCTATAATCATCAAAAAACTTACAAGTTTTATACCTGAAAAGAACTTTTTTCGCATGCGGATTTTAGGTATTGCAGAAACACAAGCGTATTAAGCATCCGGATGGCAGATCGAACAGCGACGTTGTTGGAATTCCTACATCGGAGAAACAGCAACAACAGAATGCGCAGGTAAAAAAAGTTCACATTAGGTAAAATCTTTGGACCGCAATGATCATTTTTCATTATGATTGCAGATGACCCTCATGAATATGAGTGACTCCGAAGGTCAAACTTCAGAAGCCATGAAAGACATATTGGAGACATTCAAAGCTGGAAAAACAATAACGGAAAGTAGTTTACTCTCGTCAACGATAGAGAATGAAAAAGATAATGGCGATGACTTGCCGCTTCTCGATGCGCACTCAATAAATGTAAATGATCTTTTACAAAACAATGGAACTCTTATGGAGAATTCGTCGTTGAAATCAATCCTAGAAAATCAATGCTTAAACATGAATCTCGGCCTTGGAAGTATAACGGATTCGATGCTATCGGAGAACATAAATGGCGTTGATTCGGTGAAATTTAACGTTGAGGAATTGGCCTCAGAGCTCTTGGACATAACACCAGATGTTGAAAACATACATCGTCGCATCGACAATCTAGAGTGCGACATATGCGAGAAGAAATTTGAAAAAGCTGATTATCTTTATCGACACTTGAGAAAACACACAGGGGAGTTTATCTGTACGAATTGCCTGGGTGTATGTTCCTTCTTTTCGTAATTAATTCGTCAAGTATTTAAATTCTCATCACTGGTAATATTTATAATGACGAGAGAAGAAAAAAATGTAAATCTCTTGATCACAGGTATTCGCAAGAAAAGAAAATTTATTGTCGCACTTGTGTCCATCGCAAAAGCTGGATCGTCACAAGTACGAATGTTTGTACTGCCAGAAGCCATTTATGATGAAGAAATACCTCAAGCGCCACATGATGAAACACACGGAGTGGAATACTTGCAAATGGTGTCGAAATTTCTTCAATTCACGAATCGAACTCGAGGCTCACAAATGCCAAGCTCCAAAGCACGTTTGTTCCCAATGCGGCAAGCGATTTGTTCACCGTGAGCATCTAAATCGTCACACTAAGTTGCACGCAAATCCCAAACCCACACCGAAGAAAACGAAGAAAAAAGCGATTACTGAAACACCTGTAATATGTGAGAAATGTGGTGATGTCTTCAAAAATTCGCACAGCTTGAAGCAACACTTGAGATCTCACGGTATGGAAATAGTTAAATCTGTTAATTGCTGGTTATCGCCTGTAATTTGCTTAGTATTTACATTGTTCTCTTTTGCAGGTGAAAGAAAATTCGAGTGCGACGTTTGTCACAGTAAGTTTCACAGAATCGGTGTTCTGCAACAGCACAAATCAATACATCAAAGTGTACAAATACCATGTCAAGTTTGCGGAAAGAAGCTGAAGAGTAAGAAGGCACTTAGCGTTCATGTACTTCTGCATGGTAATAGAAAATTCCATTGTGAAAAATGCGATAAAGTAAGTACATACAGTAGATTTTCACATTTTAATGTTAACCCTTTGAGCTCTAAGGACGCATATATGCGTCAGCCTATGCGTCTGCGGACCACATAAGCTTGAAAGTACTCAGGTGTCAAAGGATTAAATATTATCCTATACACATATATTTACCTGAACTTCTGTATTCCAGAGCTTTTTCCAAAGATGCAATTACCTAAAACATTACAAACAACTCCACAGTGACAAGGTCTTGCGTAAATGTCCTCATTGTCCAACACAATTCGCCAGCGAATTGAGCTTCAATAAGCACGTGGAGAGTCATGTGAAACCGACCGAACACCCTTGTACATCTTGCCACAAAGTATTTCACCGGGTAAGAAAAATCACAATAAAATGACATAAGAATAATAAGTAAAAGTTCTTTAAAATAAAAGTGTAATTATTGGCAGGAATATCAATTAAAGCGTCATGTGCAAACGAATCATAGCGGTATCGTATTTCGTTGCCCTTATTGCAAAATGACTGCTCGTTACCGTCATAGTATGAGACGACATTTCGAGCGACAGCACAAGAGTCTTAGCCACGAATGGGACAAACCGGGTTTCGTCAATGAACTCATTGAAAAAACTTCGTCGACGTTACTAATCGAACAAGCTGTGCCACGAGAACGAAATAACGAGGTTATCCAGGTACCTTACGAAGACATAACCCCTGTTGAATTTGACACACGAAATACGACTCAAGGTTTGATTCTATCTGTAACGGGATTAAACGAGAATCAATTTGTCGACGAAGCACAGGCTTCGATTCGAGAAGACATCCCTGATGTAGGACCTAGTCCATTGAGTAGTGAGTATCCAAATGTTTGGGAGTGTGACACTGCGTTTTTGTAAATATTTTCAATATTTCAGATCAAGAGATTCTCCTTCAAGTGTCTGAAATTGATCAAGCAAAATCTACATCCGAGAATACGGAATTGACGACCAATGACGTTCCCCAGTTGAGCATAAGCGAAGCTGATGCCAACCTTGCGGAATCGGTGTTGGGTAACGCTTATATATTCGGTGAAGACGGTGGTGATATCATGTTCTACGTGCTGGATAATACACCTGTTATCACCGAATACTAAGAGAGTTGTTCTTCTCTGGCTTAAACGTGTGAAAGACTCGAAGAGCCATTAACTATTTATGAGACTGAATCATCTGTGATATATCATCAATACGCAATTTTTTCAAAGATTATGATTACACATCATTGTAGAATTCAAATAGTACTATCTTACTTGTCGGTGAATGAATAAAATTCATCAAATATATGAAATAGTTTATCGCGAATCAAAGAGTATTTTTGTAATGAAATTTTTCGTCCACCGCCTGTGATCTTTTGGATCCTAATTTTGTTTATTTGAATGTTCATTAGATATTCATTTTTATTTATCCATTTCTAGAATCACATGGAGTAGTATGTATAAATGTACAATATTATACAGTATGGCCACAGATATATTCTTTAATCCGAAAATTTTTCATTAAATCTAAACGCCATTGTTACAAAGATACGATGCCATGTCACTTTCAATTTGTTTTGAGAAAGTAATCAACGATAAATGTCAAGTATACAGTAATATATTCATTGGGATGGGGGGAAAATCCGTCAACCGATGCGAAATCAATCAGTTACATTCGAAGATTAAGTATCTAATCGGGGCATTTATTCATGTCTCTCGCTGCGAGCAGATATTAACGGAGCAAAGAAACTAATAGTGTTGAACATGCTCGGCCTCTCTGAGTACATTCAGTAAAAATCATAACGAATATTCCCATCAATTTGACGGTCCCGTGCGTAAAACAATGAATTCAATCGTTATACCCGTTATATAACAGTGAAAATAATTCTTCGCCCATGCGTCGCAATATCTAAAAACATAGCGCTTCTCGGATCTTTGTGATGTAAATGACAAAAACAAAAAAAAACCTATTCATCATGATTTACATATTGTAATGATGAAAAATTGTTCAGTTAAATGGATGTATATACTAGGATGCAGAGAACCGAATGAATCAATGCAAATCCTATACATTCGAAATTATCTATCAGCTTATATATAACCTAGTACCATTCTTGGTTTCTTTCTTTAGTATATTATCAAATGTACGTTCACCGAAAGTCCTTCGAAGAATCCGAACTAGTTTTTTCTTTTTCAATTTCGAGATCTTTTGTCAATTACAGGGAAGATCTCGAGAATTAATTGTCTTTCTTAGATACCCTGGGAGGCAGTTGGATATACAGAGGAATACACCTGTTGCTGAATGCACACATTCTCTAAAAAAGGGCTCGACATACAAGCATCTTCGAACTCTTTTCTGTTCAAAGAGTATTGTGAAAATAACTCGGCCCTCCCATCATACTTTTATACGACCAGGACATCGGATGCATCTGCAGAGGTAATTTCGAAAATGCTTCATCTCCCCCATCACCCGCATTTTCAGAAGAACAAAGATCCTTACAAAATTGCATAATGTATTTACGCAATATCTTTGGTTCACTTGTTTCTTCGGAGCAAGAATGGCGCTCGTGCAAAAAAAAACTGTGGCTATGACGGCAGCGTGCGCGTTTGGTTTCTCTTTCGAACAGAGCGTTGGTTTAGCATGTGTTCTTTATACATCCTGGTTTCTGATAACAACTTTTTCAATGTCGCCGACCATTTTAGTTTCTGGTCAACCAGGAAAAAGCCTTCAATAAGAAGTAAGTTATCGTTATCGCGTAAATTATTTTATCTCTCTGTTGACGTTGAATCATCTCGAGTTCTACCGCCATAACACGACGATTTAATTTGCCAACTTGACGACGCAAGTGTTGAATTTCTTCGCTCGGTGGCAGTGAAACGTCCAATGCATTATACATAGGTGTTTGTTCTCTGCAATAAAGCATAGATACAAGAATGCATTTAAGGACTAAATGCTTTGAAGTTAAAATTAGTCATTTACCTGACATGTCTAACGATCTGATTTTCATGGGCAAATTGTGGTTGCGATCGTGACGACGACTCTGCATCTACAGAAAAATTTGCGAAGTTGTTGGGTTCGTCCTCGTCAACAGCTGGGAAATAATGATCGTCCAGCGTGAGGATTCTCGGAGGGGTCTGAAAGGAAAGAACTATACTTTCACAAATATCGAGTCCATTGTTGTTTCATACATGAATGTTAGTCCACTTTGTCATTAAAAGAAATTAAACAATTACAGAACAGGGCAAGTTGCAGTGATTAAGAAAAACCCAAACAATCTTGGACAAAACCTTTACCCATGACTTGCAACAAGACTTTATGGTGGGTCTTGGTGATTTAGCGAACAATCCTGGCAATGAGTAATTGTAGAAGAGATTACGCGATTAATTTAGGCTAACAATCGGGTGTAAACGAACCTGAACCCTCACCATGCCTGGTTCAGGAGGCATAACAGCATTTTCCAAGGTCATTTCTCGTGGTGGTGCTTTTGTACCAATGTGTTGTTCTTGCCCTATACACAGAAAAATGTTTTTGTTGAAAATAAAAATATCACCATTGTCGCTATATTATCCAATTTCTTATTCAATCTCAAAAAGCATTTTGAAACAACATAGAAAAGTGAAGCAAAAATATATGAAGAAAAATACATGGAGTATGGTCGAATGTAATTTTGAACCCCGCTACATCTACAGAGCATTTCATAAACATTACTTAATTTACAGATCATAGCTACGTACACAAAACATGATCCGAGAAAGCTACGAAATTCATAGTACATGTTGAAAAGTTTCTTCGTGTCAGTGGAATATCAAGGGAGTACGATATAATATAGAATAGATCTTTTGTTCTTATCTTTGGCAATTAAACATTGTAAACTGACAAACGGAATTAGCGCTCTCTCAAAATAGAGGAGCATTGATGAGAATTCCAAGAGACACTGAATACGGGTTCGCTAATTGAGAATCTACCTAAAATTAACTTCAATAGCTTGTGGAACGTAGCCAAGAGAGATCCAGACTGTGCAGTCGTTTTATCGGCCCTTTTGGATTCACCGAACATTAAATTGTGGCACCTTACAAGGATTTTCACGAACTTACCAACTACAAGGATTCTGTCCGGCACGTTCATTTCAAATTTCTCATTAGGAATGGCTTGATTCCAACTGGAACCATTAGTCCCGGGAACATCGTCATCCCCATAGTCTCCACTGACACGAATGCTCTTTGGCACTCTCATCCGTTTGTTTATGTCGAGAGTAAAATTGGGGTCATAAAAGTTGTCTGCCTCTCCATTGAAGATCGTTGGACTATGAGTTTTGGACATTCTTGCTGTAATAATGATTAAAATAAAGCAAATTTACTTGCTTCTGTCCTGGCTTCACACAATTTACATTGTAGATGGTATTTAATACAGTTAGAACATTTTGCAAAATACAACGTCTCAAACGTGCAATATCGCGACGAGTGTGCAGAAAATCAAACACAACCGAAATTTCAACGAATATAATAATAAAAAATCCTGCGTATTCAGGGTTGACCTTTCAAAATCAATATTTTATTAAAGAACTTTGATATCCGCGAAGATTTATAAGATAACGCGGTTGCACCGTATTTCTCGTAATAATAATTATTTTCTCACTTAAAATACGTACCTTTTTTGTTCGATGAATATGCCAAACACTCACGGTGAAGTCCGTTGGAGGAAGCGTTCGGTACAAGAAGTTTCAATAATCGATTGTAATAGTTGTAATTGTGATGCTTATGCTCAAGAGGGCGACACTGTTTTCATCAATGAAGAAGGAATCTGCATACGACTTGCTCAATGGTAACCTCCGTGAAGTTAGCCGTATAATTTTACCCTGCAACTATTTGTTATCCGATTTATTAAAGGGTTACTTGGATTAATACGGTTCAAGGAGAACCCTAATTAATTAAAGCATTCTTCAAGCACATGCCTCGTACAACGATTTTGGAATGTCGTCAATATCGTTGAGCGTACACCGTAATTGTAGTTTTGATGACGCTTTAGCTAGCGAGGAGATGGCACTCGGATTGTTCATGGGCCGAACCCAGATACTATCACCACCTTGCGGTTATTTTTGTAACTACATTACCCTCATAACACCCGATCTGTCAAAAACAGTTGCTGAGTTGCTCCGAAGAGTGAAGCAATATTAGACTGATTTTCAATAATTTCTAGAAGTTTATGAGGACGAAATCGTAAAATAGTATTATAAAAATGCATAGTCCATACGAGAGAGCACGTTATGTCGTGGACAAGCCGGTGGTTGTATTGGACATCGGTACGGCGTATACAAAGTAAGATTATTGTTCGAATCGTTCGAGAAAAAAAAAAAATTGTTTTTACTGTAAAAATAGATGATTGATTTATGTCATTTTGACGTTTTAATGACAGATTTGGCTATGCCGGTGAAGCTACACCACGTGGTATTATCAGAACGGAAGTCAAATGTTCCGTTACCAAAAAGATAAGACGGATCTTTGATTCCAATGACACGGAGGATTTGTATCAATTATTGGTTGACTTTCTTCATATTCTCTTCTTCAGGTGAATATTGTGGAAGTGCTCTTGTTTCTAGAACCATACTTTCTTTAATGTTTACATTAAATTTCAGACATGTTACTATAAGCCCGAAAGAGGTGAGGGTTATTGTAATCGAATCCTTGCTAACACCTACACGATTCAGAGATACGCTTGCTAAAGTAATGTTTAGACACTTTGAAATTGGCTCATTGATGCTACTTCCTATTCATTTGGTCACTATAAGCACTCTTGGTACAGACACAGCTCTTGTACTCGATGTCGGTTACACAGAAGCTACCTTAATACCAATTTTTGAGGGTGTAGCCATCCTAAAGGCATGGCAATCTTTACCTCTTGGCGCTCATGCTGTGCACAGGTGAGTCCAATTATCTCTAATTTATCGTACAAATAAGATTTTCAATGATTCATATATACTTTCCTATTTTAGATATCTACATGACGAACTAAAAAAGACATTGCCAGATTTGGAATTGTCGGAGAAAATTGTAGAAGATGTAAAAGTAAGAACTTGCTTCGTAACAACAATGGAACGTTCGGTAAAATTGGGAACCAAAGAGGCACCACCGGCACCACCAATGGTGAAATATCCTGGCATTCAATCCTTCACCATTCCTGGTGAACTCAGAGAGAAAGCATTTGAAGTGTTTTGGGAACGTGATAATGATAATCTCAGTATACCGACGATGATTCTTGATGCAATAGTGAAGGTAGTTTCACTAATTCCATTATCTACAGAGTAAAAAAAGTCTGCATTTTACAGAGATTTCATTTGTCACAATTTCGATTTCAGTGTCCAATCGATACGAGGCGTCCTCTTGCCGAAAACATCATTTTGATCGGTGGTACAACGATGGCAAAAGGCTTCGCGAGTCGTTTAAAATCCGAGCTATTGGCTCTTCTGAAGAGCAACTTGTACGCGGAAAAATTAAAAGTCGAAAAATTCAAATTTCACACAGCACCAAGCAAAGCGAATTGCACAGCTTGGCTCGGCGGTGCGATATTTGGTATCGCGGATTTGGCCTCACGATGTCTGACCAAGGAGGCTTATCTGCAAAATAATCGAGTGCCTGATTGGTCATGCTTGATCGACAATGAGTAAATGAGGAAAGTTACTTTAACGTTTTCCCTTCTCATCACACTACTGGATATACATACATATATATATAATATATATATATAAGTATATATATATACACGATGTTTGTAAGAACGAAAAAAAAACAATTATTTATCAGAAGATTTACGTGTTATTCATAAGTAAACCCCTAGATGTTCGTGGGTGGAATGATGGTACATGACTTTACTCTTTTTGCTTGCAATTCTGCGTGTCTTCATTGTCTTGGTGCACCTCGTCGTAACGGTGACAAATTCCTCGAGGCTCAAAGTGTTGTAAGAAGCGTGAGTTTTTCGTTCAGCTGAAGTTGCGTTTTGATTAGTTGCGATAAAGCAACAACCATCAAGAGATCCTTGACGTTGCTGTTGAACATTTCGTTAAACTGATCGCTGTTCATTTTTGGTACTGAATGCACCATGTCGAGAAGAGCTCGACCAACTTGATTATCGGGTGGTTGTTTAGCAGCAAGAACGTCGTCCACGTAGATTAAAACTTGCTCCAGCATCGACAATAACTTTGTACTGGCTTCGGCAATTTGGGCAAGGTCCATCATGGGCTCAACACCGCCACTTGGTTTGGCAACAGACGTCGTGCCATTCGGTAATTGAGTCTTTTCACACAATTGGAGTCCGACGATTTCTGGTTCGTAACAAGTTACCTATCGAGTAGAAAAATATTACACAAACAATGTGAATTAGATTTTATTTGTACAGATTTTGGATTTTAGTTAAGCATATTTCTTTACGGCTTTTATCTCACCTCTACTTTTGCAGGAGTGAACATACACCCTTGTTTACCATTGGGAACTCCCAATTGTACACAAACATAAGCCTTTATGCCCATTCTAGTGGTGTTTGTCAAAGTCGTGTCAACGGTCAAGTGTACAGGATTGTTGCACTCTCGGGCATAATACTCGTGTATGACCGAAGAATGATTGGTGACTTCTTTGCCAGTTGCCCACCATCCTACGATGTTCTCCTGAGCATTTACTCTATGATTGAGATCATAAAGATCCATGGCATAATTGAGTTCAGCCTCGACTTGATCATCGTATTCCTTGTGTGGCACGCAGAAGCAATTGGTGACTTCGACGATTCCCTTCTCGGCAGTTCCTATGCGAGCGGGGTGTAGAATTTGAGGTTAGAAAATTCACTAGCCGTATAAATTTCGTAATCAAGGGAAAGAAGTCGGATAACGATAGAAATCGATGAGCGATATAGACATAATGTTTAATTCATGATACTGTCGCAAGTAAATACCGGTTAATTGTGAGATAAAATTGGGTATAGCGTGTCTACCATGCGATCCACTGACCGCACAGGTTTGAAGTGTATGAAAAACACGCCATAGTAAAGAATATACAGTATATAATAGCAAAACTTACCCAGCAAAGTTCCAATTACACGCACAGAATCGGAATTGCGCCGTTCGTATGCATCGACTATTTGAAATAAAACCACTGGGTGCACCCTGACAGTGAGATCGAGCGCCATGTTTACAAAGAGTATGTCCGATCTTGCTTCAACGACCTGCCATCTTTCGACCAAACGGAAATTTAAAGTGCGCATGCGTAGACAACGTTTTTGAGCTTGCGCGTTCATGCTTCTGCCGGCCCGCTGTTCGCAAACTGTATAAACACGTTCAAATGACAGATTGGCTAACCATAGAATTTTGTACACAGGATCTGTTACAGAAACTCATGGTCCTAAATAACGGACCCAAAGAAGAATAGAATAAACTTATAAATGTTTTAAAAGTGTTAAACCGAATCGTTGAATTCTTCGTCATGGAATTACCGGAAACTTTTCCATTTCCATTCACACCTTACGAGATTCAAGAAAATTTTATGAAAAATCTGTGGTCCTGTTTGGAAAGTGGTAATCTTGGCATCTTTGAAAGTCCCACAGGTACGGGAAAGTCTCTGTCAATAATCTGCGGAGCTCTTAGATGGCTAACCGACAGAGAATCATGGCAAAAGGAAAGTCTCGTTGCTCAGATAGCTGAATTGGATGAGAAACTTGAGGAGATAAAGAAGATAAATGCAAATGATTGGTTTACTGAGCAAACAGAGCAGATTAAATTGAATAAGGAAAGGATGACTTTTCAGGAGAAGCTCGACGCCATCGAGAGACGAACCGAGAAAAGAAATAAATTTCGTGAAACGGTAAAAGAGACTGATGATTCTAAGAAGAAGAGTGAATTTAATTCTAGATATGCCAAAAGAGCTGATAAAAAATCTAGCGCAGATTTGCTTGATGATGAAAATGCTGGAGAAAAAGACAAGTTTGACGATGATCTGCTGCTAGAAGACCTTCATCTTGATTCCGAAGGATCGGATGAGGATGAAGACAAAGACGAACCAGCAAAGTATATTCAAATATTTTTCTGCTCACGGACTCATTCGCAACTATCACAATTTATTGGAGAACTAAAAAGAACTCCGTACTCTGAACAAGTATCGCTAGTCCCTATAGCCTCGAGGTCAAGTTTCTGTAATAATTGAATAATTGATCATTTGTTATGGCACAATGCAATAATTGTTATTTGTGATCTTTAGGCAAAATTACTGCATTAACAATGCGGTAGCACGGCTGAAAAACATAAGTCTCATAAACGAGCGTTGTCTTCAGCTTCAGAGAAAAAAGAAGACTACTGCGAAGAAGGAAAAAGTCCTCAAAAAATCCAAGACTTCGACGAGTTGTCCTTTCATGCCAGGAAATCAGGCATTGTTGATTGCTGAAATTGTTACAAAGATACAGGATGTTGAGGATGTCGCTAAGAAAGGAGTTGAACATGAGACGTGCGCCTATTATGCATCGAGAAAATCGATTCCAGACAGTCAAGTTGTTCTTTTACCTTATAACACGATTTTGCATAAAAATACAAGAATCAGCTCAGGGATTGATCTCCGAAACAATGTGTTGATAATCGATGAAGCTCATAATCTCCTTGAAGCTATCGAACGAATGCACAGTGCTACGATTACTGGCAGAAACATCCTTCACTGTTACAGTCAACTCACGCAGTATCAAAAAAGGTTCGACAACCGTATGATTATTGATCGTAAATCGTAAAGTATTGCATTATAAAATTCCTTATTTTTCAGATTTGAGTCCCTTTTCTCCGCCAAAAACGTTCTCCATTTAAGCCAATTGAGTTTCTGCTTGAAAAAACTCATTAGAGTTCTGGGTGGAACTACGAAGTCGCGTGCTACGGATAAGCTTTCGGGTGATATGTTGCCAAAAGTTTACAAGATCGCAGATTTTGAAGTGTTGGCAGAAATCGATACGGTGAATATGTTCGAACTGTTGGATTTTATAAAGAATTCCAAGCTGGTTCACAAACTGCAAGGGTACGTTGAGAAGTATACCGATGATTTAAAGATTCATCCGGTCAAAACCACCAAAACCGGTGTATCGGCCTTTCTTAATTCTCTTCAAGCCAAGGAGGATCAATCAGTGGAAGAAGTGGTTGAGGAAAAAGAGACTAATAACGAGGATATATCAAACAATCCTTTGATGTTGATCGTTAGTTTTTTCGAATCTCTCAAGAGCAGCGATGCTGATGGACGAATTTTCGTTATTCCTGGTGTTACGGTTGGTCAAGGAAGTTTAAAGTTCTTGCTCATGAACCCAGCGGCTCATTTTCACGACATAGGTCAGTGCAAATGTAAAACATTATCGATTTATACGGTTAGAACTTTTACATCCTCCAAATAAAATTAAAAAAGTACTATTTTTCACAGTCAAAGATGCGAGATCGATTGTTCTTGCTGGCGGAACGATGGAACCTATCTCAGAATTCATCGATCAGCTATATATCGGTGCTGGTGCCGATCCCAAGAGGATAGTTACATTCTCATGCGATCACGTTATACCACAAGAAAATATTCTCACGAGAATAGTAACTAGAGGTCCCACTGGTGTGGCATTTGAATTCAATTATCAGAATCGTCTGAACCTTCAACTGGTAAGTGTTGGTTCGAATCCTTCCTTACGACTTTTTGATTAAACTCTGTGTATTTAACAGCTAAATGAGATTGGCCGCACCTTGCAAAATCTTTGCAATGTCGTACCAGGAGGAATTGTCGTTTTTCTGCCATCTTATGATTACGAGGATAAGCTCTACAAGCATCTTGACAAAGAAGGAGTCATAACGAAAATTCTAGGAAAGAAGCAAGTCTATCGTGAACCCAAGCTCGCGTCTCAAGTAAATAAGACTTTGGAAAGCTACGCAGGGGACATTAAGAATCCGAGAAGACCACAAAACGGATCGTTACTCTTCAGCGTCGTTGGTTAGCTTTTCATCGTAATTCATGCCTGGATTTATCGAAGCTCCTGAATGAAACATTTTATTTTTTGTTATTTAGGTGGAAAATTGAGCGAAGGTCTTAACTTTTCAGACGATCTGGGAAGATGCGTTGTAGTTGTGGGAATGCCATATCCAAATATAAAATCACCAGAGCTCCAGGAAAAGATGAAGTATCTGAATGAGAACGTGGTTAGTATATATAAAAATAATTTTTGCCCATTATCAATTTTTTCACATTGATAGACAAGTTTTTATTTTTTGGTAAATACAATTTTTTAAAATATGTCTTTGTAAATTGAAAATACCTATAAATTAAGGTTGTAATATATCAAATTTTTAAGAATTTAAGATTGGAAGAATTACAAGAATTTTACTAAATGCTGTTAATCATTTTTAGAAACCTGGAGCTGGCCGGACATATTACGAAAATTCTTGTATGAAAGCAGTGAATCAGTGCATAGGCAGATCCGTCCGGCATATCAACGATTATTCTACGGTTCTATTACTCGACAAACGTTACGCAAACAAGACAGCATCCCTGCCTGGATGGATTCAACGCACGCTTGCCGTCAATGATACATTTCGTACAACGATTGGCGATGTGGCAAAGTTCTTCGCAGCCAGACGAAAAAAAGCTGCCGAGTCGACATAAACGAGCGGTGGATATGCGTTATAACTTCGGTCTGTTCATTTTTGTTATTTTCTACATATAGTTTCCAAGCTGGACGCCAAATTTGTACGTAAGGTCGTGACAGTAAACTTGACCAGGACGTAAAATTGAGCATGGGAAGTGTGCCTGTTGGAACAATAACAAAAAAGAACAATTATTTTTCTAATAAAAAGATTAATCAATATTTTCTTTCTTTTTTGTGACTCACGATGTTTATGGCGTTTGGATAATTTTGAGGCTGCATACTAAAGGCTCCAAATTTCCTGTATTTCGCACCACTCTTTCCTGGAATATATTGCAGTGGCTGCTTTATTCTTTCATCATCAGTCTCGTACTCTCCGACTGCGCTTGCTTCGCCGAAACTCTCGTCGGTGGAATATTCACTCGCATCTTCACTGTTTTGTACCTGCTTGAAAATTTTGTACATGGACCATTCATTGTGTACAGATGGTATCAATAATTATGTAAGTATTTCAACCAACCTCCACGCTGTTCTTGTACGAATCCTCGAGAGACGCAGATGGCAAATGACTGCCAGTGTAAAACTGAAGACCAGGTTGATTCGAGTACACTTCAAGAATTCTATTCAGGTAAGAAATTTATATTTGCCAATAAAATTTTCATCCTCGATCAAATCGACGTCGTTTTCAAGATTGTACCTTCCTGTTTCAGCATGGAGAGCACGAGCAACGAAATTAAGGCCAGGTTTTAAGCCTCTTATCACACAGAAATTGTGATCAAAGCCTTCTCCAGGTGGCACCTACATGAAATATAAACAAGACTCGACAACGTCTCTTCCATCCAATACAAATTGAGAATTACCACTTTGACGACATCTCCCAAAATTCTGGGTATTCGTAAATCCATGATTGTACCACCAACGCCACGAATCGCCCCAGTTGGTATCGGATCGTTCAAGTCCGTGAAGGTCCATCGATCACAATTCAAAGACACTCGATGTTTCATCAATTCTTCGTCTCCGGCATCCTTTACAATTCATCAACTGCTTCGCTATTCGAACTACTTCTTCATGAAGATACTTACATGGCCAGCGAGATTGAACAACGATCCATGAGATAAGTTTACTATCGTCGATTTAGAAGTAGTCGCAGTCATGCTTATTTCCAATCTATTATCCGGTGTTAATTTAAATCTTATTATTGTTAAAACAGCACCAGGATATCCCTCTTGGCCATCCTCGCTCATGTAACTCATCACGACGGTACAACCATCTATACAAGCCTCCCAGATCTGACGACTGAATCCATTTGCCTACAACCAAACAAAAAACGATTCACGATTGACAACACAGTGAAAATATTTTCTCTCTTAACCCGTAAATGCATGATTTTTCCTTTTTAAATACAAAAAATTGAAACAGGTAGATAATTAAACATAGATTAAGGAAACATAATAAGTAAGAAAACACAGATGTACATATACATCATCATGCATTTAAGGGTTAAATCAACTCACTCCTCCATGCAAGTGATGCTTGTAATTCTCGTTCAACGAGAGCTGATAGTCCTTCTCTCCAATGCTGAAACTCCCATTCTTCGTGCGATTAGCAACTCTGCCAAGTACGCATCCAAAATATTGATTCAATTCAGGATTCATGTAGCCTGAAAAATTACAAAAAATTGTAAGAAGCAACGAGCAATTTTACAGACAATTTAAAATGTTACAGGCTCACTCCTGAGATCATCAAATCCAAGAACAACGTCAGCCGGTCGTCCATACTTGTCCGGACATTTGATGGAGACTATCGTCGCTCCCCAAGTAATCAGAACAACTTCCATCCGGTTGGAATTCGTCAGCGTGTAAGATTTGACAACAGTCGTTGAAATTTCCCCATCGCCACCGGAGAATGAAAAGAAATCTTCCTTACTTTCTCCATCGTCCGTACAAACATCACCAAATGTTCCCTCGACTATTGTGGAATCTTTGCAACTGCAATTTTTCATCATTGTCCTATTACGGATTTGTCCTTACTCCAAATCAAATTTATTCAAAGTCAGAGCTTTCGATATGACATCTCAAGATATTTCTTTGTTCTGTCAATCGTTATGTCATTCAGAATATTCGTTTCCGCACATTATTCGAAATTGTTTATTAATAATAATAATGCGTCACTTACATCGGCGTGACGCTCATAATATTACAATAATAATATGAATTATTTATATATATATATATTTTTTTAATATATATATATTTATATATATATAATTCAATCGCTATTTATAATTTGTATAATTAATATTTATAGTATAATGTACAATACTTGAAAAAATACATGAATTTTGTTATTAGTGCAGGTCAGACAGCGTAGTAAGACTTTCGTTTACTTCCGCGCGAACACCCAGATCTCAAAATTGCCTGTCGTTTTGTTTTTCTTGTTTTGTTTTATTTTGTTTTTTCTTCTTTTTTTTTTTTTCTTTTCTTTACGAATCATAAAAAGGGGGAGTGGGAGAGAGATAAAGAAAAACTAGAAGAGATTAGGAAAAACCCCACGTTGATCCACTGAAGGATAAACGTCGTTATTATTGCAATTCTCGTTACGATTTTCAATGACTAATCCAACAAATTCTGCTCGTTCCTTAGACTTTTCTTACATAGACGATTATAAAATCCAGAAAAAAAAAAGAAACAAGTTAATGCCACGCTCTCTTTAGTCGCCTTTGATTTAATCTCATCGTTTCGCGTTATAAAGAAAAAAACAAGCTTGTCTCAATTTTTCAACGACAACGCGACGAGATTTTACTCGTTACAATTAGCTAGAGCAGTCGCTTCGTCTTATTTTCCTTTCTTCGTTTACTTCTTTTTTACGTTTTGTTTTTTTTTTTTGCTTTTTTTTTTGTTTTGCTTAAATACACGGAACACATTGCACTCAGCAGTTTAATTTAATTAAATTTACTCCTTACGCCTAGTGAGTCGAGTTATCGAAATTTAATTAATGACTTAATCGAGGAGAAAGAAGAAAAAGTCGAGAGCTTTCCCATCCGTGTGAACAAGAGCGCACGGGGAATTGCAACGAGTCTGCGATAGATTCTATCTACAGGGTGAATTTTATAAAATTGTCTCAAACTTTATTTTAAGGTAGATGGGTTCATTACAAACAAAAGTTGCAAATATACATTGGGGATATTTTTAATAGTTTACGAGATATTAATGTTTAAAGTTGGTCCAATCAGAGCACGCCGAGAAGCGTTGGGCCCGCCCACTACCGCTCTAGCCGTAGAGTAGATGTTATTTATTATATTATTACGGAGTCATTTTTTTTCTCGGGTATTGACTGCTAGGGCGAGGTGTGGGCGGCGCCAACGCTTCTCGGCGCGCTCTGATTGGACCAAGCATACAAGTTCGTATCTCGTAAACTATTAAAAATATCCCGAATGTATATTTGCATTTTCTGCTTGTAATAATGCCATCTACCTTAGAATAAAGCCGGTGGCACCTTATGAAATTCACCTTATATACAGGGTGAGTTTCATAAGGTGGCTCAAACTTTATTTTAAGGTAGATGGGTTCATTACAAACAAAAGTTGCAAATATACATTGGAGATATTTTTAATAGTTTACGAGATATACATTTTTAACGTTGGTCCAATTACAGCACGCCGAGAAGCGTTGGGCCCGCCCACTACCGCTCTAGCCGTAGAGTAGATGTTATTTATTATATTATTACGGAGTGATTTTTTTTCTCGGGTATTGGCTGTTAGGGCGAGGAGTAGGCGGCGCCAACGCTTCTCGCCGCGCTCTGATTGGACCAAGTATACAAGTTTGTATCTCGTAAGCTATTAAAAATATCCCTAATGTATATTTGCATTTTCTGTTTGTAATAATCCCATCTACCTTAGAATAAAGCCGGTGGCACCTTATGAAATTCACCTTATATACAGTGTGAGTTTCATAAGGTGGCTCAAACTTTATTTTAAGGTAGATGGGTTCATTACAAACAAAAGTTGCAAATATACATTGGCGATATTTTTAATAGTTTACGAGATATCAATGTTTAAAGTTGGTTCAATCGGAACGCGCTGAAAAGCGTTGGATCCGCCCACTCCCGCTCTAGCCGTAGAGATAGGACAGTGTAGTGCGTTGCATTTGGGGTTCTAAAATTCAGAGCAGTCAATTTTATTTATTATATTATTACGGAGCCATTTTTTTCTCTGGTATTGGCTGCTAGGGCGAGGAGTGGGCGGCGCCAACGCTTCTCGGCGCGCTCTGATTGGACCAACTATACAAGTTTGTATCTCGTAAACTATTAAAAATATCCCCAATGTATATTTGCATTTTCCGTTTGTAATAATCCCATCTACCTTAGAATGAAGTCGGTGGCACCTTATGAAATTCACCTTATATACAGGGTGAGTTTCATAAGGTGGCTCAAACTTTATTTTAAGGTAGATGGGATCATTACAAACAAAAGTTGCAAATATACATTGGCGATATTTTGAATAGTTTACGAGATATCAATGTTTAAAGTTGGACCAATCGGACCGCGCTGAAAAGCGTTGGACCCGCCCACTCCCGTTCTCGCCGTAGAGATAGCACAGTGTAGGGCGTTACATTTACGTTTCCAAAATTCAGAGCAGTCAATTTTATTTATTACATTATTACACAGTTACTTTTATTTCTCGAGCATTGTCTGCTCGAGCGGGGAGTGGGCGGCTCCAACGCTTCGATTGTACCAACTTTCAAAATATTATATCTCGTAAACTATTAAAAAGATCACCAATATATATTTGCAACTTCTGTTCGTAATGATCCCATCTATCTTAAAATAAAGTTTGCGACAATTTTACAATATTCACCCTGTAGAATCTAATTACACGTTTGTCCGTGTTCTTTTTTCTTCAAATTTTATTTTACAAAAAATACTGACGCTTAATTATTCTCCCGTCTCGATAATACAAGTTCCATGGAAAAGAAGGAAAAGACACAAATAAAAAAGATTTGAGTCGTAGAACGATTTCAGCGGATCCAGCAGTTTCTTTTTATGCAACAAGATCCGATGAACGTTCAACGCAACGTTTTTTTCCTTCTCGCTTTTCTTGTAATTTACTCTTCGCGCTCCTTCCTTTTTTTTCCCCCTCAAAGCTATCAAACGTCTCGAATATTGTACAGTCTATAACGAGACGCGATTTCTTGTCTTCTATACACAATTATATTCTGCTTGGTCGGTTATAAATTGTATGTATAATTTATCAACGCGGATTCGGTATGCGATTCAATGATGCGCCGTATCTAATAATGGAACGATTGTTTTTTTTTCTTTTTTTTTTTTATAGCGAGAATGACATCATTTTTTCCGCAATGATCGGAGGCGAATATGATAAAAGGCTTTCCATCGGTACATGTAACGGCATGCCAGGGGGTGCGAATTACAATTTGAGCTCGGTCTCAAGGGAAACAAAACAAAACGTCGTTTTTACTACTTAACAATGATACACGATTGTATAATTGCAACAAACAATTTCTTTCCTTTTCTCGTTTGCTTTTCTATTCTTATAGCTCATTGGAGCTTCTTCTTGGTTTTACCTCCTTTTTTTTTCTCAAAAGAATGATCAAGCATTACCGAGAGACAGATGGTCGATGACTCGTTAAATTAAATCTAGACAAACTGTTAATGGCATAAAAAAATAAATATAGCTTAGACTAGCACTTTTTTGGCGATGCGAATACGCCATTATACAATTTATACGTCGTTTAGCTGCCGAGTATTAAGATTAAATTACGTAAACTTCCTTCTCCTTCTTCGTTACTTCGTTAATAAATAAAATCGTTAATAACTATCATCCAATGATTGATGATTAGCATTTTAAGATTTTACATTTCTTATTTTGTGTCTCTCGCATTTAAAAAGAAAACAAAATTCACAATTAATTCGCCATTATCGTGGAAGCATTTCGAATGATTATTTTCCATTGTCGTTCTTCTCGTTATATCTCTCCATGTATCTTCCCTTAAGATTTACATTTAAGTACGTGATACTAGCACCGCAGAGAATATCTTTGTACAGCACACACGGTCAGACCTGGATGGAGTTTGGTGCTCTCTATTTATAAAATTAAAAGAAAATTGCCTAAGGGTTTGATAATTCAAGTTTAAAAAAAAAAAACAAAAAAAAAAACAGTTCTAAACTTCCAAATAAAATCACTAAAAAATATCCAACTTTATCTCTGCGTTTCTATTCCAAGAGTCGTGGTCTTTACACGAATATAATTTCCCAGATAGCGAAACGTCGCTTCGACAATCCACGAGGTGAAATTCTTTAATTTCATTCACAATTCCTCCAAGGAAACTTAATCATCCAATTTTTCCAAAAATTGTACAAAAAAACGAAACGATTCTCCGCGTCTCAAAGGGACGTAAAACATTACTCTCGTTAAATATCGGTACAACAAATTCTATTTACATTTTGGTGTATCCTAAAAATACTGATGATCGTCGATCGGGTTGATGATTATGAAAGCGCGAAAGAGACGTTCGAGTTTAATCTTAGTACAGTGAAAAAAAAAGGATGATAAACAAACAGGAGAATACGTGGACAGCGTTTCGATAAAAACGATTTTTTGATTCGCAACTAACGCTAAAGTAAAATGTATCGAATAAAAAGAAAGTTAATTCCGAGCTTTCCTAAGGCGATTAATCTTGTCTCCGGGGATATCGTTTCTCTCGTTAGATACATGATAATATAATTAAGCTTAAATCTATTCGAAGGGTGGGCAAGGGCACACGGGGAATGTAAGGATCGCTGCTCGATTTAATGCGCTAATTGTTATCCCATAAACTCGTCGATTCTCTTCTTTCTCGAGCTTCTTTGATATATTTACAACATTGATCGGATTATATAACAGGGTCGTCTCTTGTTAAAGCTCGAATCGCGTCTCGAATGTGAATCTTACTTCTCGCATCGTTAATAATAATCGAATCCAAATTACAATTCTACACAACGCTCGGTTTGTTTTTCTAAATATTCGTTCACGTGGAATCGAGTCGTGAAAACTTTGACATACGTGCTGGTCGAGTAAATCGGACAGTTTGTTACAAAAACAAATTGCGAAAAGAACAAAATAGAAAAGATAAATGCAACGATCGCGAGACGTTATGCAACTCTCTGTACATGGAAAAAAAACAAACAATTTCGAGACGATAAAGAAGTCTCTAAGTCGCATACCTAAGAAAAAAGATTTTTTTCTTTCTTACTTGCTACGTCGAGGAAATATCTACTGTACATTTTCGCGTTGTATTCATAAACGGTGCTACAAAAAATCTTCGCCTAAGCTTAACGTCGATCAGCTTTCTCGTACACGCTCGTATCAAAAAACGATCTCTTCGTCTCAATGCGCCGAGTTTTATATTTATATATTAATATTCCTATGAGAAGAGTGAACAAAAACAATCAGAGACGTAGAACGAGTCTCTAGTGGATTTCGCAGAGTTACAACAATCTGGAATCTTTAGGAATGTCGTTACTAAGTTTAGACATTGAAAAACAATGAAGTTTCAAGTTAAACGAAAATGCAAATGTAAAAATGTCAAATTATCGGTTGCGAAATTGGCAACAGCTAGGTCTCGTTATGTTTCACAGGAATGTTTAACAAGAGTTTTCTTTCATTTTTGCTTTCTTATTCCAGCGTACGATTGAATTGGTCGATGACGATGTTGAATTTGGAATGTGAGCGATGCATTGCACTTTTTCGTAACAATAAATCGGTACCTCCCTCTCGTATATAAACTACACTTAGATATGGGGAGAATTCGGTTTGGTATTCTTCCCTCAAGAGGCAGTGCTTGGTAAGGATCGCTCGTTAATCGATTTATCACCGAACTCATGGTGTTACTAATGCATAACATTGTAAAAACGCTCGGGCACTCGCAAGCGGCCCTCTGATTACTCGCATAACATCGATCGAGATAGAGGGAGGGTGATGTCACTCCCTTAAATGAGCCAATGCTATGACAAAAAGTCACGCTCGAGTTCGGTGATGCTGGGCTTGCGATTTCTGCTCAGGCGTCGGCTCGCCTGCATAGGCACATTGATATCCTGCTGACTCTGTCCGTGTACAGGAATGTCGAGTAGGGCTTCTCTGTGCTCCCTCGATATGCTATCCCTGTCGAAGGTGATGGGTGAAAATCTCACTCGTCCCATCGATATCTGACTGTCCTTAGCCGATACGTAGCTCGAGTCTTCGGAGGTGAGTGAATCCGGTGGCGTTGGATTAGTCGGTGTACCCGAGCCAGAATTGTTTTTACTCGTACTAGTTGTTTTGTTCGGTGAATTGTACGAATAATTCGATCGCTTTAAACTCGAACGTAGCCTCGTAACGACTTCAAGATTGCTGGGTCTCTCGGTGCTCGAATTTGGATTCGACTCGTGGGAATTCTGTCTGCTCAGGTATTGCGATCCATACTCCTGATTCATCATACCCGTGCTGTAATTGCCGATGCTCGTGACGACGTTTGGCGAGCGTTGTTGATAATAATGATTGGGTGAATAGAGAGCGTAGTCAGACTCGTCCTCGAGTCGGAATGTTGGGTTTACGTTACTCTGACTTGAGGTGCTGGTATTCGAGACGTTCGATGATGTGCGATGATGAGTGTAAGCCGGAAGTCGTGGTGTTGGTCTGGCTGGACTGTTGACGCTACTTGGATTGTCGTATGCGTGAGGAAAATCCGGACACTCGAGCATACGATCGCTGAAATAAAAAAGCAATGCTTAGTGTCCAGTTCTTGATACGAATAAAAAGAAAAGAAATAATAGTACGAGAGCCTACGACCAAAATTTTGACATCATAGCATTGTGGCTAAAACCATATAAAGTCCCAGATAGCTGGGATTAGGCCGAACCAAAAAATAATAATATCAGAAATTTTCTGCTTAGTTCTGACCTGACTGCATTTTCGAAAAGGTCCAAAAATTATGCCAAACTGAATCATAGTACTACGTCTGATTTTTTAACCCTTAAATGCATGATTTTTCCTTTTTAAATACAAAAAATTGAAACAGGTAGATAATTAAACATAGATTAGATAGAGAAACAAGGAAGAAAACACAGATGTACATATACATCATCATGCATTTAAGGGTTAAATATAGTTGAATGATTGATCTTAAACACCGTAGAAACTTTTTTCTGACGCCAGTAGTGTAGCGCCTAGCAAGGAGACCATTTTCAAAAATTAAAAATGAGACAAAAACAAAGAAACTTATAGCAGCCTGTCTGAAAATCTTTTTTACAAGTTAATTTGGATTAGTCGATGCGAAACAAATCAGTTTCCAGAAGAAAATGTGAGCAACTTATGTTTTGAGAACGTTTTGAAAGTATTAAAAAATTTTACCGATTGGTAACATTAGCAATCGGTCTGGAAATTATTCGACATGATGAAATGAGTTATACAGATGAGTTAGCCAGATGCTACGCGCAATACGTCTGAAAAAAATTTGTTTTTGTAATAAAATGACAAAATCTATATAATCTCGATTTCGACTTTTGCATCTTTTTTTAATTTATAACGATTGTTTGTCGTTTATTTGTGATTGTTTGATTAATTAAAACGTTTGTTTGATCATATTTTTTATCAAACAAACAAAACAAAAATGAGCGTTAAGTTAGCCGCAAATTTCTTCAATTTTATTAATTAATTTTTTGAAAAAACTACGATCAAACAAACGTTTGAATTATATTATTTGTTTCCAACAAACGATTCCGAATTGGCGTTTGGAAAAATCAAATTGGACAAAATTTCAAACATTTGCGGCTAACTTAACGCTCATTTTACCTTCCCTTGTTTGATAAAAAATATGATCAAACAAACGTTTTAATTAATCAAACAATCACAAACAAACGACAAACAATCGTTATAAATTAAAAAAAGATGTAAAAGTCAAAATCGAGGGGCTAACTTTACATAATAGCTCTCCCATCTAGATGCTACACTTTTGACCTTGAGGAGGTTCTATCGTTGGGTGGGGGAGGAAAATCTTATTCCCGTTTTTTTTCACATTGGAAGTGGACCAAGCGTTAAAGTTCATTAAGAAAAGTTGTTGCAAATCGACTAAGGAACAACATACTCAAAATTCAAATTGATCCTACGGAAAGCTTATTTGTTATATAATAAACAAAATCATGAATTTTTGTTTTCCATAAGATTTGTTATAAAAACTAATCGAAGCTTCTTTGATGTCATATAAAAATGTGTGCAAAATTTCAACAGGCTTCATCGATCAAATGATCGAGATACTCGTTGTATAATGTTGCGATATTTAACACGGGCTCTTATGGAAGATTGCGAAAAGTGACGATTTTCAAGAATAAATAACGTGATTTTGAGTCGATAAAGGCCCCTGAAATTTTACACACATATACATATGACATCAAAGAACGTTTCTGCAAATTTTCAGTGAAATCTAACGGAAACGCTGTAACGATAGAACCTCCTTAACCCTTTCAGATCTGAGTACTTTCAAGCTTATGTGGTTCGCAGACGCATAGGCTGACGCATATATGTATCCTTAGAGCTTAAAGGGTTGCTACCCGACTAATTATCGATTGATACCTGATTACTAATTATTAATTAAATATTAAAATACTAGTTGGATTCAGAATCATCTAATCTAACGATTTTATACAATTTTGGCCATAAAACGATTATGCATGGTTTTGGTCCTGAGCTCTCTTACTATAATTAATCTATCAATCTATTTACTGATAGTCAGCTGTAACAAAGTATCCAGACTCAGGAGGCCTGTAGTATTCCGATGGTACAATCGCATAAACAGGAGGACCGTAATCCGGATAAGGTGGCACGTTGCCCATGTAGATCGTTGGTACTCTCTCTATTCTTCCAGTTTCTGGAGAATAAACCTCCTCGTTGCTCGTGCTGGAGCTCTTTCTTCGTGGACTCGGCGTTGGTACGTTCGAGCCTGTGCTACTTCCATAATGCTGAGGCGAGTCTGTGAATCTCAAAGGCTTGTCGGTCATTACATTCGCCGGTAGACCAGGTGCGATGCCTCCCATGCTGCTCAGAAACGGCCTGCAATAAATATTTGTATTATTAAATCGATCAATCATTGGTACTTAATAATATAGTTAACTTTTTTATATTAAATATTATTTATTTGATTTATTGTATTAATTAATAAGTATTATTAATTCTTTTATATCTTTAGATTCATAATTTCTTATTGTTTATATATTGTGTGGTATTAATTATTAAGATATTGTTAATTGTTATGATAGATAAAGATATAATTATATATTTATTTTAATTAAAATATTTATAAGCATTAATAATATAGTTGACTTTTTTATATTAAATATTATTTATTTGATTTATTGTATTAATTAATAAAGGATTAATGTGGTATTAATTAATAAGTATTATTAATTATTTTATATCTTTAGATTCATAATTTCCTATTATTTATATATTAATTATTAAGATATTGTTAATTATTATGATAGATAAAGATATAATTATATATTTATTTTAATTAAAATATTTATAAGCATTAATAATATACTAACTTTTTTATATTAAATATACATATTTATTTTAATATTGATTTAATTTTTTATTTGTAGTTTAATTTAATTTAATATTTAATATAAAATATTAAATATGTAATATTTAATATTTTATATAAAATATTAAATATTAAATATTATATTTAATATAAAATATTGAATATTTAATATTTTATATTATATTTAATATAAAATATTGAATATTGAATATTTTATATTAAATATTCAATATTTTTATTCAAAATTTGATATATTAATTTAATATATTTATTCAAAAAGTTAATAGTTTATATAATATAAATATTTATTTTAATATTAATTTAATTTTTTATTTATAATTTAATTTAATATAATATTTAATATAAAATATTAAATATTTTATATTAAATATTAAATATTTTATATTCAATATTAAATATTTTATATTAAAATAATATATCAACTTTTTTATCTTAACCATTATTTATTTAATTCATTATATAAATTAATAACCAATTAATACGCCATTAACCAATCCCTATTATCAATTCTTTCATACATTCACATTCATAACCTCTTATCATTTATATATCCTCCACCATTAATTATAAACACATTAATCACTCGTTATCAAACTCTCAAAAATTAAATTATTGAAAAAAAACCATCATACCTGTAGTGTCTAGCCGGACCATGATAAGTATTATGAGGATAACCACTGCTCGAACTAAATTCATATTCCGGTCCAAGATATCCAGAATTCCGATTGGAGCCAGTATCAGCTTGAAACCACCATCTCGGTGGTTCTTCCTGTCCCTCGGTCGATCTTGGTTGCAGCCTCGGATGTATCGGCGAGACGTTGGACATTCTCACATCGTATCCGGTCGCAACACCAGCCAACATCGAAGCGATGTTGTAAAGCACAAGTTCAATTATGCCTAACTTTGGTTTTTTAGCTTCCCCGTTGTAAAGAGTCGGCATCGGTACGTGCATCGGCATTATGTAAGGACCGGTTAATCCTGGCTTTATCGGATAGTCCGTTGTCATCCAGTCGGTCGATATTTCCGTTGGCAAAGCTGTGTAATCTACAAATAAATAATTCATGTTTTTGCAAGGGGCAAAAGCGAGATGCGATATTATTCTTAAGGCCAATTCGTTCAATTTCTTTTCTTTTCATTTACTCTCTTTCAGTCGGTTCGATTAAACGAGATACAATAATCGCGATGACAAGCAACAGCAGCATTTTCCTGATTCTCATTTTTGTTTCTTATTCGCCAAGTCGATTGAGCTTCTTACCTTTTCTTTTTTTTTTTTCTCTCTCTCTCAATTCGTTAGTTACAGACGTTTCGAAGCGTGTTAAGTTTTTACATCAGCCAGAGTAAACATGCAACGCGAATTGTTTTATTTGGTTTGTGGAAATATATTTGTCATTCGCATTTTGCTCTTGCTAAACAATGTTCTTGCTTCAGGCAAGTTTATTCGTTTTTTTAGCTATCTGTCACTATATAGGGTGAATTTTATAAGGTGTAACGGGCTTTGTTTTAAGATAGATGGGATCATTACAAACAAAAGTTGCAAATATACATTGGGGATATTTTTAATAGTTTACGAGATATAAGAGTTTAAAGTTGGTCCAATCAGAGCGCGCCGAGTGGCGTTGGGCCCGCCCACTCTCGTCCTAGCCGTAGAGATAACATCGTGTAGATTGTTACATTTGGTGTTGCAACATTCAGAGCAGTCAAGTTTATTTATAATATTTTGACGTAGTCATTTTTTGTGGGCGGGGCGAGTGGGCGGGTCCAATACTCTCGGCGTGCTCTGATTGGTCCAACTTTAAACATTGATATCTCGTAAACTATTAAAAATATCCGCAATGTATATTTACAACTTTTGTTTGTAATGATCCCATCTATGTTATAGTAAAGTCTGTTCTACCTTATGAAATTCACCCTGTATGTAAGGTGAATTTCATAAGGTGCCACCGGCTTTATTTTAAGGTAGATGGGATTATTACAAACAAAAAATGCAAATATACATTAGGGATATTTTTAATAGTTTACGAGATACAAACTTGTATACTTGGTCCAATCAGAGCGCGCCGAGAAGCGTTGGCGCCGCCCACTTCTCGCCCTAGCAGCCAATACCCGAGAAAAAAATGACTCCGTAATAATATAATAAATAAAATTGACTGCTCTGATTTTTACAACCCCAAATGCAACGCACTACACTGTCCTATCTCTACGCCTAGAGCGGGAGTGGGCGGATCCAACGCTTCTCCGCGTGCTCTGATTGGTCCAACTTTAAACATTGATATCTCGTAAACTATTAAAAATATCCCCAATGTATATTTACAACTTTTGTTTGTAACGATCCCATCTATCTCATAATAAAGTCTGTTTCACCTTATAAAATTCACCCTAAAAAATTAAGTGGTTTAGTAAATATTCGAGCGCAGTAGCCAATTACAAGATAATCTTCTAAACACTCCTCTCAATATTTTCACGTCCGAGCCAGTTGCAAAATCTCTAACAATTATTATTGCTCAACTAATTCAAATCCAAACAAAAAACAAAATAAACTTATATTGGATACAAACAATAAAGAAATAGTACTTGTTATATCGGTGGGATGAATTATACTTCATCCAAAGATGAAAGACTATTTAATCTTGTGCAGGTTTTTGAGGGTTGGTGTTGGAATTAGCCGGATTAAACCGTGACAAAATTAATCAAGTTTGATTTAGTGTCACCAAAGTAAGGAAACCAGAAATGGACAAAGGATTCCCATTACATTCCCCAATATGGAGTTAAAAGTTACAGGAAACTACTGGAAGCATGCAAGGTGTCTTCTTCTTTCTTTTACGCTCGGCTTTCACTTATCACTGTCTATTATTTCATTTTTTTTTTTCATCGATGAAATTACACGAGTCGAATTCAAGCAAATATTTCCAACAAACACAAAGTCTCATCCCTTCGCGTCCCTTTAAACTTTCCTTAAAATTCTTATTCCAGATTAAACCTTTTACAACAAGGAAAACAAAATCGTATCCCTGATTAATCAGGCCGAGCGTAAAACTTGTCTCTCTTTTTTTCATTTCTCTCCCAAAGAACTAATAAACAAAATTCAACGTGTTCAACTGAAAAGCTTTTATTGAAAAAAAGTTCTATTGTCTAAATACAGGTGTGTGTGTGCGTGTAAACTTCTTCTATGAACTGTAAGTGTGCGCATTTTATTCGCATCCTCTAAACAGTAATTCATTGCTTTTCTTGTTTCTCATTATTTTTCTTTATTTTTTTATTTTTCTTGCTATCTGCAAAAATTCTTTACGTTCATGTTGTTGTTGTTGTTGTTGTTGGGGGGGAAGATGATAATTCGTCTCGAGGTACTAATAATCACCGAGGTATATATATAATTTATCTTGCAATACGTACCAATAAGAAAAAAGGAAAAAAAAATAAAAAAAAAAAAACAAAAAAAAGAAAATCGATCACAAAAAAAGTGACTCGTACTCGTAACGACGTAGTAAGTGGACTTGGGTTAGATCTGCTTTGTTAGACTTTGTTATAAGTTACTTCCAAAAATGTGTAAATTAACAAGAATAATAGAACCAACACCAGAAAGAACGACTCCTCTCTCTCCTGCGTCTCTTTTGGCTGCTTTGCTTGCTTTCGTTCTATTTCTTTAATCGCCGTTTTGATTTCTCCGTGTGTGTTTTACAGGGTGGAACGTGAGAGTGACGAATACTAACAAGAAAACAAAAATATATAATATATATTTGTACGAAAAGAAGAAAAAAAAAAAAGAAGAAAGAAAACACACGTTTATCACGTGGCGATGGATTGTTTTTTTTTCTTGCACGATAAGTCGTCGAGTTTGGATGAATTGTGTAGAATTGAAAAAAAAAAAAAAAAAATCACAGATTTTTTACCCACTGTGATATTTCATTGAGCTTTTTGGGTCTTATCAATTTTTTTTTTTTCGTTTTTTTTTTTTTTTTTTCGTTTTAGCATTTCACACACCCTTTATATTGCCATACGTCCACGCATCGCCGCACTTTGAGTTCGTTCGAAGGTTTTCTCTCTCTTTCGTCTCTCTGTTTGCCTCGTCCACGATTACTTTCGAATCGTTTTCAAAAATTTTCTCTCTCGTCCAATTTCAATTCCGCTCTGTCATTATCCGACACAACACACCGCGCTTCCTTTTCTTCAGCCTGAACAGGCCCTCCACCAGCCGGGGCTTGATTCTTAAAATAAACTTAGATTTTACAAAAAAAAAAAAAAAACTGGTCCCTCACCCAAATCTCGTAAAGTTTCTCGATAACCGATTAATTATTCTTGTGTGGTTGCAAATCACGCAATTACTACTGATAATATATTGCTACACGTGCACCACAAAACAAAAACAAAAAAGTGGATCTCTCTCTCCTCTCTCTCTCTTATTTCTCTTTTGGCGTTGCGTTATAATTCTTCTTCTTCTTTTTGTTCCATAATATTAATATAATAATAATAATAATAAGAATAATAATAATAATAATAATAATAATAACAATGATAATAATGTAGATGGACAAGAAGTCGATTGGCATAAATAATAAGAGTCGAGTATTGAACATCGACGGGGGACACGTGGGCGGGGTTTTCTGTCTGATCTCGAGAGATCAACGATATCCAACAAAGTCAAAGAAATATCAGAGAGAATAAAATTAATCGTTGTCTTTCGCATGCATTAAAATTTTAATAATTTACTTAATTCTTTTTTTTCTCTTTTTTTCTCTTTTTGTTTTGTTTTGTTTCTAGAGATAAAAGTGAAGAGAGAAAAAGGGGGAGATATACGAGAAGAATAATGTTGATTACTTAACGAGCAGGGTTTTTACTTTGGAAGTTGGATAAGAAAAAAAAAAAAAAAAACATAAAAAGAAAAGTAGTTTTAGAAATGGAGAATGCAAGAAGTATTTTTTTTTTTTCTTGGATTGTGCGAGAGAACGAGATGTGAAAAGTAATGGGAAGTTTGAGAACTATGGGGAATAGAGACAAAGATTACTGTGGATTTTGACTATGTGGAAGAATAGAGAAAGATGAGAGATTGCGAACTTACGCGTGGAGTGGATGTTCTCCTCGGAAAGGCCTGCGATCAAGAGAGAACGTTCGCTAGTTAAATCGTTCCCTCGAGGGAACTTAATTAAATTGGGAGCAAAGTTTTAATGACGAGTAATATGTATAAGTATCGAAGAGAAGGGTTGAAACAAAAAATATTGTTTCCTCGTCGTCGTCGTCGTCGTCGTCGTGCGTTGTTTCGCAACTAGAATGAGCTTGGACCACGTGGAAAATACAGCCTAAACGCCAGTACCGTGTCGCCAAATACGTCCTAACGCTAATATATCTATGTAAATATATACAGGGTGAATTTCATAAAATTGTCTCAAACTTTGTTTCAAGATAGATGAGATCGTTACGAAGAAAAGTTGTAAATAAACATTGGGGTTATTTTCAATAGTTTAGGAGATACGCAGTTTTATAGTCGGGCCAATCGGAGAACGCTGAGAAGCGTTGGCACCGCCCACTTCACGCTCTAGCAGTTCAATGCTCGAGAAATAAAAATGACTGGGTAATAATGTAATAAATAGAATTGATTGCTTTGAAATTTGCAAATCCAAATGTAACGTACGCTGTGTTATCTCCACGGCTAGGGAGAGAGTGGGCGGAGCCAATGCTTCTCGGCGCGTTCTCATTGGTCCAACTTTAAACATCGATATCTCGTAAACTATTGAAAATATCGCCAATGTATATTTACAATTTTTGTTTGTAACGATCTCATCTATCTCATAGTAAAGTCTGTTACACTTTATGAAATTCATTCTGCATATGATGCTACACATATATAGATAGATAGATATACATATATATATATATATTTAATAATATAATTGTATAGAATCGCTAGCTAATCACTCTTTCTGAAAAACTTGTCAGTCGCAAGGATATTTGAGGAAACGGAGCTCACCGAGCTCGCACCCTCGGAGCTACGTCTTGATAGGCTAACGATTCTAAGGGACTCGGCGAGTCGCTCGTTGAAGCGTTCGTTGATATCCGAGCTATCCTTGTCAACCGTATTATCGCCAATCACATACTCGCCACACTTGGAATTTTGTTCCGAGGATTCATTCATAATGTCGTACTCCTGATCGGAGAAACGTCCGCAGCTTTGTTTCGAGGCGACGCTCGATTTGCTTCTCGTACTATCTAGCGACGATCTTGGACCATTGGCCTCGAACTCCTCGAGAAATCTCAACGAGCATTTCGACTTGGAACTGTCGTTGGAGTGTTCCGAGTCAAGATTGCACAGGTCGGCCTCGAGATTCTCAAAATCAATGCCCTCGCGAGAATTGGCAGCTAGAAATCTTGGGGTGTAATCTCTCGTCTCGTTACAGACGTAGTCCAACTTTGGAATGGATATAGAATCCTCGAGAACGCTATACTCGACCTTAGCAGGTATTATTTTACCATCTAGAGCGTCGCGACTTCCCCAAGCTCGTATCTTCTCTAAAACTCTCAATGGACTCTTGGAGCTTCGTGATTTGTGACGGGTTGGCTTGCTAATCGAATTCTCCGGGCTCGATTCCAAACCATCCGCATCGCTGATTCTCACAGTTACAGAATTTTTTCGCTCGACGCTACGAGCCGAATTTAACGAGCTCTTACGTGAACCCGAGGGCGAGCGAAAAAAGTCAGCCAACGAATTGAGCCTCGATTCGGAACTGTCGCGACGCTCGGACGATTTTTTCGATTTGCTTCGCTCGCGCTTTTTGTTCCTAACGCGCTTCGCGGTACCAACGAGGCTCGACGCGACGCTATGAACGAAATTCGAGGAACAAGAGGACGGATATTCGCACGTGGATTCTTGCGGGATCGTTTGTTGCTTCTGTTGGGCTTTAACGATTTGCGACGATGCTTTGCTCTCGCTCGACGTTGGGGGAATGGAAATTTTGTAACCGTGCAACATCGAGGACTGTTCCTCGGGGAAGTGAGTACGAAGATTCGGCCTGGCACGACGTCCGGCGTCTTTGAAATCGTAAGACTCGTACGTCTCCGTGTAAGATACGTTGTCGCGTAGCGTCCCGACTCGCGATACGTTCACGACTCGCTGCTCGTCGCAGCAATCCTCGTCTAGCTTATCGTCTTCCTTATCGCATCTCGTGCCCGGTATACGAAGTAGCTCGTACTCCGCGCTACCTCCCGACTGATCGTCGATCAGATTATTCGCCGAGGAGTACAACTTTCTGGATGTTGGGTTACCTATTTCCTGGAGCAGAGGGGAACGATGCGCGCTCGCCAGCAACGCCGTACGTAGCGGGGTCTTTTCGAGATCCGGTGCGGAACGCGACCATCTCTTGCCACCGGGCGATGAGGGATTCGGCGGTTGGGTGATTATTGCCCCGCGTTCGCGCTGATGAAGCGTTGACGGACCCCACGTCTTACCCTTTACTCCGTCAGCCGGTACTAGACGTGGAAAGAACAAAAAAACAAAAATTCTACTCGCTACTCGTTCTAGCTACTTTGAGCTGCCCACGACGAAGTTGGCTAATTAAAATGACTAATTAATCTTCGAGCTAGCGCACGGCAGCGAATCGACCACACCAGGATACATTAAGGGGCGTACATTAAGGGGCGTACATTAAGGGGCTATACCAGTGTGACACTTGAAAAAAATCGATTTTTTTTTGTTGCTAATTCTATAGTTTATACTTTCAAGAATATTCTGTGAAAGCGACAAGGTTGTAGATTGAATAGTTTTTGAATGGCAGAGTTCTCTGCGCTTCATCTGTCTATAAACGGAATCGATAGTTGAAACTTTAAACGCGTTTTTCTCAAAACGACATTTTTCAAAATTGTTGACATCATAACTCAAAGAGAAATTGACCGATCGAGTTTAAATTGAAACTGAGTATTCTTGAATATGTTTACTATAGAATGACCTAGGATCTTTTACATTGGTTGAAAATTGTCAATTTGGCATTAACAAAACGACCATTTTTTTACCCGGAAAAACAAAACTATTTTCAGAACTACGCCATTTTGTTAATTTTTCATATTTTTCAAAAATCGTAGGTCGTTGTATTGGGATCTGACAAAATTCGTGAGACATCTGGTGGTACACGTTGAAACTAAAACCGGGGTGCATTGCTCAAGTTACAACGTAATCATAAATATCAGTAATTTTGAGAAATTGAACAAAAAATGGCAGAAGTAGGTGTCTTTACATCTCGCAACCCATCGAAAAAAAGAATTGCATGTTCCGTATATGGATGCGAGAGTTCTTTTCAAAAACACCGTGAACTGACGTTCCATAGTTTCCCCAAAAAAAAATGCCCGGTGCGTATACCAAAAAATTGTTTTCGCCTTCTCGGAAATTTCGATTGCCGGGATTGGAATCAGACCATTTACAAATATCACTAATGGAAAGGACTAGCATTTTATTAAAAAATAAAGCTATTACGCTATGTTGAGACTAGTTGGCTGCAACCTCTTCTACGCCATATTGGTTTTCACGGTAAGTCTACTATTACGCGGTTTTGACAGGCGACTGAACCCCGGTCTGCGCCATATTGAATTTGACCACGCCTCCATGTCAGATCCCAATAGGAAATACCTACAACTTTAATAACGTTTTTTTGATTTTTTTGTTTCGGCTACTCGTTCAGCTGGAATCGTGTCAGCAGTTGGGGAACTTTTTTTCTTTTCGCACCTCCGAAGACAGCACGTAACTTCGTTATTGTTCAATATTTTTGTAAAAAAAAAATCTTAGAATATAGCTGAAGATATACCTTATTATGTCCAAACAATTTCAGAACTTTCTATCGAGTACTTTCTTTTAAAAAAATTCGTGAAAATTTCCTAATTTTTCATGGATTACACTGGTATTAGCCCCTTAAGGTAGTTCTATCGTTTTCTTAAGATTTCATTGAAAATGTGGATATATCTTCTTTGATGTCATATGTACGCGAGTAATAATTTTTGGAAAGTTTTACCAGGCGGAAGTTGAGATATTTATTGTTGAAAATCCGAATTTTTGGTAATCTCTTTTAAGAGCGCGTGTTAAAAGTTGCATTTTCATCCATAAGTATCTTGGCTCCTACTCGATGAAAGCCTTCTAAAACTTTGCATACATTTTTATGCAACAACAAAGAAGCTTTATTTACTTTTTCAAACAAAATCTAAAGAAAAGAATTTTCGCAATTTTTGTAATTATACAGCAGATACGTATAACCTTGGATGACCTTGAATTTGGGGTATGTTCATCTTTAGTCAATGTGCAACAATTTTTCTTTATTAACTCGAGCCCGCAAATCATTTTGTATGTGAGAAAAATTGAAAAATAATTTTTCGATTTTAATGTCACGATAGAACTCCCTTAACCCTTTGCCCGTGTAACTTTCAGGTCACATTTTAAGGTATCGACATTTTACCAAATAATTCTGGCTTTTTTCTCATGAAAAAAGCCAGAATAGATAACTTAAAACAAAAATTCGGCCCATAGAGAGTTAAGTTGTAATTTCTTGTCCCATGTATCTTCCATTTCTTATAGCTTGTTCTTTTTCGCTTAATTTTTTTTAACAAATTCTTTCCCAGGACAAAAATGATGTGTCCGATTATAAAAAAATGATTATTAATTAATTGGTGAATTCTGAATCCCTGAAATCTCCCAGAGGTCATTAAGGTTACACGCGACTTCTGGCGTTTTAATGCTCTGAGATCTGAGTACTTTCAAGCTTATGTGGTCCGCAGACGCATAGGATGACTTAGAGTCCTTAGAGCTCAAAGGGTTAAATTACCATGCGCCTGCTTGAAGATTAAGAAATTCTAACGCTTCTTCCTGGAATCAAAATACAAACGTTATTGACAATAACGCTTCTTCTGTGAATTAAAAATACAAACGTTATTAGGGACGATAATGTCTTCGACGTGAGCAGCTCGAAAAAATCTTGGAAGAAATTTAACAGCGATGGAAATTGAGATTAGAGGAAGGAAAGAAAAAACATAAATTGAAAAATTGTAAAATGAATAATGGTAAAGCGACATAGCTCGTTGGTCCGAGCGAAGATAAATAAGTAGGCGTTCGACAACGAGATTTGTACTTGGCTTCTCACACACCATGCCGTTATTTAAAACAAAATATGAAAGAAAACGTTAAAATTAAAATGTATAACAGATGCTTTGTTCAAGATACGAAAAAACGAATTGGTCAAACGACTCTACCAAAAGCACAAACTTTCTGGGAACATCCGGTTTGGAACACTCCAGCGAAACTGAATTTGCTCAAACTCTTGGAACACAGCTCGAGCGCCCACACGACTAATTCAATAGTTTTTTCTTTCTTTCTATGTTTGTAGGCACGAACGACTAAAGGATCTCAACGATAATATTGACGAGTTGAAAAAATTATTGCGTGGCTTACAGGCGATCGCACGAAGACGAGGAATACTCGGTGAGCCTGGTGGGCTGTTTGGTCTCGATGGATTTCGCGTTTTTCCACGATCCGGTGCAGTGTGCTGAACCGTTATCGTGTGACGAAAATCTTTGGACAGTACGAGAAATACGTAAATGTAGATTCTCCTCGGTCGATGAATATTGGAACAATCCTCTTTCTTTTCGAGTTTAATGAAAGTAAAATTGACGATTACCCGAAGGAGCGCTTATGTTACTTCCGGGCTCTTTCTTGTTGAGTTTGAGCCTCGATTTCTTGAATTTTCCACGTCTCTTGTTGGGCGTTGGTGTATTCTGCTGTTGTATTATCATAACTGTGAGCTCTCGCTCCAAAAGATCGATCTCACGAGCAGCCAATTCTTGCTCTCTCTGTCTCAAAAGTTCCTCGTTTTGTCTCTGCTGTACTTGGGCCTTCGTCAATTCCTCTTCTCTACAGCGCAGTTCCTGCCGGGGGGTAAATTTAATTATAATATAGATAGACGTTTGTCATAAATCTCATAACTCTTATATGGTACAAAAGTTATTTATAGAAACGAATCTACAATTTTCCTGGTACTTGTAGCTTACCTCTTCGAGAGAACGGCATGCCTTTGTAAAGCATTGTCAGAAAAATTTGTGCAAATATTACCATCTCATACTGAACGATTGTAAATTCTTTATATATCGCCGTATTTTTCCAACTGTTTCTGTCGTGAAAACGATAATTATAGAAAATTGTCCAATGTTTGATTTTGTTTACCTTTTCCTTCATGCGCAATCCATGAAGAACTTGTTCGATCTCCAATCGCCAGTCATCCTGCATAGTGTGAAATGATTCGTGGGGCGTAGCAGCGAACGCACTTCTCACCTCGTCCAGTGCTACGAGAATTTCGGCGAACCCGGGTCTCCCATGACTGTCCGACGACCAGCAAGCTAAGCCACGAATAAACAAAAGATTCAATGAAAATATCACAGAATCTCGTTGGAGTTTGATGTGGCTACAAGTTTGTTTTGGAGAGTTTGCTTACCTTCCATCAGATATCTCCAAGGCTGCGGACATGTCGTGGGAATTGGCAGAGTTAATTTGTTAACGGCAACGCCATAAGCTACGGCCAAAGCATCGATGCCTTTGTAAGGCGTCTCACCGGTCAAGAGCTCCCATAGGAGCACACCGTAGCTGATTAACAAAGAGATGGTTTATAAAAAATCAACTCCGCTACCATGGGATAGATTTAATGTATAAAAAAGAAACTCACCTCCAGACATCGCTAGCTTTACTGAATGTACTTTTCTTAATGACTTCTGGTGCCATCCAAGCATAAGTTCCAGCAGCGGACATTCGAGTAGTTTTGTAAACTTCCCTCGCCAAACCGAAATCCGTAATCTTTAGGGTCTTGTACTGAAGATCGTCGTTTTCGATCGGTTCGCTAAGCAACACTGTCGATATAAAATTTCAATAATTATAACGAACGATTTTTTTAATTTGAATTTGAAGAATTTGGAGTTTTTTTTGTTGTTGTACCATTCGAACTCTTCAAGTCCCTATGGATGAGACTTATCGGAGCTTTGTTGTGAAGATAGTCCATTCCTCGTGCTATTTGTATCGCCCAATCGACGAGTACATCGGGTCGTATTTTACGACCACTGAGAACCCTGTTGAGACTTCCACCTCGTGCGTACTCCATGACCAGGCACATGTTTGGCATTTTGAGACAAACACCCTCGAGTTGAACGATATTTTCGTGCTTAAGTAGCCAAAAGAGCTTCGCTTCTTGTCTCACGTTTTCTAATATAACACTTGGCTCCTCGTCCGGATCTTGACGCGCTGCTTTTACAGCGACTTCGTGCTTTTGCCAGAATCCTCTGTTTACACGTAAATTAAAGGATTAATCAAAATACACGAGTAATGAGAAAGTTGATTATTATCATATTTTGAAAAATCTGACACGAACCTGTAAACCTTGCCAAAACCTCCTACTCCTATTACTTCCTCTAACTGCAACTCCAGAAAATCGATCTCGATAGGTTGTACTTTGTCGATCACCGATGATACCCTGTCGATGCTTTCCGCCTCAGCGACAAAGTTCGCAGGAAATATACCGACCTTGCCACGTATCTTTCCCGTCCACCAACCCTCATCACCCGAGATCTTGGAATCTTTGGATAAAACCTGCAAGTGATAATAGTTCGTTTCAATAAAAAGATTTGCATTTTGCTTACAATCCTTATCGCAGATAGAAAGAATTGTTCATATTTCTGTTTACCTCCACAGTTTCTCCTCTCTGTAACGAGAGTTCGTCCTCGCCCTGTGCGACATAGTCGAAGAGCGCTGTAAAAATCGTCGAGCTACTATCCTGTCTCGAATGAGACGAAGAATGCGTTGCGTGAGAGGGACTCGTCTGTTGAGACACGGTTCTAGCGGTGTCTCCGCTATGAGTGTCGGAAACGCTGCTGTCAGACATATTGTTGCTAGAGGCACGTCCATACAAATAGGCGTAGCTACAAGAAAAAAAAAATGTATAGTCGCACCGCAATGATTAACCGTGTATGAAATATCGGGCAATTGTAAGATATATATCGCATCAACTTTTATTAAATCTGTGCTCTCGGACATAGGGGAAGCGTGAACTATTTGGAACATCGTCTACCAATCTTGCGTCTCGCAACATTTTACCTTTTGCCAATATCTGAATGCGCTTTCAGAGAAAATGGTCTGGAAATTTTGGCGAGGAGGGTTTTCATCGCCTTAAGAAAGAAAACAATCACCAGATATAGAAAACAAACTCTACTCCTTTGCGATACTTTGTTTCAACAAATGGTCCAAAAGAAAGCTAGGCTAGAAATGTTTCTAGGTTATGTTTGACCTTCAATTGCAACTTAAGAACAAAACAGACAGAACCCAATCGAAATTAAAACGAATTAGGCTTTACCTAGCTGAATAACTGTTTCCTCTGCCAGGATTCTGATATCGGGGCGATGAGGCTGCTGTACTTGGAGTTTGGGGGTGTGCGGAGCCATTCTCCGGATATAATAGAAACCGCTCGCTCCGATGACGAGCATCAGGTTGTCCGTGGTCCATCAAGGTAGACAAGCCTCTCGCCGATAGCCCGGCTGGCGGCATATGGCTAAACACTCACTGTACTTAGCGTTCCCGTGGCAAACTTTTGTCCCTAACCTATCCCGTGTCACACCAACCGTCATAAATACAACGATCGATCCTTGCACCTTGTTAATACGTACACTTGTCCCCTCAGAAACAAAAAAAATACACACACACACACAAATATTTCGGCGATGTGAAATTCTCGACGATGATTTCTCGACAGTCTTGGGGGTCAAAATCTCGCGAGATAAGACCCATCCGCGTTAATCCCTCTTCTCTTGGCTCCCATTGTGTTTATTTATTTGTACAATAATAACGAGGCCGAATATTTTACCTCTCGCAAGCCATAATTGCATATATATTTTGTTGCCTAGTGTGCTCGTCGTAACGAGAATAATTTCATTAGGACGTTCACCTTCGAGGATCGTCCGACGCACGACTCGATTATCACACGCGTTAAAAGATTGCACAAATTTAAAGGGCCCCGTGCGCGTGTAAGCACATCGCGATGGGAAAAATAGTGGGGTAAAGGAGAGGAAAGAAAAAAAAAAAAAGAGGAACGCGAGCGGCGTACGACACACGTACCTTCGCCTCCGCGCTACCCCGTGATTGAAAACACTTGCCACACTACCGGCATTATAGCGATTATCGTCCACACGTATTTGTTACTTGAACGAGTTTTCGATGATTTTAATCGACCCACCCGGGAGAGTTCGTTTTCCCTTCGCGAGACAACGTGAGAGATAGCGAAAAGAAAAAAAAATTCACCGTGAAAACACACACTCGTTTCTCTCTCTCTCGCTCTCTCTCACTCACTCGAGGAGAGGGGGGGGAGCCCTCGCGTCAGGGTGTGTATGTATACCCACAAGCCACTGTTTACGCGGCCGTTCTCAAACGTTTTTTACGTGACTGTCCCGAGGTTAGTGTCTTATCGGGGATATGAGAGCGGCGGGGACGCCTCCCCCACGACGCGGAACTCCGCGTCAAGCCGCAGCAAACCCGAATACACCTCATCAACGGACGAATAAACGAGCACAACTCACGGCGATAACCTAACGGACGCCATATTCGTTTTTGACGGTCCCACCGTTGACGTGCGCTGCTAGATGGCTATTCGCGAGAGGATGACCACCCCGCGAATCGGGATTCCACTCAAGCCTGATCTTCAATGTCCCTTTTCTCCTTCGCCCCCCCCCTCCCCCTTACCCTCGTTTTCGTGGAATACCACAGGTATTCTCACGCGTTTGAACGGACAATAAAAGTAAGTACTCTCGAGCCCGTTTTGTTATCGCTCAATTCTATTGTTGATAAGATGATGAGATTAGCGAGAATAGCAATAAAATTTATCCAGGACACTTTCGAACGTGATCTCTACCTTCCCCCCACTCCTCTTTATTTACCCGTCGCACTGGCCTGGTGACATTATCTCGAACAGATGTCCCTAGATAATCTCGGTATCTTTAGATGAACCAATTATCTAAGAGTAGAATTTTTTAATTTGGGAAATATCTGATCTGCTGGGTGTTTGTTTTTTCGTTATGTCTTTTTAATCAATCCGAGTTTTTGTTTGATCTTACATTACATAAAAATACATTGAAAGGCGAGATGAGAGAGAAATGCAAGGAAGTATGAAAGCAAAAAAAACTGTTACACGATCATCTCCAATTCTCTGGCATAGTCTATCGCAAGTGTAGCAAGATCGGCGCTGGGTATGGGATCTTCGGCTTTTTTCTCGCTCGGCGCTGTGAAGTAGAAATTTCCATCTTTCTTGAGGGTCCAATTTTTCTTTGTCGCAAAAGCCATTGTGTCCTTTTCAGAACTGAGGTTGAGCATTCGCGATGCATCCTTGATGGACACCTTGTCATATGCACTCTCCATACAAGCTCCAATTTCGTCACGGACGGTGTTCAAGAGAATATCGATAAAAAAATTATATGACGCAGCGGGAACGTTTCCCTTGGCCAAAAATATCTTATTGTAAGATCCTTCCATCAAGCATTGCTCCAAACTCAATGGATGCCTTATATAGACATTCGATTGTATCTGATCGGATGGCAGCAATTCTAGTTCCGTGTGAAATTCAGCCACTCTATTTTGTGACAGTAGAAAGAGGAGATTGAGACCCAGTAATTGATACTTGTAAGCCGAATCTGGCAGACCCGATTTGTAATCAAAATAATAACACTTCAATTGCGCCATGTAACGTTCGAACGACGGAATATCTTCAGACGCTATGCTCCACTGAGCTCCGGTTTCGAGTATATCGCCTGAAACAATGGTTTCAATTTCGGTAAACAAAGTTATTTGTTGTATTCAGTATTGATGCGCAAAGATTACATACGTGCTATGAGTAATTCTTTTTGGGACGCCACGCTATTAGACGTTGGTAAAAACGTTACATGTGTAAGAGCCATCTGAAAGATAAATGTTGTTAAAAATCGCATCGAACAGTAAACACCATCATTCATTGAGTAAAAAAGTCAAAGGATACTGTTGAAAAGAAAAGATGTGATGATGACAATCCATTTTGACAGGAAAAAGAACGAGGTTATGTTGAATGAAATACACGGTGAATAGAAATTAGAGACAGATAAGTATATTGTTACCTTGAGTAGATCAAGAATTTCACCGCATTTTTTCAAATTGCACGGTTTCTTCGCCCATTCTCGATTCAAGTTTTGATAAACTGGAACAATCTCTTGGAGTGCCGCCATGTCCGTAAGAGCTGCTGAGACCATCGGGATTATCGCGAACTGAATGTACGCTATGTAATGAAGAGATGGATTGTGTTTGAAATGAAAATATTTCTAGTAACTTTACTATGGATACGTTGCATTCGGAGCGCGAATTTTGATCCGTAGTCGATTCACGCGCCAGGGGTTGTCACTTATGATCGATGGAAAAATCACGGCTCATACCTCATATCGCATTCTCCACATTCGTATTTACGTGGCTCCGATAATTTTGCTACAATATAGTGTAGCTAAAAATTCACCGTTGCTGTTGTTATTTTCCGCTTCGTCATGACACTTCTTTATATTCCTGTTAAAAAAGTTGTTGTTATTCGGCTAACTTCACGGAGTACGCGATTCGCACCACAAACTATGCAAGTAGTAGAGCGTGAAGTTGGCTGCTCAATTTTATTCATCAATACACACTGCGCATGCTCGGTGCGACCCGGTTTTCACACGAATGCTACTTTTTATTGCAGTCTTCCATCTGCTGATCATTCAAATTTTATTAAGGTCCGGACAGGGGGCGACAAGAAAATAGCAAGCTGCATTCTCATGATTTTCAAATGTTCTTCACTGCCTAAGAATTCTTCGAAGTGCAGAATTTTCCGTTGGAGAATAGGCCAAATATCCAATGAGAACCATGAAAAAGTCGTTTTCACTGAAAGATCGTGTGCTTTCGACGTTTTTCGTATATTGTTGATCGAAGTAAATAAATACGTATCTCGTTGACAAAAATAAATCAATTAATTCGTGGCAACATTAACTGACGCAACTCATGAATATTATTTCGAGAATATCGTTTGGTAATCGAGAAAAATAAAACATTGTTCAGTAGCACTCGCGCACTCCACGGGCGCAGTTGAGTGGTTGGAGATATCAGAGTGTCATCTTTGCCGGCCTTCGACTTCCTCTTCCCGTGACACGATACAATGGCGTCCGGAGTGAGTATTTCCCATGCGACGTTTTCACCCCTAAACATCGACGTTATTCGTGTCCGATAGCGTTATACGAATAGGAAAATATGAAGCTGTAATGACGTTTTATCTAATGGTGAGAAAATTTGTTTCAGAATCTGTACACGTACCCGGAAAATTTCAGGGCTTACAAAGCCCTGATCGCGGCCAAGTATTCCGGTGCTACGATCAATATCGTCAAGGATTTCGTATTCGGAGAGACCAACAAGACCGATGCTTTCCTTAAAAAGTTTCCGTTGGGCAAGGTTAGTTATCATTCGACAACTTAATATTTGTGAATACCCGCAATAATAATGTTTTTACCCTTGAAACTGTCTCCGACCATTGTGCCAAAAAAAAGAGCCGATTTTTATCAAGGAAAAACAATCCGGCCCCGCGAATTTCTGACATATGTCCCGTTCGTTATTGAGATTTTCATGGTTTCTTTTGATTCTCGCTGCAACAAATGTGCAAAAAAATGTAAACCCTTTATTGCAGAGAAACGCATCCACCTATTTTTTTCATATTTTTTTTTGTCAAGGTACCAGCCTTTGAGACCACGGATGGCTCGTCTGGTTCTAAGTACATCACAGAGAGCAATGCCATTGCCTATTATGGTGAGTCTTGTATTCTGGTACATTCTTTTATTTCTATGTTTGGGAATTGCTAATTTTAGCATGGCTACTTCTCGGACCTTTCTAAAAATATCACAAATTCCATCTACAGTCGCTAATGAACAGCTGAGAGGCCAGTCTGACATTGAGAAAGCACAGGTTCTCCAATGGCTGAGCTTTGCAGACTCTGAAATCATCCCCGTTAGTTGTACTTGGGTCTTTCCTCTTCTGGGTATCATGCCATACGAGAAACAGGTAAGATGATTAATTTATTATTTTCTGTTTTTACAGATAAAAATTTAAAAAAGATTTTCTCTACTACATGTAAATATTATACGTTTAGTAAAAAATTTAATTATTTTGAATATGATATTTATTTCCATAGAGAATATTAAAAATTTTGTTTATATTTCTCCTTGAAAAGGCGAATTTTCGGATCAATCCGTTTCGATTTTCGTAACGAAAGGAGATATAGTAAAAATGTATCAAGTAGAGATTTGATCGATATCGAGGAATTTTGAGATGTTGATTCTGCTTGTACATACATCTTTGCAAATAAACGACAACTGTGAAAATTGTATGAGCACGTTTTGAAGCAATATTGCGACTTATTATGAAACGATTAAATTTCAGACCGTGGAAAGCGCAAAGGAGGATGTTGCACAATTCATGACGTACCTCAATGAACATTTGCTCACAAGAACGTATCTGGTTGGCGAGCGTCTGACTCTTGCTGATATAAGCGTAGCCATGACGCTTCTCCATCTGTACCAGTACATTCTCGAGCCCAAATTGCGAGCTCCTTATCAGAACGTCAACAGATGGTTCCAGACGATCGTGTACCAGCCCGAGGCGATTGAAGTAATCGGTAATTTCAAATTGGCTGATCAGATCCTCGAGTACGATCCTAAGAAGTTCGCTGACCAGCATCCGGGCAAACTGTCGAAGAAGGACTCGAAGAAGGAAGCGAAGAAGGAAAAGAAAGCGGAGGGTGTCGATGGAAATCAGCACCCGAGCGAATCGTCGGGGACAGACGGCTCGGCTCTTACCAAGAAGAATTCGAAGAAAGAAGGAAAGAAGGATAAGAAGGCCGCCGAACCAGCTGAAGAACTCGACCCCGCCGAGGCTGTTCTCGCAGCTGAGCCAAAGTCTTCGAATCCATTCGACGCAATGCCCAAAGGCACTTTCGACATGGACGACTTTAAGCGATTTTATTCCAATCAGGATGTCGACCAGTCCGTGCCGTACTTTTGGGAAAAGTTTGACCCAGAACATTACAGTATCTGGTTCGGTGAATACAAGTTCAACTCCGAGTTGTCCAAGGTAAAGTGATCATTAAATTTTGACATTGAGGTATAACCATACAATTTTTCTCAATTGATTATGTTACTAATGATACTTTTTCAATCTTCTCTAGGTGTTCATGTCTTGCAATCTCATTGGTGGAATGTACCAACGTTTGGACAAGATGCGAAAGGCCGCGTTCGCGAGTGCTTGTCTTTTCGGCACTGACGACAACAGCAGCATAAGTGCTATTTGGGTGTGGCGTGGGCAGGAACTTGCTTTTACTGTAAGTAATGATACCATTCGTTTTTCAAAAGAAATTTGAACCATCGCAATAACTTTATTTTCCCAATTATAGCTGAGCCCTGACTGGCAAATCGATTACGAATCGTACTCTTGGTCCAAACTCGAACCTTCGGACGCAAAAACGAAACAATTGGTCGAGCAATACTTCAGCTGGACTGGTACAGATAAGGATGGACGAAAATTCAACCAGGGCAAGATCTTCAAATAAAAAAATCCGTCGTACGCTTTATAATAAGATCTCCCAATTCACATGAAATAAAACTTAAAAAGTGACTTGTGATTATACACAAATTTCGCACGAATGAGAAGTAAATGAGAGACGCGAAAACGCAGCCCTTCCTTCCATCGTCATCCTATCCTGTACCCTTTAAGGATCTCAAAGGTCTTCGTACTACTACTACTACTATGTTCATAAATACATTGCGATCTCGAACTTAGTGATTTCATCATCCCACTCGTTTGTTACCGTTCATAAGAACATTTTTGCCCACTTGTGTAATCAATGCTTCAAAAAAAAATGTAAAATTTCATTTTCAACCCTTCGGAAATTTTTGTATCCATTATTTGTTTATTTAAAGTGCGACATGACATTGGAAAAAAAAAGGAGGAGAAGAGGCCAAGAAGTTGATCAATGTAACGCTAATAATTATGATTTATATTTCAATTATAATTAAACACAAAAGTTTTTGTTCTTAAAAACCTTTACTGTCTAAGAATTTGCGACACAGGGTGACGTAGTCTCCTCGAAATTTGATAATACCCGCAGGTTCGTTAATTCTCGATCCAACTTTTTTTAGGGCATTCGCCTCGAGAAATGCCTTCAATTCTTTCTCCAAGAGGTAAATATCTCCCTGTATCTTATGAACCTGCGTGACTCTTCTCATGTTACGCATAGTGATTCGAAGATACACGGGAACCATGTGATTCTTCGTCCGTTCCACAAAGTACGGTAGTGATTTGGCTTCAGCTGCGACATGTAATAAAAGTTTTTATAAAAGTTCAAACATCTGGCTGGTTCTAGCGATGAGAAATATAAAAAACAAAACTCACGTGATTGGGGCTTCCATCCTGATGGTAAATCCTGTACGTTTTTGGGAGGTTCCGGAATGAGTTTATACCTTAGAGCCCATTCGACATAAGTCCATTCCTTAGGATCCTCCGTTACTTCAAACTCAGGTAATTCTATCGTTCTTTCCCTCGTGTCAACGCCAACTTTCACACCGATCCATCTAGTTTGTACCTACGTTCCATAACGATCACAGTGAAATAATATTATTTAATACAGGTCATTGAATTGATATTAGATATTTCTGATTTTTGAGGTTATGAAATATTTTGCCACTTTCAACGAACATTCCTGTCCACCTTCGAGGATTGACACGTTATAAATATAAAATAATAGTTTGATTCTAAAAATGTTATACGTCACCAAGAAACGATGAGGATATTTGAGCTCATCGCAGTGTGCATGCATATTTAATATTCTTCATCATATTTCGAGATGGACTTTAATCGTAGCAACATGTGGTTTTCACTCGCACGATTTAAAACGCTACGTACTCGTGAATTTATAACGAAGAAAATTACGAACAATGGCAAGAGTAATGCGATAGTCTAAAAATACAGCAAAGTATGTGACGAGAAGAAAAAAAAATAGATAAGGGTTCGCCGTGAGGCCCTTCACTTCCGAACACCGATAATACGCCTACTCGTGCCAGGCTTTCGCGACTCCGATCGTTGGATTGCACATTCTTCGATCGAAACGGTTGACACGGATCACATACCTGATCGACGACTGGAAAATTATTTTTCCAACAATTGCCGGCGAGTTGAGGTGTGCGGATTGCCGCGAGTGCGTAACGTGCGAAAATCCGAAGGGCGGCCATTTTGACTTCGGTAAATAAGGGTCGGTGGCCGCCATTGGTGCGCACGGGCGCGTCTTCCTTCTCCGTTCTCTCGTGTCCGTCTCGACTTTTCCGTGGCAGGCGCGCACGTAATTTTTTTTCAACGCCTTTTCCTTCGCTCGCAAAAGTGACGTGACAATCGTAAAAGTTTGTTAATTTTTACGAAGTAAAGAAAATCACGACGATTAACCAAGGGCGTGTGAAATTCGATCGAACATTGTTGATCGCGGTAGTTAGCTCAAAGGTACTGTAGGGATACGGGAAAAGTGCCGCGTTGTTCCGCGTTTAGCATGACGTTTTTTTTCCTAATACAACGCTCGTGTCCCACGTATTATTTAAGTGTCCGCCGTGTGAGCTCCTCGATCGTGTAAAAACGTTGGATCGATCGCGCGTAGATCCAATACTGTCAACAGCGACGATTATTTATGCGTGAAATAATAATAAAACGTTGTGAAAATTTTACGACGAACGGGATATACATGGACACGGTGAAAGGTAGTGTCAATGTCCGTCAGATGGCGATAGTGTTAAAACAGTGGAACAGCGCATAGACACCCTGCAACGGTACTGTGTTTTTCACGGGGATATTATTCCCGTTTGTACGATAAAAACGTTGAGTTTTCGGGAGGATTTTCGGCCTCAGAGGTGAGTACATTGCGATACGCAACTTCGACGTATGAAATAACCAATCGCGATATTACCCAAGACCACGAAATAAGCTTCCGAAGTTCGGCCACTCACGGGCCCCCCGACCTTTTGTTTATTCGTGGCGATTTTTTTTCGCGATCGTTTAATCCAATCTTTTATCGTACAAACCTATTTCCCAACCCTCGATTTTATCTCTCGTTACTTAACTCCCTTTATTCCCTCTACAGTGACACCACAATTACAACGATACGTTCTCCCAAATCCGAGATATCGTGAGAAATAAAACGAAGCCTTTTTCGACGGGCCAGCCTAGAGAACCTGTGTGTGAGAGAGAGAGAGAGAGAGAGCGAGGCTCGCGGTAACATCGGTGTGTAAATGCAAAGTTTTGTCACGTAATTTTTTTTCTCTCTCGGCCAGGGCCGCATCGGTCAACCCCGCTGTCTTTTCGTATACGTGACGCTCGGGTACCCTGCGGCTTCCAAAACTCGTTGGGTCTTGCACGCGTAACCTGGGCCTGACTCAATATAGGTTTCATCACTCGAGGATTATACTCTCTCTCTCTCTCTCTCGCGCGCGTTACCCATAGATCTTTGTTCCTCCCGTCTCTCGTTTCCTCCCTTTGCGCGATCTCACGGAAATGGAGTCGTTTTATCGTCGCTGCCGTCTGCTGCCTATGCTGCTTCACGTCGCGTTACACACACACACATGCGCACACTAGTCACACACACACACACACACACACACACACACATGCATCAATATATATATATATATATACACACATATATATATATATTAATATATCTGTATATGAACACACACACACACATGCGCACACTAGTCACACACACACACACACACACATGCATCAATATATATATATATATACACACACACACACATATATATATATATATATATATATCAATATATCTGTATATGAACACACACACACACACACACACACACACACACACACAGACACACACAGACACAGACACATTTTTGAACCGCGAGTAGTACACGCGATGTCCTTTGTCGCTTTACCCCGATCACGTAAATTGTTTCGACTAACGAAAAATAAAAAATAATAATAAAAAAAAAAAAAAAAAATAGAAAAAAATAAAAAAAAAATTTTTCAACCCTTTTTCTCTCGAGTGACGCTTAACCGTAATCTCTACCCCTCTTTCCAATCGGCCACCCTGTAAAGGAGACACAGAGGGTTGTAATATGAGAACTGGATATTTTATATGTATAGTTATACTTGCGCATGTGTCTATGCACTTTTCCATGCATTTACCACATGCTTCAAATCTGACCTCAATTAAAAATGATCTAGATAATTGGAATAGTCTATTATGTTTGTGGGAAATTAGTTTCTAGTTGTTTGCAAAGCTTGGAATTATATATTTTTGTGAATATTTAAATTGGTTTGTTTATATTTTGTTTGGTTAAGTGAAATTAATGATTGGAGACGTTGGGGGAATTGTTTTGAGCGTTAGATGATCTTTTTTTTTGGTTTATTGGGGAAGAGCGTTAGGTTTGTTAATTGCGCAAACTCAGAATACCCATGGAATGTGTGATTTTTCAGCTGACGCCATCGACGGATACCCCCCAAGAGAAATCACCCAAGAAATTATGGAATTCCGTTTTCAGGAGCCCAATGTGGGTTGAAGTGAGATGGCATCCAGGGAGAAAAGACCCTTAGGGCCTTCCAAATCAAAGCAGAAGGCGAACAATGAGTCTGTCCTACCGTCAACGCAGAACAATCGTAAAAGATCCCAGACGACCCTGAAACAGCAACAGTTGGCACGGGACATATTAGAAGTAGTTGCGACGGGGAGTCAGCTATCGCCGAAGCTGGAAGCTGCATTGCCACGTAAAAAGGTTTTGAGGAGTCTAAGGCGTAAGCAAAAATTGAGAAGCGCCAAGGCAAATCTCATCAACGTCAAAGTAACAAAGAAAGTACCAATTAAAAATCTTAGGAGAATAGCGGTGGATGTTAAGAAGGGTGTTAAATTGAAAAAGGTTAAACGACTGGTGGAAGCGGACTTAGATACTGCAAGCATCGTCGAGGATAGAGTGGACAACGAGGAGGACGATACGGAGAACGAAACGACCGGTAAAACTATCATCAAGAACAATCTACGAGCGAAAAAGACAAAGGCTACAACGTCCACGATAACTGGAACAACGTCGACGACCACGAGCACTACAACGACCTTGAGAATAGTCGAGGAAACTGATAGTGCGCCTTCCATCGAACGAGAAACTACGGAGATTCTGGTATCCTCTAATTCTAAGAACAGTCCAAAAACTAGCAGGAAATTGAAGAATTTAGAGAGCCCGGAGTCACCGTCGAAGAGTGTGAAAACGGGAAAGAGTACGACTAAACGTAACGCGAGTAAAGAACGCGATATCGTTAAGTCGACGACGACAACGAGAGGTATCGTCAAAGAGGTCGAGACCAACGTGAACAAGACTACGATCAGCAATAACAACAGTAGTAGCAGCAGTACTGGCACCTCGCCAGAGACTAAAAATTCGAGAAAACAATTGTCTTTCAACAGTTCGATAGATCTCACTATAGAGGAGGTCGTATCATCGATGTTAAGCGACACTGAGAACGAGGATTGTCAAGTGGTCGGTGGTAAATTAACGAGAAGTCGTAAGATGCTTATCGACGAGAAGATCTTTACCGAGGTCGAGATAAAGAAGGAAGTACTCGACGTGGACGAGACGAGATCGTTGTCGAAGGAGGATCGTCCTGTTACACCTCAGCAGGAGACACAAACTGCGATACAGTTGAGAAATCGTTCGAGCAATTCCTTCGCTCAGCGTAGTCTGAGAAACGGTAAATTGAGACAACTCTCGGATTCCGGTGTGCCGGTGGATGGAGAATTGAAGAAACGAGCCTGGCTCAACATGGACGAGTCTAACGCGACTGAATCCGGGACGGAAACGAGCGTCGATAATGTCTCGGATGGAAATATCGACGGTGAGTCTTCGTTCTCGGAATCAAGCGGTAATGATAATCAAAGTAACGCTGCGTCGAGTAAGGACGAGACTTCGCCTATTAAATTAGACTCACCCACAGATTTTGCCCAAGTTATAGATAGTAGTATCGAGCTCGAGAACAACAACAACAGCGAGCGAGTCGATAGAGCATCCGGCGAGGTTGGACCAATATTGCGCTCTAAGACGAAAGCCAAGAGTACGGAAGTCGAGATCAAACTGGAGGACGGTGAGACGGATGAGCCGAGACCATTGGGACGTAGTCTGGCGAGCCAGCTGGAGCCAAGGAAAAGCGGTAGTCTCGATCAATTGCGAAAAGATGGTTTGACGAAAATCGTCGACAGTGGGAAGCCAACGAAAACGCGTCGTAGCAGCTTGAATATCGATGTAAAGAAGACAATGAGCTCCTTCTACACGAACGAGAAGACCGAGAATGCCTCGAAATCACAGATCGATCAAATGATCGAGAATATCAAGCTCACGATAGCGAAATCTATAGAGAGCAAGATCTTCGGTCCGGAGAAGAGTCTTGTACGTAGTAAAAATTTCGAGGTACCTAAGATCGAGGAAATCGTCGCGCCATTAAGCGCGGAGTCGCAGAAGCTTGGCCTCGACGAGACTGCGGTCGAGGACGACAAACCAAACGCTTCGAAGAGTTCCGACAGTGCGGCATCGAACAGCTCCGATAACTCGTTGCCTAAACTAGCCGACACTGCCAAAGAGATCGAGAAGCTGGTGATGGGTGATAGCGAGCTTGTCGAGACACAGAACAGCGAGTCGGCGAGCGTGGAATTACCCAGGGACGAGCAACAGGTTGTCGTCGAGCAGAGAGAATCCTCGGATGTTAATTTAGCGATGGAAGATGATGCAGCGATGAGCCAAAAGTCTGAAAAAACCGGAGACGAGAGTTTCTCCAATGAAAACGAGAGAGTACCTTCCCTCGAGAAACCGGACGAGACGGGAATTGAGAACGATCAAAGAGATACGAAGAAATCCATCGTCACGAGGAAATCATTGAGAATCAAAAGCTCGAACGAGTGTATCGCGGATCTTGATAACAGTGGGAAGTCCACGAGTAGCGTCGACGATAGCGAGAAAACAAAGTCGGATCTTGACTGCGAGGAATCGAGAAAGGACGAGAGTCTCGACAACGAGCTGAAAGAAACGAGTTCGAGTTTCGTCGAATCGTTGGATGTTACAACGACGCTGGATAGTCCGAGTCAGGGAAAATTAATCGAAATCGAGAGCATGCTTGAATCTTCGTCCTTGTCCGAACAAGTTTCAGTGACGATGGACAAAAAGATTGTCGGGAAGGATACTAATGTTTCCTTGAATTCCGAAGATTCGGAAACGTTGGAGAGCATCTCTAAAGAGGTGGAGAGACTGGTCACCGGAGCTTCGACGACGAACACGATAGAGAAGAGCTACCTGGATACCACGAACCAGGAAACTTCGATGAGCGAGGAGAGGTTAGAGGAAACCTCGACGATTAACTCCAGCGAGAAAACGATGGAGAGTGAACGGATGGAAGAATCCCAAATCTCAGAAACGTCGATAAACGATACGACAGTAGGTTCGACTTTGTTGACCTTGCACGATCAAAGTGAAATACACACAGCGACGAGCAATCCTGATATGGAAGAAGATCCAACGACAAAAATGCACAAAACAAACTGCCCGGACGATAGCGAGGAAACGACAGAGAATTTATACAAAAGTCCTGCTAAGGAAAATTCTGATCGTAGCCAAGAGATCGTAGAGACGCGAGACACGAGTAAATCAAGAAACGAGAAGAATTCGGAGGAACAAAAATCAGCGGCTGAGGAGAATCGACGAGTTTTGAGGGCTCGCGACAAGCTAAAAAGAGCCGAGGCTAAACAAGGCGTAAGAGTTACAGAGATCAACGAGACAACGGTGAAAGTCGAAGGGGATGTTCAACAAGAACTGGACGAAACGCAGGAGTTATCGTCGGAGGAACGAACAACACCGGACAAGTCGAGCAAAGAGCAGGAACATCCTGAGACGAGTCTCTTGACGATTAAGTTGGAAGAACCCGATCCACCTGCACGTACGCGACGCAGTCGAGAGGTCAAGAGACGTAAAGAAGAATCGAGCCAGCAGCAAAATACATTGAAGAACAAACGTAGCAGAAAGGACGTGAGGAAATCGGATCAGCAGAACAAAGAGGAGACCCTTCTGGACAACGAGGTCGCCACGATAAACGAGAACAATCGTTCGCTCGTTGAGAAATACGACAAGGTACTTGGAGGAACGGATAATTTGCGAGGTTTCTCCGAAGGTGGTCGAGGACCGGTCGAGAAGCTTCAGGACAACGTGGACAATAATCGTAGCAAATCTGAGAACGATATCGATAATGTAAAGAACAAATCCGAATGCGGTGGTAGATTGTCGCATCAGAGAGCAGAAAGCGATACGCTCAAGGAAACGGAACAAGTCGATGGGGTTTTAAACGTCGACTGTAAAATCACCAAGACACCGGAAACACCACAGAAAGATTCGGACGATGCATCGACCTCTGGTGAATCGTCGAGTAGCTTGACCCTTGGTAGCTCCAAATTGGACGAAACTCCCGAGGATAAAGTCAAGAAGGAATCGATACTTCGTCTTCTCGGGCTTGAACCATTGGAGAAAGCTGCCGAGCGATTGAATCATCAGAAAGCGAGGAAGGAACAGTACACGGGGACACTCAAAACCGTCATCAGAGTGCAGAAGGACAAGGACAAGAAGAGGTCGAGATCGCCTCTGAAAATGGTGCTGAAGCAGGGGAGAGGCGATGGGGATGGAGACTCACCGGAGTTTTATACCATTCAGAAGGAGGTATTGTTAATCTCGCTTTCTTAACTCTTAGCGGTCTAAGAACTTTCAAGCCTATAAGGTAAAGGACTCAATTATTCAACATGGATTGAACATTCTTGTATTTTTTATTATTATATTTAATTTTGCTTAATAAAAATACAAGTGTTCAATAACTCGTCCCATGTTCAATAATTGGGTCCTTTACCTTATGGTCCAAAGACTCATAGGCTGATGTATATATGCGTCCTTAGATCTCAAAGGGTTAACAATTACTTGAAATTACGTTTTTATTCTTACTCGTTAGAATTTGTACTAAGATCAAATATTTCTTGTTCACAGTTTGGAACCAGTGGTTTGGGAGATAGCAGCTCTGGTGCGAACCGAAAGTTCTCTACTAACCACAGACACTCTTGCGGTAATCCTGGTTGCGGGCATAACTACATTATTAATCGTCAATTCCGTTCCTCGTTAACTCGCTTTCTCATTGTTTTGATTCATTTTTTTTTCTTTTTCAAACGACTCTATCGTGCACGAATTTATATCGTTTATGCATCCAACTTAATCCGTTTCCTGCGAGAAGCGAAGAAACAGCGAGGATCGTTAATTGAAAACTCGTCGGATCTTCGTTTCGTTCCTTTGTTCCAAGCAATTCGATGATCTTCGTGGCACGAAGAATATCGATGAAAAGAAAATATCCAACTCCATCACCGCATGCAGGATCGATTCCTCCATATCACCGAATTCTTCATGCTTACGTCCCGATCACTTCGGTGCGTTTGATGGAACAACGGCCGAGGTGTCGACGTTCACAAGTTTGCACGCTAACTTTTCCCCCGAGACCCACGTGACCCATTTTAGGGAGAAAAATATTCACGGAGAATCGTGAGAAAGATTCGAGCGTGTCTTTTGATCGAGGAATTTGTAATACGCAGACGAGGACAACGAGGAAGCACCACCTAAGGACCGCCAGTCACTCGTTATACCCGAGAAATCATCCTCGTTCTCGATCCATCCGGGTCGCTTGTGCGCTGATGTTTGTTGCTACTGCTTTGGAAAATTCGGCTCGCTAGATACACCGATGCATCTCGCACAAATGAAGTCCGACGAGAGACGACAAAAGATATTGAGCGTCGAGAAACATCTCAACAAAGATTCTTGTCTGTGCGATGCTTGTTATCGTCACGTGGACAGAAGAGTAAGTAGAAAAGTGTTGTCGATTGAGCCAACGAGTATATTGATCTTTCATAGATGTTCTTGTAAAAGATATTCATGATCCATTTTTTCCAATGTTTCTAAGGCAAATACCAGCCCGACGAATATGCAATCTAAACCTCAGAGGCAGCATCGACAACTGATGGTTTCCAAATGTTCGGCACGGGATTGTCGAGAGCCAGCTCGTCATCACATCAAACGTCGCTGGCTTCTGAAAGTCAAAGCTGTTATTCATCATCAGGTATATTTTTTTAGCTTGAGATGTGGGCAAAGATGAGTCCGTTATTCGGTAAATAAATGACGATGATGATGTGAATGAAGGTGGATATAAATTGGGAATCGAGTCAGCATACCTCAATGTCATTCTGCGTCGATCATTACTCGAAGATCGAGCCTTACCTAACTTGCGCACTGTGCAAGCGTCGCCTCGCAAAGAATCACACTCATCCATTAGCCGCGGCCGAGACGGACGAGCTTAATCAACGTCTGGGTCGACAAGGAATTCCTGTTCATCTCGTTGCTGGTACTTTCGTCTGCAAGTTATGCCGATACTTTACTCAGCTTCAGCTCAAATACAAACAGTCGGAAAACATGAACGCGGGTCATAAAAACTTTTGCAAGACTTATCGAATTAGGTGAGTTGGAGCTACGTTGATTCTGAGAATTGTATTCTGATGGTTTCTCCATTATAGATATTTCTATTTCATCATATTTATTTCTCCAGGATTTTGCATTGCCACGACATCGAGGTATTCGAGGCGGAAGAGGATGACGCCTCACCGGGTACGTCGAAGGATAAGGAAAAGCGCAAGAAGGTAAAATGCACCCAGAACAAGAGTATAGGTACGTCCAAATCACCAGACGCTATGACGAATAACTCGAGGTCGGAAAAATCAACCCCCGAGCCAGTGACTAAGAATTCTGAAGTCGGCGCTATGGAGACCGACAGTGAAACGAGCGTGGCAAAGACCAGCACGAACGACAACGTTTTACCACGCGAGGTGCAGCTCCTTGATCTTGAGAGTACGGTGGAGAAGCTGAAAAAACGAAAAGCTATGGAACAACTAGTTTATACGTCGGAACCGTCGACTCCGACTGAGACGCGTGGTAGCGATGTTATCGAGATTCTCGCGATGGATAAGGAGGTCACACTGACGAGGTTGCCCAAGAGGCCACGTGTCAGTAGTGACATTACACCGGTGGTACAGAGACTCGGCGCGAATCCATCGATAAGTGTACGTACATTGTTCCCTGGAGAGGAAGAAATGAATCTTCACGCGAACGTCGAGTTCGCCAATGTGCGAGAAGTAACGCCCCAGGGTTGGGAAAAATGTGCTACGATGATACAGTACGACCGTGATACAAAAATCCTTTGGCAGGAGTTGCAGAGGCCTTATGGCAATCAAAGTTCCTTCCTGCGACACTTGATACTTCTCGAGAAGTATTACAGATCGGGCGATCTTGTTTTAGCACCAAACGCATCGCGCAACGCCATTAACTATTCGACGTCGGTGCAAAATCGTTTGATATCGTACGAGGGCCCGGAGAAGATGGACGAGCCGATAATGGAGCCGATTTCGAGCGAATACAACAGCTCGAGACGTTTGAGCGGCGGTTATGTGATGGAGAGAGACAGACTTTCGTTGCCGAGCACGAGTTCAATGGTGAGCTCAGTAGCGTCGAAGAGTACCACGACTGGTAGTAATACGACGAGTACGACTACGAGTACGAGTACGAGTACGAGCAACCTGACGACTCAAACAACTATGAAAGCTGGTCCGCCTCGTGTGCTCAAGCTCACCTCGGGTGTATCGATAATAAAGAAACCACCGCCAAGTCTTCAACGACTCGGTATACCTTCCGGTAGTTCGACGAACGGCAGCATGCCAAAACGCAAAGAACCCGGTTATCCCAACAAGATACCGGTTACCTCGGGTGGCAAGGTATTTCAGCTAAGCGAGAATGAGTTCAGGCGTCTTCAAAATTTGAAGAAACAGAAACAATTGCTCAGCGAGCTGAAACAACAAACGTCGAGTCCAAGTGGTTCACCGAGCACACCCACACCTGGCACATGCACGAATGCCACGGTTAACCTTAAACCAACAACGGCACTCGCAACGCAATATCAAAAGGCACAAATCGCCGCTCAAACGCAATTTCAGAAACACCTGAGAATGCAACAGGAGATGCTCAATCGTCAGAGTCGCGGTGACTTCGAACCGTTGATCTGCGACGTACGTTCAATGATAAACGAGAACACACCGACCCAAAATATCCTAAATACCCTGAATCTGCCAAAATCCATTCAGGTAACGACCAAACCCCCGAATCCAATTCCAATATTGCCAAAAATTCCAAAATCCCTCACTGTCATACCGCAAACGGTCTCGCGACCTTTGGACAAGTGACAGGGGGACATCGAGGAAGGGAGGATCGTCGATGAGATCGCGGTTTGACGAACGTTACATAACCTATCGTTGTGTCATATCGTAAACAAGAAATTATCGATCACCCCTCGCTTGCTCACGATCGTATCAGGCCACCGACAAAAACCTCGATACCTTTATCTCTTCGTTTTTATTTCTTCTCAATTTCTCATTCCTTTTTTCCAATTCTTAAAACACACACACAAACGAAATTCATTATTGTTCAATCACGAAGGATTATGGAAACGTTGCGCAAACACACCTGCGCAATGACAATGGGATTAACACTGCCATTGCATCGCGAGTTCGAGGATAAAAAAAAAAGGAAAAGAGGAAAATTGAGGGACGGAAAGAGGAAAACGGAAAAGTGACGGAAATACATATTTACGACTGTGAAAACTGTGAGATCGGCCGCCGCCATGAACGCAACATACCGTCATCGCGTAATGGCCGACCCGAACTGAGAAATCGACGGTGACGAACGAGGACGACCCGCCTCGACGAGGCTCTTTCATGAGATATATATATATATATACACACATACATATTATATATACGGGTTGTGCTCGAATCTCGACGATCATGCCAATTGTGCCTCGTCGATATGAAATTGTGTGTGCGGGTACGCCTATCGAGAAAACAAAAGAATTAACAAAACAAAAAAAGTGCCTAATCGTCACAAGTAATGAAGTGAGATTAACTGAGAGTGTGAGAGAGAGAGAGAGACACACACACACACATACACACACATAGGGAAGCGTTAATTTTTAATAACATATACGATACGATGAAAAAAAAGTGACCTAGGACGGTATACATATTATTACTAATTATTATCATCGATATCATTATTATTATTATTATTATTATTATTACAAAATATCGTTCAGAAAAGAACCACATCAGTCACACCTTATACAAGCACCTCTCTTCTTTTCTTTCTTCGCGGTTTCTAATCGATTTAGTATAATCAATTTACATTTAAGGGGGAATTTAAGATCCCCTAGGACAATAGAAGATTATTTTTTGAGTGAAGAGAGAGAGAGAGGTGGAATCAGCGGCAAAGTGGGAAGGAGGGGGCAATGGGGGTCAAGATCGTTCTTTGCCGGACGTTATCAATGATCGACTCTTTTAATCGATTAAACTTGTACTATTTTAAAAAAAAAATTTCTTGCTTTCTATCTTTGTTTTATTATATATACACCCCGGGGGGTCACGGGTTCGATCCCCTTGAAACGCACGGTGATGTTTTTTTTTTTTTTTTTTTTTTTTTTTCCCTCGCGTTTGCGCAAACTCTTTGTCAACACTTACATGCCAGAAGCGCCATGACAGTTTGCCTGAACACGCGAAGCGTTGGAAAAAAAAACACACACACACGAACAAAAAGAATGAAAAATTTTAATGAAAATTAAAAATTGGATATGGAAGAAAAAAAAAAGGAAAAAGCAGAGGCAAGAAAGCGAAAATTATATTTGTATTTATACGATTGTATCCACGACCCACGTACACACAGAAATTACACGAAATTACACACACACACAAAGCTTAGGGCACGAGCGATAAAGTAAATTATAGTTTTAGCCGTGGAGAGGACGCCGTTGAGCTTATTTATTACGTTGTAACGACATAATCACATTGTACATATAAAAGAAAAATTGAATAATGATATTTCTAGGTAAAGAAAAGAAAAAAAAAAAAAAACGAAAATGTAAGAAAAATAACAGACAGGAACAACTTAGCAAAACGAACACGAGGAGGCGTGCACGACGCTCGTGTAAAAGACTCTCCTCTCCGACTTGTGCGAAAAGAAAAAAAAAGTGGAAAAGAGGAGAAACACGTAAACGGAGATATTCGACGAAATCGACAATTGTTATTTTTTTCACACGAGACGCCGTAACGCTCGAGAAACGAAGAGAAAGAAAAAAGGAACGGGGAGAATGTTTACGTCGCGAACGCTCTATCGAGGAATAAAGAGTGAAGGTGACCTCCGCCGGTCCTTACGGAGTATAAACGTTGGATGCGCGTGTGTGTGTGCGCGTGAGATAGGTTTTCGGTTAATCATGGCCGAACGAGAGCCCCGGGGTTTCGACACGATTTGTGAGATCGACACGAAGTGAGAAAGAGATTTTGCTGCCTCGCGAGTGATATAAGTAGTAATGTAAATAATTTAGCGTCGTAAGTTATACACAAGAGGCAAACAAACAAAACGAACTGGGGATGGCTCGATTAAACGCGAGAGGAAAACAAAAATGGATGAAAAGAGTTTAAAAAAAAGATAAAGCCCCGGCGAACGAGACGAGAAAAGCCGGACGTACGAGAGAAAAATCGAGAAGACGTTGCGAAAGATTTTTGGACAAGTTTGACGTACGAGGAGAGTGCGACTAGCGACTCCGGGTTCTCAGTGATAAATGTACGATCGTGACAGCTCGTTGCGCGTGCGCATGCGCGGACGGTATATACGCCATTGGTGACTGACGCGACTGCGCATCGACGACGAACTCCCGAGCCCCGTCGAATACTTGCATTACATTTTTGTTCTTCTTCTTATTCTTGTTTCTTTTTTTTTTTCTTCTTTCCTTTCTTGTCTTTCTACTTACGCGCGTGAGACTAAATCGTGAAAATAATAAAACGTAAGAACGCGAAAGGCACCAATCGATAGCGAGGAATCGTTGATTACGGATGCTGCTGCAGTGATTGATTGATTTTTAATATTATGAGAGAGCAGTGAGAGGCAGTGAGAATGAGAAAGGCACGAGGAGGAAGTTTCGAAGTGAGAGACGCGTTTTTAGGCTAAGTAGTAAGCTCAACGGAGCCGCAATCGAACTCGCCGGACCCATCGACGGTTGGAGAAGTTTCGTTGGGGAAGGGGAGGGGGGAACCGAGGGAATTTGCTTTTTCGCAAGTTTACGAACCGCGCTTATACATATAAATATATATATGCGTATTATCATATATAATTAATATTATATGTGATTATACTCACATATATATATATATAGTTAATGAAATAAAATAGAAGGGTACTTGACCGGTACACATTATATATATATATATATAAAATGCTCTATTTTACTAAGGATATTTTTGATATATCTATATATATAAATATATGTATATCGAATTAAATGAAAAAAAAAAAAAAAAAAAATAATGAATTATTGCAGTCGCTTGATAATCAATTGTTATTGAAGCGATTTGCCAGCGTCTCGAGATCAAACGTATCGAAGGCTTCTCTCCTAAGATGTTTTTTTTTTTTTTTTCTTTCTTTCTTCTTTTTTTAGGCGACCATTTTGTTTTCAACACCACCTTATCATACGTATAGCTATTGCGACGGATACGAAGCTTTTGTTGCGAAACGTAATTATCATCGCGGGACAAGAGAATTTAATTGACGATAACGAGATAATGGATTGAAAATATTAATCGACGTTAAGGACTCGCGTATCGAGACAAACCCAAGGCTATATTTATACATTGTGATCTGTGTTGAATGCTGGCAAATCGACGAAACTTAAAAGAAAAAACAAAATGGCGGAAATTGTATGCGAAGCGAAGGTATATATATAGGCGAGCGCGAACTGAGTTTAAGTTTTAAGAATTCTATTTTTCTGGTGGCAGAGGGTATAATTATTGTGAGATTGAGATTGAGAGAGAATGAAAGGAAGAGAGAGCGAGAGAGAGAGAGAGAGAGAGAGATGAAGATAAGGAACAAAGGCAAATAAGAAGAAAACATCACTGTCGAAAAAAATAAAAAATAAAATATAAATAAACAATTGGAACTAAAAGCGCGTCGATTGTCAATAAGAGGATAAAATATATTTTAAGCCTCCCAACTCTTTGATACCGCGAATCTTGTTACGTGATCTGATTATTAACCGACTGTTTTGTTGATGAAAAAAGAAAAACAAAATGGCGACAATCGCGCATGCGCACGTTCCAACATTGGTGAAGACTTTTTGTATGGATTGAAGAGAGTTTGAGCCAAAATGGAAGAATGAAGAAAGAGGAAATTATGGGAATGGAAACGAGAGCGACACCGAGAGAGAGAGAGAGAGAGAGAGAGAGAGAGCGAGATTATACAAAAGCGAAATAATAACGTTGGTTGTAGAGCGATCGAGGAAGAGACAGAGAGAGAGAGAGAGAGAGGAGAAGTTGAATTTTTGAGATAAGAAAAACATGTTGTGCCGTCGATGAAAAAACCGAGCGATGATATTTTACACGAAGCAATAATTTGAACCGATTTATAAATTAAAAAAAAAAAAAAACATGGAAGGGGGGAGGGGGCACGTTAGAGCTAACGGGAGAGAAAAAAGAGCGCGATAAAGAACAAATGTCGAGAATGAAAGACGCGTCTGCCTTGGATGAATTTTAGAAGATTTTTGATTTTTTTTTTTTTTTTTTTTTTTTTTTTTTTTTTTTTTAAGTAGAACACACGGTGAGAACGTTTCGCGTGGCGAGTTAAAAAAAAATCATAATTTCCCAGGATCATCCTTCTCCCCCTTAATGGCGTCCCCCGGAACAGACGATTCCATCTTTTCATCGCTCATGTAATTTTTTTTTTTTTTTTTTTTTTTTTTCTTCGATTTTCTTATTTTGTATCAAATTTTTCCCGGGGGGGTGATAACGAAGAACGGAGAGAAGAGTCGACGGAAATAAAATGAACGAACGAGATTGCGATTGAGAAAAATTCCGGGGAGTGGGGGGAAGGATGATGGGGGGAGTGGGGGAGGGGAGGGGGGAGCGTCGCGACGTGGCAAAAGTATGAGCCGTACGTGTTCGACCGACGAACGACCGTTTAATTAATTTTTTAACGGTCGCGTGACACACAGCCGCGATTTATTAATTATTACATTATTTAAATTAATATTAAAACCACAAACCACGTTATTACTATTATAACAACAAACAACAAAAAAAAATCTTTGTTTATTTAGTTATAAAAATTGTAATAGTTCTTTAGGTTCTCCATCCTTTGTATATATTCGCAACACTCAATAAAAAAGAAAAAAAATGAAAAAAAATAAATAAATAAAAATAAAATTAAAAAATGCATAAAATATTGAAGAAAAAAAAAACAGTTCTCTTCTGTACCAGTAAGTTGTCGAGGAGAGGTTCGCCGTACGGCCGTTTATAGCGGCGGCGCCACTGGGCGCCCGACAACGCCGGACCGTTACTACTTGCGCGACGCGCCAGAGGGCGTTGCGGGAGAAAAAGGTCGATGGAAAAAAAGGCTCGTGAGACGTTTTTTTTTTTTTTTTTTTTCAAGTTTATTTGCAGTTTTCTCGTATAATTGGTAACTGATTTTGGATAACTAGTACACTAAAAATCTAAACAATGTACGAAACTTTATACATAGCTATTTGTTTTCTTTCTTTTCTTTCTTTCTTTCTTTCTCGGTCTGTGTGTGTTTCTTAAAGGATTGTTGTTGTTGCTTTCTCTTTTGTTTTCTTGTCGTTTTTTTTTTTTTTTTTTTTAATTTCGTTTTTGCTCTTTACCGGTAGCTATATACAAAAAATGTTGGATCACGCTGATCATCTTGAGAATCGGCTGGCTCACTTTTTTTTCTTTGTTTTTTGTTTGTTTTTTTTTATGTTTTGTTTTGTTTCTCTCTTTTGGCCAAACGCACGAATTCGGGCGAATCGAGCGTGATCCGGGCACTCTACGGAAGATTAGATTTGTGTGTATCTCTTCCCCCGCGCGATCTCAAAATTGTCTGCTCTCGTTTTAAAAAAAAAAAAAAAAAAAAAAAAAAAAATTTTTTTTTTTTTTTTTTTTTTTTTTTTTTTCGTTTTTGTTTTTGTTGTCCGTGTCCTCTGTGCTTGGAATGTCCGATCCAGCGCGCTTGGAATTCTTTCGAATACAACTGTATATGTGTGTGTGTGTGTCTGTGTTTTTTAAGTACACGCAGATTTTATTTATAGTTGAAATAAAAATTAAAAATTAAATTAAAAAAAAAAAGTCAAAATTAAATTTGTTTTTTTTTTCTTGTTCTCGTTTGTACGGCATATTGTGCCACGGGTTCGTGTAAAATTCATTGTGCGAAGAGGATCACCCTTGGGGGGGGGGCGACTGGATCTGGATTTTTGTGTTTTTGTCAATTTTTTTTCTCCAGGTTTATAAAAATATTTTTTTACATCCCTCTCTCTCTCTTTCTCTCTGTATAATAAGTCTGACAATTTTTCAGAGTCTCGCACAAGGGTTCGGACATTGGTATGAATTTTTTTTTTTGTCTATTCGAAGAGAGGCCGAGAGAAACACAATCCGTCCACCAATTGACCAGAAAAACTTGGATCTCGACATTCTCAACTCGGTCGATAAAACAGAATTCTCTTCGCTCGTTTAAGACGTACGTAAGTCTCGCTTGGTCGTTACATAAACATGTCGAGGATCTTGTCAGTTTTCTGGTCGAGGCGCGATGCGAAACCACATAATGTTACTCGGTTAGTACATAATCGTATTATAATCGTGACAGTGATTTTCAAAAATAAAAAAATGAACGAAAAAAGAAGAAAAGAAAAAATATATATAAAAAAAAAACCAA
>OZ023258.1:1811218-1843634 GCA_964007305.1 Netelia melanura
GGTCAACGAAATATGTGACGAAAAGGAACAAGCTCGACGAAATTTTCTCGAGTCCCACCAATCTCGTGGAAAAATCCATGCATTTATATGTTCAGTAACGAAATATTTTTACCACCTTTACTAAGACGCGCCAATTTTTCTTACGAGTCACGAGAGATACGAGGTCTCGTTGGATAAAGAAAGAAAAAAAAAGGAAAAGCGTCGAGTAAAAAGGAGAAAACGAAAAAAAAAAAAAAAAAAAAAACAGAAAAAAAACGAACGGGTCGAGCATGGACAGCGGCAGACGAGTTTTTTGGGCACTTCCATAGGGTTGAAATATACGGGGGCTGCTCTCGGTTTTCGTGGAACTCCTCGTCGTCGATTCTCGAAGATCGATACGCCACGCTCTCTCGCTCACTGCCACGGTGTGTGTAACGGTCTAACTACGTATATACGTCTCTCTCTCTCTCTCTCTTTATATCTATAGTTATTATACACCGAGCGCGAGACGTAGGCGCCCTCGCGCTGTCTCGCGACCAACCCGTACACACGATCAGAGCGATAGTTCTTGTCTCGCAAAATTTTTCTTCGAGTAAAAAGAAAAAAATTCAATTGTTTTTTTTATAAATTTTGAAGATGGTTGGAAAATGAATTAAAAAACAAATTAGTTATCGTATAATAATAATAATACAATAACATATAGTATTATAATAATAATAATATATTAATAATATTATTATGATAATATAATAATAATATTATATTATATTATATATTATATATATTTATAATAATATCATAATTATATCATAATAATAATAATAATAATAATATTATTATATTATTATTCTTATAATATTATTATTATTATTATTGTGATATTATAATAATAATATTATTATGATAATATAATAATAATAATAATAATATATTATATTATATATTATATATATTTATAATAACATCATAATTATATTATCATAATAATAATAATATTATTATTTATATTATATTTAAAAAAAATCGTTATCGTAGTGTTCTCCAACCTTGAGAAAAACAAAATTGACGAATTTATTTATAAGTAAAAATTATTGTTATTGTTATAGGAGACATAGTAAAAATATTCCGAAAAACTAAATAACACGTCTCCATCAGTCTGTCACGTAGCGTCCCTCGTTCCTCCACGCGTTCGCTCTCTCGCCGGTCTATCTACTACGCCATGCGCTATATATCTCGCTTTAGCACACTTCGCGCCAAGCCTGGCTTGAATTCTCCTACTCTGGCCCTAGCGCGGAGCTCGACACACAGGCACGGTGTCGTTGCAGCGGTGTACGATCTCCGCTACTGTTTATATAGCTATAGCGCTCTTCCCCCACTCCGCGCTCGCGTCCCCCCACTTCGCGGTTGTCGCCCCGCTACTCCGCGCGCCAGCGGCCTCTCTCTTGCTTTAGCATCGTGTGTACACCACACCGGCTCGAGAATCGGTCTACCCGTGACGCTCTATGTTCTATACCGTTCTCGAGCGACTGTACTCGATTTCTCGTCGTCGTTGTCGTCGTCACTCTTGGAACTCTACCGCGACCGGGTTAAAATGCCACGGGCTCGCTCCCACCGCAAAGATCTCGCCATTGTTCGATATTACGATTTTTTTTCCTCGGCTTATTTACACTCCCACTACTTCCGATCACTACTACAATTAATAATAACAATGATAAAGTTTCTTTTTTTTATCGTATATGATTATTCCGTTTTAATTAATTAATTGTATAATTCATTTAGTAATTATTTCTATCGCAATGATAGATAAGATAGATAGTAAACTTGGTGCATAGCTCTCAGACCGGGGGGGGGGGGGGGGGGGGGGTTGCATGAACACAGATTCCAATGTACGGCGGTTTTCGCCTTTTTACATTTCTTCTCCTCAACACATTTCCAGCCTCAATTCCACCGTCCGCCACTTCGGTGAATCTACAGTTTTTCTTAGCTGGGTGTCGAAAAACCGAGAACACAGAAAAATTCAGAAAAAAATTTCATTCATATCGGCGGGAATCGAACCCTGGTCCACCGGGTGTTAGTCGGGAACCTTACCCCCTAGACCACTGCGGCTCTTTTTTTTATAAAACATAATTATTCCATTTTAATTAATTGTACAATCATCCAATAATTATCTTTATCACAATAATAATTATAGTTATTATATATTTATAATAACAATAAAATAATAATAATAAATATTATTACGATTATTAATTTTATGATTACTCGTAAACCCACATAAATTCTAATTTGTCGAAACGTCCTTTCTATCCGAGTTCAGAAATCGAGTACGCAGATTGTGTATGTGTGTGTGTGTGCTTTTTTTTCTGTACCGGTACGATTTCGCAAATGAAAAGTCGCGACCGCAAGGATTTGACGTAACCATGGCTTCGAGTTTCTCGATGTATAATCGATTTGTCCGCGTGCCCGAATGCCTTTGACCACGAGTCATCGCGAATCGATTCACGAGAGAGTTCCTCGACGTAGTGTCTCGGAACCAGGTGCGTTACGAGAGAGAGAGAGAGAGAGAGAGGGGAGTGAGGGGGGTGGGGGGGGGGGGGGGCGTCGCACCAAGTACATCGAGGCGTACGCGCTCTCTCTCTCTCTCCCCCCCCGCGCGCGTCTAGCTTTTCTTAACACGTAACGCGTGCACGGTGGGCGCCACGAGCGCTCTCTCGCGGTCCTCTATTGAACGAATCGAGAACTCGGGCGGGCCGCGCGCGCTCTTGATTTACGACGTTGAACGAAGACCGACGCGAGAGTGAGTAGCTTACCTAGAGTCTTGAACAAAGACAGAGTGTACTGGCGCGCGGGGTGGGAGGGAAGGGGGAGGGGAGGGATAAACAGACATAAGAAGAAGAAAAAAAAAGAGTTCGTCGTCATCGTCGTCAGTTCGACCTTGACGTACACTCGCGTGCTCTCTCGGACGCGTCGCCAAGTTCCGGTATCGGCCTTGCAAATAATAATCGTTTCGGACTCTTTCGATTTTGTTATTTATTTTTCACACACTTTCGAGACAATTTTCATTCCATTTTTTTCGACTATGGGACGATTTATAGTTTTTTTTTATTATTGATTAAAAAAATTACTTCGCATCGATTCGGGCAATATTTTCAATATTTATTTCGATATTAATAAGGAAGAGTTGATTCGAAGAGCGGATGGATTTTGTGATTGAAATTTCGAGTCGAAAGTTTGTCAATAAATTATTTTTCAAAATTTTTTTTATTGTGAGATAAATTTTGTTGTTAAGAAGTAGATTTAACATTGTGGATTTCTTTAATGCGTGTTTACTGTAGGATTTTAATAAGTATAGCGAGAAACGAAAAAAGAAGAAAAACAACGGCAAATATCGACACGCGACTATCGAGCATGCATTTATGACGGCGAAATAATCGCTACGATATAGAGAAGTGGCAACAGCCTTGCGGGCTCCACTTTCTATTACGTCAGTCCGCCACAGGGGAGGATGACAGAGGCCTTCGTGTATATTTGCACATATATACGTGCAATTACAAATATTCGTATAATATAAATAATATATAGTATAAATATTATATCATATAATACAATATAATATAATATAATATAATACAATACAATATAATATAAATATAGTATAATATTAATATAATATAATACAATATAATATAAATATAGTATAATATTAATATAATATAATACAATATAATATAAATATAGTATAATATTAATATAATATAATATTAATATAGTAAAATATTAATATAATATAATATTAATATAGTACAATATTAATATAATATAATATTAATATAGTACAATATTAATATAATATAATATAATATTAATATAGTAAAATATTAATATAGTAAAATATTAATATAATATAATATCATATTAATATAATATCATATTAATATAATATAATATTAATATAATATAATATTAATATAATATAATATTAATAGAATATAATATTAATATAGTAAAATATTAATAAGGGAGGCAGTGGTTTTTTTTTTTTTTTTTTTTTTGAAAAAGATAGTTTTATTTGCCGAACAACAATAGTACATAGAAAGTCTTAAACTAACTAACAAAAGACTTTGACTTAGTCGTTACAGTAACTGTGACTATGTATTGGTTAGGTAGCTATATGCTACATCTTGCCAATAAACTTAACTAGATATCTTTTTATTATTATAATGACAGTTGTGTACTGCCTGTATCGAACATGTTTTTAAGTTCGAGTTCCTATATTGTTATTTAAAGATGGTAAAAATCTCGGGTTATGAAAAAAACCATCCATCTTGTTTTTACTTTTGTAGTAAGGGGGAACAGGGGCTAGGAGCGGGGTTGGGAGCTATTGATATTTACATATTTACATATTTACACTTATATACATTATTTACATAGTGGCGGATCTGTCTCGCCATATAGCCTATGCTAGTTGTCCGCTTCTCAGTTAGACTGATCATATGGAGCACTGCCCGTTGGAGAAAATTTTAGTTGTGCCTCAGATCTATGTTTCAGCAGCTTGCTGTCTGAAGCGTGCTCTTCGTCTCAGCTCTTCTCTGAGTCTTGTGTCCTCCTGGAGCCACCAATAATCTTTGGCGAGTCTACTAGTATCTAGCTTGTCGCAAAGTGGCAGAGCTCTGTCGAACTTCAGTGATTCTGATGAGTAATCTCGTTGTTCTGGAGAAATGCTTTTATTGCAGCAATGTCTCAGTTTGTGATATAACACCGGGACATTGCTGCTATCCTGCACTATTCTCAGCTTGTCGCAATGGACGAAGAGTTGTGGTGGGGTGTACCCGGTGGCCAACATATCATTTAAACCCGTTGGGCTGTCGCAGATCTCCATAAACTTGTTAACTATATTGTTATCAACTTTCTTGGCTTTCGCATAGTAATTGCGACAGAGTTTTAACATGAAGCAGTCTATTCGTGGTATGTTGGCTTTGTTGTAGACCTCGCTATTCCTTGTACGTCGGGTGTATCCTGATGCACGTGTCCTGTGAAACCGCAAGCAGGCTCTTAGAATTGATCTCTCTAATCTCCTGTATTTTTCCATTATGGACGGACCGACGTTCCATGTTATTGGAGCTGCGTACGTTAAGATCGGTCTCAGTAGGAGCTGGTAGCAGATGATTTTTGCTTTGGTCTCCAGTTTAGTATTATAGAAGATTCTGGAGTTGATCCTAAGGGCTTGTGCGGCTTTGTCTAGTTGTTGTTTGTGGTGCAAATTCATTCTCAGTAGGTGGTCGAAGGTAACTCCTAGATATTTGACTGTTTTTTTTGTCGGAACCTCGATTCTTGTATCTATTGCGTTGTGTTTTACCGATAGTTGGAATTGTTTAATTTTTTTATCCGTGGAAGCTTTTATATGGTTGACTGGACGTCTAAACACTATTGTCTCGCATTTCAGCGGGTTGATTTTAAGGTTCCAGTTCAAGTAGTATTCATTGATTTTATTTAGTTTGTCTTGGAGGGTACTTTGAATCGTGGCTACGTCCAGATCCGCTTTGTATACTACGAGGTCGTCAGCATACGCGATGGCATGGAGATTTTCTTCCATATTTAGTCCGAACTCTTGGATCACTTCACTATTATAGATGTTAAAGAGTGTAGGAGACGTGACGGTGCCCTGTTGGAGTCCCTCCGTGATCGTGAATGTTGTGCTGGACAGGAATTTTCCATCCCAGGTGAAAAAGTTTTTTCCTCGGATCATGTCCATGATTAACAAGGTAAGGCCCATCGGGAATTTGTAGGACTTCAATTTATAGATGAGACCTTTGTTCCATACCGAGTCAAAGGCCTTCTCCAGATCTATTAGGACTGCCCCGATAATATGATTATTGTGGAGGTGGATATTTATGTCAGAAGCGAATTTATTTATTGCATGTGTTGTTGATAGGTGTGCTTTGAAGCCAAATTGGTTTGCCGGTATAATTCCATTTCTATCTGTGTGAGCATTTAACATTTTTTTGATTAATTTCTCGAAAACTTTGCTAATATTAATAGTCAGACTAATTGGCCTGTAACTCATCGGATCCTCTGGGTTTTTTCCCTTTTTTAGAATCGGTAGCACTTTCGCGGTTTTCCATCTGACCGGATAATAAAAGTTGTTTAGTGCATTGTTAAAAATCGCTGTGTATTCAATTATGATGTTGATCGGAAGATGTTTAATTGCTATTGCCGGTATGTTGTCAAGTCCAGTCGAAGTTTTGTTTTTGAGGTTTCTGATGATCTTTAGTATTTCCAAGTAGGAGAATAAAAATTTCGGAGTTCCTTCCTCTATTTTAGGCTGATGTGCTGGGTTGATTGTGGAAAAAACCGTAAAAGTGCTTCTCGAATTCCTTAGCTGCTTTTTCCAGTCAGCCAACTCCTTATATGACCGCTCTACTTGTGCTCGGATCATCGTGTTGTCATTGGTGTATCTCGGTGAATTGATTGATTCCAGGTATTTTCCTATGATTGTGAGTTTTATGTCCGGGTCTGTGGCTATTATTTCGTTATTGGTCACCAGATGTGGAAATAATTGGAACATCTCGGAATTGAATTCGCTGTTGTTGTTTGTAATTCTAAGCCTGTCAATGCTTAGCGTGTGTTTCGGTCGCAGTAACGCGTTGATCTGCGGGAAAAATTTTTGTGGGTTTTTATAATTTATATTTTTCATTAATGCTGCCCAGTAAGCCGTGACGTTCTTTCTGAATTCTGCATACAAGATGGTATTAACTGCCTTAATTGATCGTTTGATTCTGTTTTTTTCTTGTATCCGCATACCAGTCAATCTTCCATCGTTGGCTTTAAAGAGTCGATTGATTAGAAACGTTTTATAATTGTGGAGTTTCTTGATGGTGGTGTTATCGTATTTCCGATAATAATCACTCGGCTTATTGTTGCGTTTTGGAGTTGTTGATTGCAGTGCTTCTTGTATGCGAGTTTCAAGTCTCGATATATTTCCGTCTATGTCCTCCAGCGTTAGGTTTTTGTAGAGCGGGGTCGGTGTAACCGTGGGTGAATCCTTCGATAGTATTTTATAAAATTTGGACCATTTCGTTTTTTTATAGTTGTATGCATCCGATCTAGGTATTGTGCGCGGGAGTCCCTGCATCAGCGATTCAGTGTTTATTGTGAAGATTATGGCGTTATGGTCACTGTCATACGGTGCCGTGATAAGTTTTCCATTTGTATGATCCTTGATATCGATTCTGAAATCCAGTAGTCCATAATCAAGGAAGGATCCTGTGCTCGGGAACGTTGCACTGATGGGCGGGTACCACGCTGCCTTGTATTTAATGTTGTTGTTTGCAAGCCAATGTTCAACCTGTCTCCCTCTGTCGTTAATCACCGAGTCTCCCCAGCAGATGTTTCGCGCATTAAAATCACCCGCTATCACGTAAAAGATGTTGTCGTTGTCTAGCTGGAAGTCGGAGGCGAGTTTATCGAGCTCGATGTTGAAGGTGATGCTCGCACATTGCGTTGCGTATAGACTTAAGATCAGCAGGGTGTTGTTTGAATTTACCTTGACTTTAATAGCGGTGTACTCTATTACTTTATTGTTCGTTGAGTTCGGGTTTGATATTTTAGAGAATTGCAGTCTATTATGGATCGCAATCGCAGTCCCGCCTCCTCTTCTTCCGTTGGGTCGATCATTTCTCACTAGTATATGATTGTCAAGCTGTACATTGTGTTTGGAGTTAAGTTTAGTCTCGGATAGAAGTGCGACGTCTATTTTGTGTCGATCGATGAATTTCTGGAGATCGTACCGTCTTTTAACGTTTATTATTGAATTGACATTTATTGCCGCTATTTTAATGTTGTTGTTAATACTTTGTTCTTGTACTGCCATTTTACTCAATGTTTAGGTATGACATTACAAAGTCAATTTTCGTCGCGTTCCTTGATGCTATGACGCTGATTTTTTTTATTTCTTTTAGTATTTCATTTTTGAAATTATTTAATATCTCTTCTACTGGGCTCGTAGCTGAGTTATCCTGCTCATGTTCGTTGTCGATCGGCTTCAATATTTCCTCTTGCAAGTGCGTGGTATTCCTCTGTCGTGTCTGATGCCTTCTTGGATTCATCTCTTCTCTTGTGTCCTCGAGCCAGTTTCTCGAATCAACTTGTCTCGCGACGTCCGCGTATGATAGTCTCTGTTGTACGAATCTATTGATCTTATTCGTTCGCTCTTCGTTGAGTTTTTGTCTCCTTTTTTTAATGTCATTTTTCATTTTTAGTAGAGTTTTTAACATTGGGCAGCCGTAGTATGATGCAGGGTGACCTGTCTCGCCGCAGTTAGCGCATTTAAGTCCTTCCCTGTTTCCATTGTCAAGCGGGCAGTCTTTCGCACTATGCGGTTCTGCACATTTGACACATCTGGAAGTGAAGAAACAGTTGGAGCTCGCGTGGCCCGTACGTTGACACTTAGTACATTGGAAAATCGGTTTTCTTCTAAGCCTTTCCCATTTTATTCTTTGATTTAATAGCGCTTTTGTGCTCGTGAGCGCAGCCATGTTGCTATCTGGTGTTGCTGTTACTATGTAGTGGAATCTTTCGGGCGTGTTGCGATTAAAAATCATCTTTGTCACTTTTGTGATATTAACGTCCTTAATATTTAGATATTTGATTTCATCCTCTATTTCAGACTCATCATATCCTCCTCTTACTCCTTTGAGTACTACAGACTTTGGTTTTAGGTGTTTTGGGGTATAGGTGTAGAATTCGGTTTTCTTATTTTTTAACACTTCTATAACTTTGGTGTATGTTTCTGTGTTCGTAGCCACCACCCTTAATGTAGTGTCGTCGTGATTATTAACTAGATATTTGTCCTTAATGTCATTCGTCGTTAATAGAGCGATTATCTCTTTAATTTTCAGCCCCGTAGCATAAATGGGCGGTGGTTTTGCAACTACTTTTTTATATCCTATGTTTGTTTCCGCGGCCTGCGGTTCTCCGTATGTACACTCCGCTGCGCCATCTCTCGTGCGCGTTATCTCACTATCCTCTTCGACGCTCATAGTGTCGGAGAGGCACTCGTATCGGTTGGGCCCAGCGGCCTCTTCCCTATCGACCGTCTTCCTGTGCTTGGTCGTCCTCTTTGGTTTGCGGAAAGGTAGCTCTGCCTCCGCCATCTTGGGGATCTCCCCCTGCTGTAGGGGTGGGCCCGTCTCTGACCCACTCGATGAGGTACTGCGTCGCCTTGCTACTTTAATATTCGGCATAGTCGTTTTGTTGCCGATGATCTTTGAATAACTGGAAGCACCATATAATTTCTCAAACTGTCTCATGTCTCTTTTTAATTTCGCGAGAGAATCGTCATCGCGTGCCCTTATCCCGGCGGGTCTCTGGTTTTCCTTGTTCTCCGCCATTGTCGGGGCGATACGAGCCTCTCGGCCCTTTTTGTCTATTGTTTTAGCCAATACCGGGGTGTCAGATTGTTTTTTATAGTCTAAGTCACGGTGCATTCGCACCTTCTTATTCACTGCACTGTGCTTGCACACACGCACCACGTTATGCACCACTTTATTATTCGTTTTGATAAATGTGAACACTTTGCAAAAATTTGAGAAGAGCTCGCTTTACGGACGTCCGTCACCTACGATGGTTTTCACCTAACTGAGGGAGGCAGTGGTCTAGGGGTTAGCGTTCGCGACTCATACGTCGGTGGACCCGGGTTCGAATCCCGTCCCGACGAAAATTTTCTAGTAAAATATTAATATAATATAAATATAATGTAAATATAAATATAGTGTAATATTAATAAAATATAATATAGATATATTATATTATTTATATATAATACTGTACAGAGAAGTGGTATAACTCTACGATTGTGGAGAACATAAGGAAGCAAAAGCGAGTGGCTCCAACAGTCACAAAGCATTGGCCTGCTTCGTTGTTGCTTCTACGTCTATAAAGTCAACTTATAGTATCTCCTTTGTAGCAGACACATTTTCATTACGAAAATACAACGGAAAGAGAGAAAGGGTCCAGAGTTTCATACCTTTCGAAAGTCGACCAAGCCAACACTCTAACTCCTTCTCTCTCTCTCTCTCTCTCTCTCTCTCTTCCCTAGAACAACGAGAGCAAACTCTTACAACACACACATACAAAATATTATATTTAAATTGCTCATGAATTTTTAATTCCTTTTTTCTTTTTCATAAACGTTCTATTCTTTTTTTTTCTCAAAAAGTGTCTTTTTTTTCCTACATTTCCTTCCCGGATCGTGGCGCGTATCCGCGACGATCTCTTTCGCGAACCTCTCGCGGAGTCTCGATGGAATATAGACGAGGAGAAGATGTTTTTTTTTTCTTTTCCGTTTGAGTGACCGAGTCTAGGCAACGATATCACTTTCTCCTACAGCAAGTCGTCGTTAAACCGCCGTCCTCGAGGAGACTCGCGCGCGCTCTGGCGGTCGCGCTTTGTACTTACGTCTCCTCTAGTCGATTCCACGATCGCTCTCTTGCTCCTCGTAATCGACGCAATTTCAAGGGTTTCCACCAAACGATCCAGACCGTACTATTTGTTCGCTGGATTTTTTTTTTTGAGAACAAAAAATCGTGTCTCACGTAACAGCGAAAATAATTTTTTTTTTTCTTATCGAACGTACAAATTCGTCATTTTGTTGTTTTTCTTTCCTCTTGTCGCGTCTAGAATTTTCGTCGCGACGCGAAGCTCGCTGTGTTTTTTTTAAATTTTATTTTCTCTTCCTCGTCTAATGACGCAACGACCTCCAACGACTATCCGGGGGATCCCCCGTTAGGAACGGCCTCGACGCACCTATTTTTTTCTCCCTCCTATCTCTCTCTCTCTCTCTCTCTCTCTCTGGCTCTCTTCTTCGTTACTCTCATTACGCTCGGTAATTCTTTTCCTCTCCTCTCCTACCTCCCTCTATCCTCGTCGATATATCAACACCTTTCGAAATATCACGAGGAATAATGAAAAAAAAAAAAAAAAAAAAAAAAAAAAAAAAAAACAACGAGGAAAAGAAAAACACGTTCACCGTACGACCTTTTTAACCTTGACCCGATGAAGCCACGAAGGGCAATTTCGTTTCGCGTCAATGCCAGGATATTTGAACTTTACAATTTTTCGATAAAACGATAAAAAAAAAACAAATAAATAAAGAATGAACGAAAGAAAAACGAAATGTATAAATAATATTTTCGACCTTAGGACAAAATATCGTCGAAGGGAAAAAGTTCCAAGTAAAACAGCCTATACTCCTCGTTTTGGCTTCGTAAATCTCCCCCCCCCCCCCCCCCCCCCCGCCCCGCCGGTCTTCTACTGCCTAGCCAGACGTACGACAAACCAGAGTCCCAGCGTGACAAGAGACTACTTTTCTCCACGATACTTTCACGACGAAGGCTTTACCGTATACGTTTCTATCCAGATCCTATATACATATATATATACATCATATATAAATGAAAATTATAATAATAAATAATAATATATTACATTGATAATAATAATATTATATATAATATATTATAGCAACAATAATAATAATATAATAATAATATTATATTATAATATATTATATATAATATTATTATGATATTATTATTATTATTATTATTCATATAATATATTATTATAATTTTAATTATTATCTATATATTATATATTATATATTATAAATATTATATAACTATAATAATAATTAAAATTATAATAATATATTATATTATATAGTAATATATAATATAATATATATTATGTATATTATATATATATATTTATAATAATTTAATAATAATAATATTTAATCGATATATTAATTTATATATAAATAATATTAGATATATATTATATATATATCCATCGCATTCTCCGACAGACACGCAATGCCAGTCGGCTCTATTGGCGTAGACAAAAAAAATCCATGTATACGCCCCCTTGGCATCGATTAATTTATAAGAATCGCGAGAGAGGTGCGCGAGATCGAATTTATTTTATCGGTGATTGATTCGACTCGATCGAAGAATCAAGTTGAAATTCGAAGATTTATATTTTTTTTTATCGATTATCGATTATGTTTGAGATTAATGATAATTAATTAATGCTATTATTTTTATTTGTTTTTTTCTTCGAGGGTTGAGAACCCTTGAACTTCGAAGGCTTTTCGGGACTGCATCTGGCAATCGTTGCACACTAGTGTCTTTAGGTGGGAGAGGGGAAGGGGACGAGTATATATATATATATATATACGTGTATTAACGCGTGTGTAAATCGAGACGAGAATGCGAGTAATACTTTCACGAGGAGACGCGTACTCTTGGTGTACTACGGACTATTATACACAAGGGGTATTCCAGGCCAAATCGCTCGGTCCTCGACCCTCGCAACGTCCGATTTCGTCCCAAACTTTTTCCCTCCATCCTGATAAATCGTGACGACTTTAAAAAAAAAAATTGTAATCATTTTTCTTCTATCCCGTTTCTCGTATCGTGAATATCGAGAATAAATAAGAAATTTTTAACTTTGGAAAAAATTATTTAAAAAAATATAACAATAATAATAAAATTATCGAATACACGAGACAATTTTAACAATTCTAACGAATTAAAATTAGGTCGCTAATTTCGATGACAATTTTGGCGAATTTTTCGATTTGACGTAGAACGCCCCATATATGCCTATATATGCATATACGCCGTTGGTGGATGCGCAGGCCGACTCGTACCCTATATATATCTATATATACGTAGATACAGCCGCGCGGTTTATCAATGCGGGGCGCGTATAGAGCGGTGAGGCCGCTCTAGGAGAGTCGAACGTGAGTTTACCAGCGGTGCCGATTAGCCGATGCATGTGATTATAATTAAGCGGCTCTACTCTCGGTCGCCGATGCTACTGTGCGTACGCTCCGCCACATTGCTGAACGTATGCCTGCCTCTCCCGCACTCTCTGCCTCCTATTTACTACACACACACACATATATATATAGATATATCCACATACATCCATACACATATATATATCGTAGTGCTCGATCGACGCTCTCTCGAGCGATCGACAATATATACAGAGTGAATTTTATAAGATGTCTCAAACTTTATTTTAAGATAGATGAGATCATTACAAACAAAAGTTGCAAATATACATTGGCGATATTTTTAATAGTTTACGAGATACAATTCTTTAAAGTTGGTCCAATCAGAGCGCACCGAGAAGCTTTGGCACCGCCCACTTCCCGCCCTAGCCATAGAGATAGCGCAGTGTAGGACGTTACATTTGAGGTTGCAAAATTCAGAGGAGTCAATTTGATTTATTATTTTATTACGCAGACATTTTTATTTCCCGGGCATTGACTGCTCTGCTGGAAGTGGGCGGCTCTAACGCTTCCCGGCGCGTTCTGATTGGACCAACTTAAAAAATTTATATCTCGTAAACTATTAAAAATATCCCCAATGTATATTTGCAACTTTTGTTTGTAATGATTCCATCTACCTTAAAATAAAGTTTGAGACACCTTATGAAACTCACCCTGTATACATATATATATATCCATACCCCCCCCCCCTTTCTTTCTATATATAAGTGCATGTAGTGAATATATATATGGGGTAGTATTCGATCGGCACTCTCTCACACCGCGGATACCGCTCAGCTTCCCAACGAGAACACGATATAGCCATTTTAACGAAAAGCGAACGTACGATTCCCAATGGACTCCGCACGATATACATATATACTGGTGACTTATATACGTGTATATAACGTTTGGTTTTTGTACAAATACCAAATTCCACGGGATCAGCTATTTTCCACCCGCAGGTATCCCCCTCCCCTCATACGTATACGTTGTAGGTGCGTATAGCGTGTTTGCTTTGGGCCGGAGTGCATAACAATTAATAACGCAATCGCCAATGCATTTGCCAAAGCGCGCTGCTACGTGTATTTCGTAACGCGCCGAGCTTATTTTATCGAGGGCGATAAGATTTCTTTTGATTTCTTTTTTCTTTTATTCGTTTGGTTTTTCTTTTGTGTTTAAACGAACGGTGTCGAATTAATTTATGAACAATTGTGCATTTATTCAATTTGACAATATGATTAATGTCCTATATTTTTTGTTTATTCGATTAATAAACGTGTATGTTAAAGGCGAATGATGTTTTTGTTTGTTTGTTTGTTATTGTTAATTTAAAAATCGTCGTTCGTACGAGACGAATATTAAATATGATATTTCAAGTAGGAATGTATCGAGCGGGAGGTATTTATTAAAAGAGAAATAATAAAACAAAAATGGTGCAAGGTACGACATTTGGTGCAAGCGATAAGTGCGTATGGAGGGGAGTGGGAAGAATGCAGCCAAGGGGCGGCGAGAGGAGCGAAAGCGCCAGGTGATGCAGGTCTCGCGTACACGCCTGCCTTCGTGCCTCTGCCTCTCCGTTGCCGCCGTCTATCCCCACTCTTGCTCTCTCGCGGACGGTCGGATGGGGGGGGGGGGGGGCAAAGTGCGTACGTACAGCACGCGCCCATAGCTAATATGCGCTCTCGTACGTACGCTTACAGTACGCGAGGGGAGGGGAGCGCGCCGAGTTGCCGATCACCGTGTGACAGGTGTGACTCGTCGGGGCTTCCCCCCTCCACACCGTACTCTTTCTCTTTTTAGTGTTACTGTAGCTGCTGCTGTTGTTATTGTTGCTGTTCCGATGTTGTTTCTGCTGATGTTAATTTGTCTGGAGCTACGGCATGCTAATGAATATGTTTTTGCTGGCGTTGTTGATGCTGATGTCGTTGCTGTTACTGTTGCTGCTACTGCTGTTGTTGTTGTTGCTGTTCTGATGTTGTTTCTGCTGGTGCTAATTCTGTTGATGTTAATTTCTCTGGAACTATGCCAAGCTACTGAATATGTTTTTGCTGGCGTTAAGGATGGTGATATCGTTGCTGTTACTGTTGCTGCTGCTGCTGTTGTTGTTGTTGTTGCTGTTCTGATGTTGTTTCTGCTGATGCTAATTCTGAAGATGTTAATTTGTCTGCAGCCACGCCGAGCTACTGAATATGTTTTTGCTGGCGTTGTTGATGCTGATGTCGTTGCTGATACTGTTGCTGCTGCTGCTGTTGTTGTTGTTGTTGCTGTTCTGATGTTGTTTCTGCTGGTGCTAATTCTGTTGATGTTAATTTGTTTGGAGCTATGCCAAGCTACTGAAAATGTTCTCGCTGATGTTGCTGTTGTTATTGCTGTTTTGACGTTGTTTCTGCTAACGGTGATTTTGTCAACGTTAATTTATCTGCAGCTACGCCAAGCTACTTAAAATATTTTTTACTGCTGTTGTTGATGTTGATGTTCATGTTGTTGCTGTTGATGCTGATCTTGTTGCTGTTACTGTTGTTGCTGCTGTTGTTCTTATTACTGTTCTTTTTAATGTTGCTATTGCTGATTCTAATGCGACAACTGTTTCTACTGTTGGTGCTGATTGTCTTACGCGACTTTCTGTTGCTACTGTTGCTTCCGATGTTGTTGTTCTTGCAAATTTTCCTGAAGGTACACTAGTTGTTGCTGACGTTGTTGTTGTTGTTGTTGCTCTATTTAATGTTGTTGTAGCTACTACTGACGTTGATTTCATCGCTGCTAATTCTTCTGAAGCATCGCCAGTTTCTGCTGATGTTGTTGTTGCTGTTGCTACTGGCGCTGATACTGCCACTGTTCATATTTCTGTATCTCTGCCATTTGCTGCTGACGTTGCTGTTGTTGTTGCTCTTTATAATCTTACTGTTGCTGACGTGGCTCCGATTGCTACCTGGTGCTGATTCCACAGCAACAACTACTTCTGTTACTAATGTCGTTGTGGTTTCTGCCGTTGTTCCAAATACTAATTTGGATTTAGCTACGGCTTTGACCTTGATCTACCTTTCTCCCTCTCACTTAGGCCAAAATGGCGTAGAAGCCTCGATAAATAAACAAAAAGTCTTTGAAAAATATGCAAAAAAAAGTAATTTCGAAAATTTCTGTCACAATCCATCAAAAACCACTTACCCAAAACAAAAAAAAAACATTTTTCAGATCAACATTCTTTCTTTAAACCGGCAAAATCGATCGTTCTCCGGGTTCTACGTACGAACCAAGAAATAAAAAGATACGTCGATACGAAGTCTCCGCGAACGAGGTCATTCGCTGTTTCGCCAATATTTATAAAACATCATACGATATGTAGAACGCGATCGTCTATCATCGCGCGATATTAACTCTCGAGAGTTGTGTGTGCGCTCGTGACTTCGGCGTCTCCGTTTGTTTCTTCGCCACGAGTACGTTCCACGATTTAATAATTCAAGCGTTAATCAAATTTATCGATTCGGCCCCAAGTCGTGAAGAAACAACTAACCTAATCCTATTATTATAAATAAAATCAATAACAATATCGTTTAAATATTAATGTTAAATAATAAAAATTCGTTTTATTTTATTTTTTTTCAGTTACCTACTCGCGTTTAAAAGGAGGGAGAAGGAGGAACGAGTAAGGATCTCGAGTAAACGGTCCGCAATGATCGGGCGCGTCGAAACAAAACTGGCCTGCTGCGCGTGCGCGCGTGTGTATGTGGGGAGGGGGGAGGGTAACGCGGTGCGCGGCGCGTACGTGTACACGCAACACCGAGGGACATTCCCGACTTGGCCGACCTTCGCGCTCGATACTGACGCCGAGTCGCAGCCGCCGACTCGGCGCGCGAGTCGCGAGTCTCTCTCTCTCTCTCTCTCTCTCTCGCGCGCGTGCGCGCTCTCTCTCCCTCTGGCTGACGCGCTACGTGCCACGGCTCTTTGTCCTACTGGTAGGATTCTCTCTCTCTCTCTCTCTCTCGCTCTCCGCGGTAAACCAGCACGGCGCGCTTGTATCGAGCTCGAATTTCTCTCTCTCTCTCTCCCTCTTATACTTTTAGACACGAAAGACGCATGGACAATGTTGCGATTCGATCGTCCTAACGAAATAATTAGCCGTGTCTCTAACCGGCCGTCGCTACGTTTTACGCAAAATCGATAATCGAGTATTATGAAATTTTTCGGTTATAAAAATGATTATTATTATATAAATAAATGGATATAATAATAATATAATAATAAATAATATCGTAATAAATAATATAACAATATAATATTCTTACATTATTATATTATTATAATATTTATTTATTTATATAATAATGATAATAATAATAATTATTATTATTATATTATATTATATTATATTATTATAATCATTATATAAAAATATTAATATGGTAATAATAAATAATATAATAATATAATAATAATTATTATTGTTATATAAATGAATACATATTACAATAATAAATAAATATAAACAATTAAATTAATAATAATAATAATATGGGAATGAAAATAATAATTTAATATTATGGTTATTATTATTTTCTAATTTTGTATTATTACATACTTGAGCCAATTAATCATAATTAAATTACTCCAATTTGAGAAATAATAATAATAACAATAATACAAGAGAAAAATCGTTGTTTCAATTTGAAACAACTTTCTGGCACGATTAACCAAAAAATGTGTACTTTGTCAAGGTCGTGTCGACGACAATTGAGAGATAAATATTGATAAGTTTTTTTATGTTTCCTTTCTTACTCTCGTTTCGTGAAAATGTTTTCGCGTTTGATATTTTTTTTTTGGTTTCTTTTTTTTCGTGCGTGAGCAAAGGCTCCACCGAGCAACAAAAAATTCAACAGGTTGTTCCAGTGGCCTCGAGAGACAGAGATATTAGTTTCTTCTCTCTCTCTCTCTCTGTCTGTCTGTCTGTCTGTCTGTCTCTCTCTCTCTCTCTCTCTCTCTCTCTCTCTCTCTTTCTCTCGCTCGTCCTCACTCCTTGCGTATCTCTCGGGATTATGTGCATCATTTCGTTCTGTTTATCGTCCAGGCTGTCGTTGTCATCGGTTATATGATTGTCAATTATGTATGCGAAACATGTTTGACGAAATACGTCCAGGGCCACGAATGAAAGATTGAGATAGATTTGTAAATATTCGAGCACAAACATTATTATAATATTATTGTTTTCGCACTGATTATATATATATATATTAATATAATAATAATTAATATCGTAACAGATAATATAATAATAATAATCATTATTATTATATAAATAAATAAATATTATAATAATAAATGATATAATAATAATAATAATAATATAAATAAATAAATATTATAATAATAAATTATATAATAATATAATAATTATTATTATCATTACATAAAAAATTAATATAATAATATAATTATATATATATAATAACAATAATGAGGGCGAAAACAATAATAATATAATAATGTTTACGCTCGGTGCACGTACGAGTCATAATGCGATGACGAACGAACGTTTCGTAGAACTTGCGAAAGACAATGTTGTCATTGATACGATTTTGCGTCGTATCGATTTGTGCCAAGAAATCCTGAAATTTGTAATCTCGATCGATCGATCGATCGGACGCGATAAAAAAAAATTTACAGAAACGTTCTTTAATGTCATATTTTTATATACGACATCGAAGAAGCTTCGATCACTTTTTATAAAAAATCTTATAGAAACAAAAATTCATGATTTTGTTTATTATATAACAAATAAAGTTTACGTAGGATCAACTTGAATTTTGAGTATGTTGTTCTTTAGTCGATTTGCAACAACTTTTCTTAATGAACTTAAACGCTTGGTCCACTTGGAATGTGAGAAAAAACGGGAATACAATTTTAACCCCCCACCCAATATTAGGATGCATTATGGGTCCTTAATGCATAGTAACATTGGGTGGGGGATACAGTCGAAAGCCCCGATTTGATCGTCTTTGCTTCAAATTGAGATTTCTTCCAAACTATTCAACATTTTTCAATGATTTTTTTTTAGTTTTGTTCAGAAAGACTTTACTGATAATTCTGTCTAGGGTTTTTGAGGATATTTGAAATAGAAAATTTTTGGGACCAGTTGAAAGTCGAAAAACATTGGTTCGAAAAAATGCCTATGTTCAATGTACCTTTTCTCAGGAACCGTACGTCCGATTTTGACCATTTTTGTTGTGCGTGTATATCAAAGTGTTATAAACAATGTGTCGAACCATTTTTTCGATATTTTGTTTCAGAATTTTTTGACATCGTTTTGAAATTTTGTTAAAATTTTTTACCACGTTTTTTTACCTTCAAATATATTTTTCTCGGGTCTGAATCGTTTTTTTTTTCAAAAATATGGCTCGACACGTTCTTCGTTTGGATGTACTGGTTACGTTAAAAAAAAATGCCGATACAATGAGTACGGCATACGTGAGACACGATTTTCTGAAAAAGTTTGAATCTCTAATGAATTGAAACGTTAACTTAAAAAAATTATTTAACATACTTCCACTGCTCAGAATTTCATGAAATTTGAACCACATATAAATAAAGACATGTAATTTCAGAAAAAAAAATTTTAAATGCATTTTTTTACGCTGCGATATGTCGAACCTCCTTAAGAATTCAGAAAAAAAAGAAGATAATATTTTCATATTTCGTTTTGCGATTTATATTGTTTTGTTCTTTTTTTTTTATTTTTACATTCTTATTAATCACGATGCGTCGATCGACGAGAGCTTATCTTATCGGCAGAAGTCCACAGACTCCCCCCCCCCCCCCCCCCTTTGCGCGTTCGCTCGGTCGCGTTCTATCTCTCTCCCTCTCATTCTCCCTCGCTCACGATTTCACCTGTTTTCACTTTCTCCACCTCTCCGTCTCTATCTGCTGTTGAGCTACAGCCCAAGCACGCTTCGAGTTTTCTCGCTCGAGAAAGAGAGAGAGAGAGAAGAAAGAACTGAGAAACCTGTGGGCGAGGTCAGTGAGCCTCCCCCAACGACGATAGCAACAGAAGCGGAAAGATCTCGAGTCGCTAGCACCTTCGAAACCGACGGGGAAATTATCTAATCGAGATCCAACGACGTTTTATCCCTATTTTTTTTTTATTCGAACCCTTTTTGCTATGTAAACATCACAATCATCGATTTATCGAAGTTTCTATCGAGGTTAAAATCCGAGTGATCGCATGCACAGCGAGAACCTCGTTTGAAATAAATTCGAGCTAAAAAGAATGATTTTTTTATTTAATTTTCACAAATTTTATTTAATTTTAAATATTTAAAATAAAATAAAATTTAGTTAGCTGATATTTTTGTTTGTAATTAAAAAATGGGAAACTGTGCGTAAGTTCGAGAACAAATTTAGTTCAAGAATTGGCCGGAAGGGGGCGAGAGTCGCGCGAGGCGACGCACGCCAGGTACCCCCACTCCTCCATACAGAATTATTTTTTCATTTAATTATTACAAATTTCATCTAATTTTAAATATTTATATAAATATTTTAAATATATGAAAAATTTAATTAAATGGTATTTTTGTTTCTAATAAAAAAATATGAAACTGTTCGTAAAATCGATAAAAAATTTAGTTCGAGAATTGGCCGACAGGGGGCGAGAGTCGCGCGAAGCGACGCACGCGACGTACGCCCACTCCTCCACCCAGAATTATTTTTTCATTTAATTATTACAAATTTCATCTAATTTTAAACATTTACAAAAATATTTTAAATATATGAAAAATTTAATTAAATGGTATTTTTGTTTCTAATAAAAAAATATAAAATTGTTCGTAAGTTCGAGAAAAAATTTAGTTCGCAAATTAACCGACAGGGGGCGAGAGTCGCGCAAGGCGACGCACGCGAGGTACCCCCACTCCTCCACACAGAATTATTATTTCATTTAATTATTACAAATTTCATTTAATTTTAAATATTTACATAAATATTTTAAATATATGAAAAATTTAATTACCTGATATTTTTGTTTCTAATAAAAAAATAAGAAACTGTTCGTAAGATCGAGAAAAAATATAGTTCGCAAATTAGCCGACAGGGGGCGAGAGTCGCACGAAGCGACGCACGCGAGTTACCCCCACTCCTCCACCCAGAATTATTTTTTCATTTAATTATTAAAAATTTCATCTAATTTTAAATATTTACATAAATATTTCAAATATATGAAAAATTTAATTACCTAATATTTTTGTTTCTAATAAAAAAATATTAAACTGTTCGTAAGATCGAGAAAAAATATAGTTCGCGAATTAGCCGACAGGGGGCGAGAGTCGCACGAAGCGACGCACGCGAGCTTCCCCCACTCCTCCACGACAAAACAGACGTAGCGAAACAGTTATATACATATATCCCACATATGACAACAATCCAACAAAAAAGAATTGTGAAGGTCGTGCACTCACCCTCGAGCAGGTGCCAGTCCTCGTCGAGCGAGGCGAAAGCTTGCGCCTGATTCGCCTGTTGTTCAAAGTCGAGCATCCTCCGTCGCGCCTTATTTTCCTCTTTTTTCCCGTGCAAAAGAAAAAAACGTCCCAAACAATAACAAGCTCTTTCAACTTCCCGCCGCGTTGATCCGTTTTTTAATTCTCCTCTCCACTCGTAGCGCCACCGTCGCTAAACACCAGAAACTGTCGATCGCAACGCACTCTATGCGCCCGTCGCTATAACCTCAACGACAACACTCGACGCGACACTCTCGCGCGGGAATCAACAAGTTCCTTCGTGCCGCTTACTGTTACGTCTAACACGCTGGGCGCACGTAAACGTACCCACGCACTCATACACTGCGCATGCGCGGAGATCTCGTTAGACAAACGAACCTTCACTCTTTATTTCCCTCTCTCTCTCTCTCTCACTCTTGAGAATTATTGTCCAACGTTTACAGTACCTTCTATCGTTTTATTACGAAGAAGACAGTCGATGACGTTAACCCGTTTATCTCAATAGCCGAAAAATGTCAACACGATATTTTTATCGATGCGCGAAAGACTAATGCGCACGTCCGTGACACAACCTCACTTTTTCTTTTCCCTCGCGTCTTCTTCCTTTATATTCTCAATTACGAGACGATTGCTCGTTGAACGAGAACGAATCGATGTTTTTTTCACGTCTAACACTTCGCTCGTATTTGCATACGTATGTTTATTTTCGCGAGCGAGAAGCGACGAGTGCAAAATGGTAGACGAATGCTCCCACTATCTTACGTATAATATCGAAGATAATTATACGTATCCGGCGAATTCGTCGCTGGGTTCGAGAGCCAATAACAAAATAATCGAAACGCTTGGTGTCGTTTGCGTCTGTCTTCACACCTGTGCACATTCAGGCGACGGGAGCGCCTCTGGTGGCGAGAATACGACCAACAAACCGAATCTGTAGAATCACTCGTCACAACAGGAAACTCTTCTCGTACGTCGTTTACGTCAGTTTATTAGGTTCACTCTTATCTCACGACGCTCGTAACAACTCGAGATATTTGATTTCCATTCGTGGTTATATTTATCACGTAGATTACGTTCGGGATTAAAATATCGTTGCGTTGAAAATTCAAGCTAGAATCCGTACGATATTGAACAGACGAGGAAAATTCTCGATAATGAAAACAAAAGTTTATCTCGTAAAAGCTTGTACGAAGACGATGGAATAATAAAGAAGAGCGAAGAGGTTGAGTCCGCGCGAGCAGTCGGAGTCGATTACTTCGAGTATTCGCGGGACTCGTGCGAGCGAGATCGTATGCGCGCGCAACATACACACTCGCCTCCTCCTACTCTTGCTTAACCTCTCTTACTTCGTCGCTACTCCTCTCTCTCTCTCGCGACGTTACGATTCTTCGCGCCCGAGCTATAGTTTACTTCGTTTACAGTACGGTATCCATCGAGTGGACTCTCCTGGTTTGTCGCTACGACATCGTTCTCCTCCTTCTCCTCCACCTACGTAGCGTCCCTTTCTTCGCAGCGCGTCTTTCGATCCCGTTCTCTTCGTCGCTCCTGCTTCTTTGTTAATCTCTCGTTCCTTCGAGCTTGTACACACAGGCGTCGCTGCCTGTCGCAACAAAGTATCGCTGTCTCTCTCTCACTCACTCTCTCTCCTTCCACCGACCGACGTCATAAACTTCTCCGTAGCGCCACCACGATCGCTGCGGATCTTCTATGTACTAACCCACACAAACGCTTTTATATATGTATGGCATGCTCATCTTATCTTCCACCGATCATCCCGCGCCTTTTAACCTCCCATCGACCAAAGATTTTACTATACGCAACGCGCGTGCTACTGACAGCTCGTGCCCAGACTGACGTCACCGTTTCGCCTTCAGTTTTCCCCGCCCCGATGACGTTAAGTTTCTGACGGGGCTAACGCGCGTGTTCAGCCCCCACGCGACGTAGCACACTCGTGACGAGGTAAAACATCGACTGTTGCTACTGGATATGTTGGAGACGACCACGAGGGATTCTCGTTCGCGGTCAAACTCTCCCACGTGTTTTTCACCCCTCTTTCACCTCAACGCTATGTCGCGAAAAATCCGCTAGATGACCTCCCGATCTTTGCACTTAAGGCGATCTTTATATAACTGTAGTTTTTATAATTTTAGCGTTTCGTGCATCGTGGCTTCTCGCTAATGAAAATTAATTTGTTTATATGTATGATGGTACGAGAGTCCAGGACCAAAACCATGCATGATGGTTTTGTGACAAAAACTGTATAAAATCGTTAGATTAGATGATTCTGAATCCAACTAGTCGGGTATTAACGGTTAAAAGTTTTTTCTAACAAAAGAAAAATGAGGGTTAAAGTTAGCCGCAAATTTTTTCAATTTTGTCCAATTTGATTTTTTCAAACGCCGATCGATTCGGAATTGTTTGTTGGAAACAAATAATATAATTCGAACGTTTGTTTGATCGTAGTTTTGGCAAAAAAATAATAAATAAAATTTCATAAATTTCCGGCTAACTTAACGCTCGTTTTTGTTTTGTTTGTTTGATAAACAATATGATCAAACAAACGTTTTAATTAATCAAACAATCACAAACAAACGACAAACAATCGTTGTGAATTAAACAAAGATGCAAAAGTGGAAATCGAGGGGCTAACTTTATATAGCTAGATGGGAGCCCGATTCTGCTATATCAAAAAAAAAATGCAGTCGGTATTATCACAACGCGTCTGATATTGAAAATGTACATAGATTTTGTCATTTTATTACAAAAACAAATTGTTTTCAGACGTTTTGCGCGTAGCATCTGGCTAACTCATCTGGATAACTCATTTCATCATGTCGAATAATTTCCAGACAGATTGCTATGTTACCGATCGGTAAAATTTTTTAACATTTTCAAAACGTTCTCAAAACATAAGTTGCTCACATTTTCTTCTGGAAACTGATTTGTTTCGCATCGACTAATCCAAATTAACTTGTAAAAAAGATTTTCAGACAGGCTGCTATAAGTTTCTTGTTTTTTGTCTCATTCTTAATTTTAGAAAATGGTCTCCTTGCTAGGCGCTACACTACTGGCGTCTGAAAAACGTTTCTTCGGTATTTTAGATCTATCATTCAACTATATTTCGAAAATCAGACGTATTACTATGATTCAGTTTAGCAACATTTTTTTACATTTTCGAAAATGCAGTCAGGTCAGACGCTACGCAGAAAATTTCTGATATTATTATTTTTTGGGTTCGGGCTAATCCCAGCTATCGACTTTATATGGTTTTGGCCGTAATGCTATGATGTCAAAATTTTGGTCGCGGGCTCTCGTGCTATAACAAAAGGAGATAAATAAAACAAACAGGATTATTATTGTATTATTTTTTTGTTGACAATATGTAGTAATAATTATAATAATAATGAGCTTTGGTAGATATAATCAAGTTTTTACCAGCTTGGCTTTTGTTCCGAGGAGCGAATTTGTAATCTTCTTGTTACACGAATAAACGTCCATATCTGTCGTTCTTGGTAAGCACGTATGTACGTATATACATATATATAGATATATATACGTACACATAGCTCCAGGAATCGTGTGAGAATCATGGACGCGGTGATTCTCGAACCGCGACTGTGATTTTCCCCTATCGTACTTGGCGCAGAGCGCGAGAGGTCTTTTCTGCCCACCCACTCTCGCACGCTCTCCCTCGCTCTTTCTACAAAACCGAATAGTTCTCCGTTCCTCGATTCCCACCATTTGCTCCGTTGCTCGCTGGGTATATATACATGACTCTTCGTTCCGTCCGCCACCCTCGGTTCACTGGCTCTGTTTCTCTCGCTCTCTCCCGCTCGCGGCCTAGTCGCGCTACTCTTGGCGTCGTTACCGTTAATGTAGCTCTGGTAGAGCAGCGCTCTACACATTGGTGTACTCCTCTCTCTCTCTCTCTCTCTCTCGCTCTCTCTCTCTTTGACTCTCTCGCACTCTCGATTCCGAACAAGACATTCATGGACTCTTCTAAATACTGCGTATCTTTTGTGAGAAGTAGATAAAGATATTTCCGTCGAAAATTTACGCTCGATTGACCAAAATATCATTCGACGGCGTTTCGACATCGGATAACGAGTCTTTTGAGCAAGAACGAGAACATTTTTTTCATACTCACGACGACAATTTGTATTTTTTAAGCATAGTCGAGGTGTTCTTATTCCGGTTCTAGCCACAGTTGTCTCCTTATTGAAAATTTTCCAACCGCGACGCCATCTGGCGGGTAATGTTTGTACCTGTGAAAACTTATCGTTGAAAACAAATATCGCAATTTTCCGGCCATTTTGTTATACTTACCGTTTCCCGATTTGTTCGAAGCGAGGTTATGTTTTTTTTGCCTATCGTTTTGCCTTATCTCTCTCTCTTGCTCGGTACTTCAATATCCCGTCGTTTATAATGAGCATCTTGAATCTCGCAGAAACAGTCGGTTGCAACCCTTTGCGGCCTCTTCGCATCCATACGGAGTCTCATTCCTCACGTTGTCGTCATTCCACGGACTAACCGGCTATATGCTGGAAGTAGAGGGAGATAGAGAGAGTCACGAACCACCGAGAGCCATGAGGGAGTCGAGGGAGTCGTGGAATTCGTCGAAGAACGGTGTTTCTCTCCCGGTCGGCGGGCACGAGCCCTCTCGCGTACAACGACCGCGTACAAGCATCGCAGCCAACGGCAGCAGGCTAAAGAACATTTTTCGTCCTCTCATCCTCGCCGACGTTCTCTCACTCGCATGAAACCGAGAGATATGCACTCGTTCCGAGCGCTTCTGTATTCTCCGTGGTACGAAATTGAACCAAGAGCGAAACGAGAGGGATTACAGCACGCACGCAAGTTAGTTTCTTTGCCGCGCGGATTCCTCTAATAAAGCAACAGTTTCTATTTTTGTCCATTGGCGCAACGGAGAGGCTCGGCACCCCGCTGACCCACGGCAATTCAGAGCTCGTTCATGCATGCGTGAAACACCAACTTACGCATTTGTCCCTTACTGCCTTACCCCTGTGTGTATATAAACGCTCTCGCTTGCATGCTAGTGCCACCGCTCGAGTGGCGCTGCTCTGGTGGCAGAAATTCTTTCTACTCTATGAGTATTTTCGACATAAATAGAGTGGTCGTGTTGGTAACTAATTATCCCATGATGTTGACGTCTAGCACCGCCATGATAGCGCTGATTGTCATCCGTATGGATTCTGTATAAGTAAACCGAATATAATACGTTGCCGCCAAAAAAGATCCTCACGCTTTTCCGTTCTCAACTGGTTTAACTTCTGACCACTGGAAGCGCTGTTGGCAGACATACGCTTTTTTTGCATGTGCTGGTCGTGTTTACACCAACCAGAACTCACAATTTTTGTCTGTGTTGATTTGGCTGTTGTCTGACGACAGCGCCACCATCGGCGCTATCCGAATTACTAGATGCCACAAAAGTGAGATCACCTAAGCATTATAGTCGCCTTATAAACTCCATAAATTATTCCATGATGTTGACGTCTCGCGCCGCTACGATGGGGCTGATTGTCATCCATATGGATTCTGTATAAGTAAACCGAACATAATACGTTGCCGCCAAAAAAGATGCTCACGCTTTTTCTTTCTCAACTAGTTTAACTTCTGACCACTCGAAGCGCTGTCAACAGCATACGCTTTTTTGTGCATGTGTTGATCGTGTTTACACGAACCAGAGCTCACAATTTTTGTCTGTGTTGATTTGGCTGTTGTCTGACGACAGCGCCACCATCGGCGCTATCCGAATTACTAGATGCCACAAAAGTGAGATCACCTAAGCATTATAGTCGCCTTATAAACTCCATAAATTATTCCATGATGTTGACGTCTAGCGCCGCCATGATAGCACTGATTTTCATCCGTATGGATTCTGTATAAGTAAACTGGACATAATACGTTGCCGCCAAAAAAGATGCTCACACTTTTCCTTTCTCAACTAGTTTAACTTCTGACCACTCGAAGCGCTGTCAGCAGACATACGCTTTTTTGTACATGTGTTGGTCGTGTTTACACGAACCAGAGCTCACAATTTTTGTCTGTGTTGATTTGGCTGTTGTCTGACAACAGCGCCACCATCGGTGCCATCCGAATTACTAGATGGCACAAAGGTAAGAGCACCTGAGCTTTACAGTCTCCTTATAGAGACTCCATAAATTATACCATGTCGTTGACGTCTAACGCAGCTACGATGGCGCTGATTGTCATCCATATGGATTCTGTATAAGTAAACCGAACATAATACGTTGCCGCCAAAAAAGATGCTCACGCTTTTCCTTTCTCAACTAGTTTAACTTCTGACCACTCGAAGCGCTGTCAGCAGACATACGCTTTTCCGTGCACGTGTTGATCGTGTTTACACGAACCAGAGCTCACAATTTTTGTGACTGTTGATTTGGCTGTTGTCTGACAGCAGCGCCGCCATCCGAATTACTAGACAGCACAAAAGTGAGGCCACCTGAGCATTACAGTCTCCTTATTGGGATCTGACATGGAGGCGTGGTCAAATTCAATATGGGGCAGACCTGGGTGCAGTTGCCTGTCAAAACCGGGCAATAGTAGAATAGTAGGTGAAAACCAATATGGCGTAGAAAAGGTTGCAGCCAACTAGACTTAACATAGCATAATAGCTTTATTTTTTAATAAAATGCTAGTCCTTTCCATTAGTGATATTTGTAAATGGTCTGATTCCAATCCCGGCAATCGAAATTACCGAGAAGACGAAAACACGTTTTGGTATACGCACCGGGCATTTTTTTGGGGGAAACTATGGAACGTCAGTTCACGGTTTTTTTGAAAAGAACTCTCGCATCCATATACGGAACATGCAATTCTTTTTTTCGATGGGTTGCGAGATGTAAAGACACCTACTCCTGCCATTTTTTGTTCAATTTCTCAAAATTACTGATATTAATGATTACGTTGTAACTTGAGCAATGCACCCCGGTTTTAGTTTCAACGTGTACCACCAGATGTCTCACGAATTTTGTCAGATCCCAATAGAGACTCCATAAATTATCCCATGATGTTGTCGTCTAGCACCGTTACGATGACGCTGCTTGTCATCCGTTAAGACCTGTTACCCTAACCTATAAAAAAAACATAATTTATCCCACGAAGTAACGCGTGTGGGACAAACACTATTTACAAAAATCAACTATGCGCATATTTCGATTTCGATCGTTTAAGATGTAGTAAATCAGATTCTTATACTCCTTTAGTGCTACTGTGCTATTTTGAGAGTCAACACAAAACTCTTTCGGACATCTGTATAAATGCAAAAGATCAATCCTCCGATAGTTCCTTATCCATGATTCCCTGAAAAAGGGAATAGTTTGATAAGTTTTGGTTGTTTGTCATCTGGTAAAGTCATCAGATTTACAAATATAACCTCATGTACAAACCATCCAAAGCGAAGTATGCGAATGATCGATATCTTTCGTTATATCGAACCACGCGATCGAAATAATCGAACCTAACATAAAAACAAAATGTGCAAAAGATCAATCCTCCGATAGTTCCTTATCCATGATTCCCTGAAAAGGGAAAAGCCATAGACTTATAAGATAGACTGAGCGCTCCTAGAGAGGCACTGAATCAGTATATAAAGGACAGAGATATATCGGGAGTACTCTTCTCTCTTTTCAATTGGTGTAGTGGTGGGAGTGAACGGAGCAGTGGAAGTGGAACACATTCATAACGCAAAGGCGTGATTTCTCCTCACTCTCCTCTGCTGCCTCATCCCCACCACAAGTATCCTGAGACAGAGAGAAGAGTACTCCCGATATATCTCTGTCCTTTATATGCTGGTTCAGTGCCTCTCATGGGAGCGCTCAGTCTATCTTATAAGTCTATGGGAAAAGCTTGATAAGTTTTGGTTGTTTGTCACTTGGTAAAGTCAGCAGATTTACAAATATAACCTCATGTACAAACCATCCAAAGCGAAGTATGCGAATGATCGATATCTTTCGTTATATCGAACCACGGGATCGAAATAATCGAACCTAACATAAAAACAAAATGTGCAAAAGATCAATCCTCCGATAGTTCCTTATCCATGATTCCCTGAAAAGGGAAAAGCTTGACAAGTTTTGGTTGTTTGTCACTTGGTAAAGTCAGCAGATTTACAAATATAACCTTACATACAAACCTTCCAAAGCGAAGTATGCGAATGATCGATATCTTTCGTTATATCGAACCACGCGATCGAAATAATCGAACCTAACATACAAACAAAATGAGTTAACGTTTGAATGATCAAGTGACAGTTCTCCGCGAAAGTATATCAAACTTCCTTGATAATTTTCACGTTCATACATATGTGTATTGGCGTTTGTGTAAATGTGTGTGCGCCTAACCTAATAGCCGTTAAGAAACAAGTATAAGAAACCGATGGGTCGCGTGCTGGTACGGCCCTGATGCCCGATCGTGCGCGCCCTCTCTCTCTCTCTCTCTCGTCATTTGTCCTCGCGCTCTCTTCTTCTTCCTCCGCCCCACCGCCAGCGCTACGCGTTTGCCCGCGGCGTGATCCACTCCACTCTACACTTTGTGCATTCACTTCTCTCCATCTCTCCATCTCCCTTACACACCAAACAATCCACACAGAGAGCGGTTCCCCTCTTCTACCCCGCTTCACGTCCGCTCCTGCCACTGCTGCGTCGACGCCATGCGGTGTCACGATGTTTCCATCTCTATCCGTATCCGTCGCTGCATCCCTTTCTCGCTTCTACAGTGGCGCGTGCTGCTGCTCCGTGCTGCCCCCTCTCTATCACGCGCGGATCCGTTGTTCTCACTCTCTGCTCTCTTCCCCCACCCTCGCTCCACCGCGAGAAGGTTTGTCGCTCGGTACGCTCCTCTCCCGCTCCTCTCTTCCCCGGTAGGCACTAGCCACTCGCCCGTCGCACCGGATGGTCGAGCGAACGAGGGTTCATGCACGCACGCCATCACAGATGCTTCGTCGTAAATTCCTCCCCGCTCCTTAGTCCCGCGTCGGTTTCTACATACTGGCTATGTGTACGTACTTACCGGGCCACTCGAAGCAATCCGGCGTTGTACCAAAGCCGAGAGGGTCAATGCTGGATACGATCCTTGGAAATGTATTTTTTTTTACTTCAACGAACGAGTATGTATCTTCCCTTTTCGTTAATGAAAAAAGTATTCAAACTCGATACTTACCCAAATACTCGTATCGATATGGATTACAGTGATACGTTGGAATTTACAGTGTGTGATCGTTATGTCCCTTGTCCCTTGATCGATAACCTTCGAGAATGAGCACACTGTGCAATATGGCCTTCTTACTTATTATTAGGCACGGGATAGTAAACGTGACCTTCTTTTTCTTGTTCTGCGGAGATCTCTCCTTAGTACGAAACAAAAAAAAAAAGAACGTCGCGATCACGATGGTACAACGTCGCGTTTGTACGAGCGTCGCCTTATTAAAAAAATCCTGGCGCCATTTTCATCTTTTGTTTCAGTCTTTTAGAACGAAAAACTGCGCAACATAAAGATTCGTGTGGGTCCGTCGTATAAACGTATATGGCTCGTATAGCGGCGAGCATAACGTGTATATGTACTACAATATGCCACTCTTGGTGAAAGTCTGTCGGTGAGAGATTCTCCGGCCATCACATTTGCCTCGTGTGCATTCGGGCACGTGTAATATATCGCGTTATGACGTTACGCGTTACGGGCTCTCTCGCTGGGTATAGCAGACTCCTCTATACATATATCGTATGTCGTGCCTCGGCTATTATACGTCGAGCTGTAAGCGTTGCGAGTTTTAGAATCGTAGCATTGGGAGAATATCCGTGAACAAGTGCTCGAAGTATTTCTGCGCATGCGTAAGAGTAAATCGAGTAGTCTCGTACATAACCTTAAAGAGGATGATGGGAACGAATTTGAATTTTCAGGCTTTTCAATGACATCCGATAGATGGACACCGTGACTCTTGGAGTAATGTTTTAGACAGTCGCATTGTCTACGAAGAGAATAATATTGTTTCCAAACACTCGCTGAGGTTTTAGGTCTTGATAATAAACCTGAAATTGAGGACAGTTTACATTCTCCGCTATGGTCATACGTATTCTCGAGAATTTCACGAAGATCAATATAATCTGGGACACCTTACAGTACCGGCAGAAATGATTGGCGGAGTACTCGATCCAAGTTTTGCATTATTTTTGTGCGCAAAATATCTGCACCTGCGCAAGTTCTCTTTCTGGCGTGTTCTTTCTCGATCTCGTGGAGAAGTTCTTTGTAGTACAGGTGACACGATCCGCGTCGTCCGTGACGAGTGTGTCGATTGTATGCTGCGTCGCAGAGGCGGCCGATGACAAGGACGGTAATCGATTCTATTCCGAGGCGTTCCGCGATTCGCGCATATCGGGGAGTTGAAAAAATGTTCGAGGACGCCATCTTGTGGTGGCTCGATCGTTACACCGTATTCTGTTTTATCCTGGTATCGACTTGCTTTCGATACGATTGAAAAACATTTTTATCGACCGTCGGTAAGCGCAACGGCTATTCATCAGCTGATCAGTTATTACGCACGGTATATACGCAATCCACGTCTTTCAGAACTCGTCGCGTTTACCATTCCATTCCATTATTCGTTCGCTTACGTCGCTGTACAGCAGCTGATAAAATCACGGGACCACGAGGGTATTTATATCGAACAGCTGATCGCGAGGACTGCGCGTACATCGTGCGCCATGCGAGCGTGAACAGAACTTCCTAACCTCGAAAACGTCTCCAGCCAAATTTCTTTTTTGCCAATAGTAATTAAAAACAAAGTGCAATGTTCGCCGTTAGAAGTGTGACGAGATTCACGTGGATGGCAAGAAATTTTGCCACCACTAGTGAGACTATTGGCAATTTAATTAAAGTAAGTCTTTTTTGGTTTTGTAGTTTCGATTTTTGTCTTCACACCGGCGCGTTAATCGGTGAAGGACGTGATGGAATATTGTCATGCTTAATTTGCATTATTTTTTTCATATTTCAGAATGAAAAGGTGGTTGTATTTATGAAGGGTGTACCGGATGAACCAAAATGTGGGTTTAGCAATGCAGTCGTGCAAATCTTGCGC
>OZ023258.1:1843834-1889127 GCA_964007305.1 Netelia melanura
AATTTTCAGAGTCGATTAGAGAAATTTAAAAAAAACAATCGAACAAACAAATCAATCGTAAAAAATCGATTTTTGTCGAAATGAAACGAAATGCAATTTCGACAATGCGAAAGCTCGATAGAATATTAAATCTTACCCCCGTTGCATTTAGTTTTCTTTGGACGATCACGAGGCACGATACCCTTGAAACTCGATGAAAATCGATCGTCCTGGCTCTTCTCGTCCTTTATTTCACCGAGAAACATCCACCCGTCCTCGACACCGAGTTACTACCCTCTTTCTCTCTCTCTCTTCTCTTTCTCACTCGTTCAAGCTCTCGGTGTTCCACCCTCTTTAGCCTGGTCGGTTAACGGGGTGTCCACGGATTTTCCATCTCACTCGTCTCTCCGACATCGAAAGCACGTATCCGTCGTACGATTCTCTCGCTCCTCTACACTCGTTGTACACGGTCCCTTCGTATATTTGCCCCTCCTTCTCTCGTCCCTACGCTCGTACATACAAACCTATATCTATACATATATTTATGTATATATATATTTGGCTATATCGCCTCGTTGGTGAATTCTCTCAGCTCGCTTCTCGTGAAACAGCCGAGCGAAAGAAACTTAAACGACGAGAAAGGACGAACGGCGCTTACGTGTGTAAGTTTCTGCGAGGATCAGAGAACCCTCTAGGCATGTATATTCTTTTTTTTACATATATATGATACACATATACATATATATATATATATATATTGAAACGGCAGAACGTTTCAATAAATTTATTTGAGTGCGATGGCTCGACGATTATATAGTGTGTGAAGGTTTTTGGTGAGGGAAAGTAATTTCTCTTTGAGGCCTGTTTTTTGTATTGGTAACGAAGTCGTTTATTCTCTTAGTTGCTGAGATTCTGAATTTTCAATTGGAGCGACTTCGCCTTTATTTTCTATATAAATTTCAATGAAAGTAAAAATCCAATGTTTGGATATTATTGGTATTTAATTCTATTATTCGTGGGTCGGTATTCCCGCTCTGCTTGGCCGTCACTGTAGATCGTCGGTGTGCCGCCAAAACATTGATCACCGTCTCGATCGCCGTTTCCTCTCCTCTCTCGTCAGCTGGTCCGGCGACGTAAACACAGGTGATCGCTCCTCTCCCCGCCTGTCCGTTGACGATGCGTGTTGTTGTGTTTAGGTTAAAGGTCAGTGCTCTTAGGCAGGACCTTTACTGCTCGTTCGATATACTTTTCGTTGAGCAACAATTCTTTTTCAGAATTGTTGTGTTAAATCGCCGTTTCGCTCTTATTCAGAGGTCAATGCCGCTCACCAGGTTTCGTCTCTTCTTCAGAGCACCCACCCGGGTAAGTGACCAGCTATTAACTGATGATTTATCGTGATTTTTCCGGCCTTTTATACTAATTAGGCTGCTCGCCTATAGGTCGAAGGATTTTCAGACGGACCAATCAGCTGTTTTGACATTGGTGCCGTGTGAATCTAAGTGCCGTGTGCACTGGCGACGTTCGCTCTTTCGATGGTGGGGGAATTCTGCTCGGGTGTATGAGACAATATCGTCTCATTGTCCCCCCCAATTGTTCAAATTCTTTGAACAATTCTAAATTATCTTTGGATATTCTTTTTATCTTGCTATTCCATCCTTTGTCCGATTGTTGTAATAGTCCTGCCGTCCCCCCCAGTCATCAGGTAGGATCTCTTGGACGATTGGCCACCTTCTGGAAGGTCTCATGATCTGCCAACTGGAAATCCTTGTCGCCTCTTTATCCTTGTCTTGTCTTTCGGGCAGTATCACGATCCCACCTATTTGCCTTGTATTCGATTTTGACTCCGCCAACACATTCTCCTCCTTCTTCTCGTACTTGTTTTTTATCGTTATTTTGATTGGTTGCCCCTTCTCACCGGCTTGTTCCTCTTCTTTCTTCCCTTTCTCTTTTTTCTGCCACCTGATTATCGCTACTTGTAACTCCGCTTCCTTTTGTTGCTTCTTCTGTTCCTCACTTCCTTCCGCCACTCTGGGCCGCTTCACTTGGTTGGTTTTCTCTTTCTTCGTTTTCTTTTTGATTTCGGTTTTTCCCAATTTATTCTTTATTTTTGCCTCCCGCTTTACCTCTCTTTGGCTTTCTTCTTTGTTTCCTAGGTCTCCATTTGAAGCTTCTTCCTTGAAATATTTCTTTGATTCCTCCTTATCTTTTAAAATGCTCTTTAAATCTTGGATCTCTGTTTCCAACGCTGTCATCCTCAGTTTCCATTCTGTCATCAGTCCGTTTTCCGTTTTTTCCTTGCTTCTTTCCAGGGATATTGCCAAAATATTGTTGCCTCTTGTTGCGTTACGCCCCTGCGTCTCTCCCTGGGGGCTCTGTTTTGAGGGCGTAACGCCTACTCGTTTCCCTGTCTTTTCTCATTGTCGTAGTTCCTTCGAGGCTCCCATCCTGGATTCGCTGTCTCTCCGACTTCTCGAGGTTGCGGCTCTCTTGATCGCTCAGGTGCATATGGTCGGTGCTGCTCACTCGGTCCATTTGATCCCGTATATCCTCTTGGAACGTAGTTCTCTCTTGATGCCGTGTGTTCCCGTCGGTACCCGTTTCCTCCAAAGTTACCATCGTTTAGTGGTGGAGTTGCGTCCCATGACGTTCGCGACCATTGTCTCGGCGGTTCATTTTGGCCTTTCGAACGATTATATTCACCGTGCCATGAGTTTACCCGCTGATGATGTTGTTGATTGTTGTTTCTTCCCCGTGTAGAGTTGAGAGGGCCCGCTTCGTCGGTAGCTTCTAGTAATTCTAAAAGCTCCTCCACTTCTTTGATTCCTCGTACCCTGATGGCACTGCGGACGTCCCCGTCAAAATGTTTGCTGAGCCTCAGAATAATTTGTGAATCGGTTATTTCATCGGTCAGGTCTCGTGCGTTTCCGATGATCCTAGTAGCATACTCAGCCCGAGTTAATGATTGTCCCGTTTTTTCGTACGCTCCGAATTCCAAGTTGCTCTTGACTTTGTCCTGCATCTCTCTGTTCCAGTAACGCGCCTGGAATTTTCTGGCAAAGTCGGCAATCGAGTGTACCTCCTTCTCTACGAGGTACCACCAATCCAACGCACCGCCTTTCAGTGATTGTGCAATAAGAATTTTTGCGTCTAATCCCTCCATGCCGGCTGCCTGACAATACTCTCGAAGGGCATGCAAGTATCGCATAGGTCGCTCTTTACCATCCCCGTTGTATATCGGCGGTTTTTGCTGTGTAACAAAATTCCGCGTCGTATTGAACGGGTGCATTCCTGCAAGTGAATACCCCATTTGCTGAGAAGTATTCTCCCAATTTCGTCTGGTGGTCGGTTGCTCAGGATTCTGGTTGTTTTCCAGACTAATGATCTTCGCGGATAGTTCACCTAATTTGGTCCTGTATGTTGCTATTTCTTCTCTGTGGAGATCATTGGTGATTTCCTGTTGTATTTGAAAATCATGGAACCAATGTCGAAATTTGGTCTCCATTCTTTTTTCCGACGCCTCTATTTGGCTGTCTACCCACGATCTGGTTCTCATTCGATTTCTCTCAGTTTTCTCATCGTGTGTTTGTCGATTCTCTTCGATGAGTTGTTTTATTTGTCGCATATTTTCTTGCTGAATTTTTTTGCAGGTCCAGGATCATCGCCAGTATCTCAGGAATACCCAGTGGGTCAGGCTCCACCGTTCGCGTTTGATTGGCTGTCTCCGAGCTCCGAGATCTGTTGTTCTCCGTCGTATTTGTTTCCTCCATAACGTGAGGAATGCTCGACAATCTCTGTATTTCTCGGCGATCTCTCGCTCTCCCTTCTTCTAAGAGATTATCAGCCGTCGTTGACTCCCACAGTAAGGTATAATTCTGCCTTTCGGAGTTTCGTCTTTGCCGATGTCGATTTTCGACCTCTTCCATGATATTTAATTCTTCAATTTCTTCGGCGATCGATTTACTCGTAGCCATACCTCTCACCAAACCGTTCTACTATATAACTCGTCGGGCCCCACGTTGGGCGCCAAATGAAACGGCAGAACGTTTCAATAAATTTATTTGAGTGCGATGGCTCGACGATTATATAGTGTGTGAAGGTTTTTGGTGAGGGAAAGTAATTTCTCTTTGAGGCCTGTTTTTTGTATTGGTAACGAAGTCGTTTATTCTCTTAGTTGCTGAGATTCTGAATTTTCAATTGGAGCGACTTCGCCTTTATTTTCTATATAAATTTCAATGAAAGTAAAAATCCAATGTTTGGATATTATTGGTATTTAATTCTATTATTCGTGGGTCGGTATTCCCGCTCTGCTTGGCCGTCACTGTAGATCGTCGGTGTGCCGCCAAAACATTGATCACCGTCTCGATCGCCGTTTCCTCTCCTCTCTCGTCAGCTGGTCCGGCGACGTAAACACAGGTGATCGCTCCTCTCCCCGCCTGTCCGTTGACGATGCGGGTTGTTGTGTTTAGGTTAAAGGTCAGTGCTCTTAGGCAGGACCTTTACTGCTCGTTCGATATACTTTTCGTTGAGCAACAATTCTTTTTCAGAATTGTTGTGTTAAATCGCCGTTTCGCTCTTATTCAGAGGTCAATGCCGCTCACCAGGTTTCGTCTCTTCTTCAGAGCACCCACCCGGGTAAGTGACCAGCTATTAACTGATGATTTATCGTGATTTTTCCGGCCTTTTATACTAATTAGGCTGCTCGCCTATAGGTCGAAGGATTTTCAGACGGACCAATCAGCTGTTTTGACATTGGTGCCGTGTGAATCTAAGTGCCGTGTGCACTGGCGACGTTCGCTCTTTCGATGGTGGGGGAATTCTGCTCGGGTGTATGAGACAATATCGTCTCAATATATATATATATATATCTACATTCATAATATTATGTTATATATTATTATATAATATAAATATAATATTAATATAATATGATATAATATGATATAATATGATATAATATGATATAATATGATATAATATAATATAACATAATATTATATTATATTATACAATATTATATCATATAATATAATATTATTATAATATAATATTAATATTATTATAATATAATATTAATTTAGATAATAGTTTTATATAGCTATATTAATATAATATTAATATCATTATAATATAATATTAATATTAGCATATTAATATATAGGGGGGGGGGGGGGGGGGGGTACGCATGACTATGAAAGAACAAAAGAGTGAGAGAAACGTACGGGTGTACCAGGCAAGGAAAGTCTTTGGTTAAACGAGGACGAAAAATATTCTACTATAGTCTTCACTTCTTTCTCTCTCTCGTGCACGTTTATGTGCCTGCCTGCTGCCTCATGAATCTCTGCCCCTCTTCCTCTCTCTCTCTCTCTCTCTCTCTCTCCCTCTCGCTCTCTCTCGCTCTCTCACCCCGTTGCACTCTACCGTTCGCTCTCTTCCGGCTCTACGTGATCGGACCCGAGTTGTTACACACAAAAGCGTTTACACATCCACATAGGAAACGCGGTTATTACGAACACATTCAAATAATATCGTATTCCTGGCGTAATCCGTTTGGTCTCGAATGTTAAAAGAATGTTTTATTTTTTCCTTCGTTTTTTTTTTTTTTCCTCCTTTAGTTTTCTTTTTTCGATTTGTCTACATTGTTATTTTTGTCGCCGGGACGAATACCATGTTAAATATTTTTCGACACCATTCACTCGTGACTCGTATCAATGAGGGAAACACAAAAAGAAAAAAAAGAAATCGTCGATTAACGTTTCATCAGAATTCAAAAATTCGAATAAAAAATCGTGCCAACACGGATCGACGATAATTTTAATATTTTTTTCATTCTTGAGTCTCTTATAAATTCACAAATCTTACAAATACATAAATTTGTAAATTTACAAAATTTTACTAAATATAGTAAAGTAGAGAGAGAGAAAGAGAGAGAGAGAGAGAGAGAGAGAGAGAGAGCGAGAGAGAGAGAGCGAGAGAGAGAGAGCGAGAGAGAGAGAGGGAGAGAGAGAGAAACAAAATATAATAAAAAAAAGAGGGGGGGGGGGGGGGGGGGGGAGCGAGTGAGAGCAGAGGTATAAGGTCTGCGCTCTGGACTTCTCCATAAAGCTACGTGGCCCGGTTGCCGTGAAAAATGGCGCTGCCCCTCAAGCTAGAGGGGGGTGGGGATATCGTCGTAGCTTCGAAGCACACCATCGAGGACGACGACGACAACGACGAAGAGAAAGAGGAGAAAGAGAGAGACAGAGAAGCAAGCGAGGGAGAAAGATTGCGCTTACCAATGAGAAAAACGAGGGTGAGAAAGAGAGAATGAGACGATAGTGAGCCAAAGCATGACTGAAACAGGGAGAGAAAAGGAGTCGCCTACATATATATATATATATATACGTATATAGAGACCGAGAGCGCGATGAACCGAGTGCGAGCGAAGGGACGATGACGACGAAGACGAGGACGACGTTGGGGAACTTCTGCCTCTTCCTTTTTTTTCTACTTTCTCTCTTTTATTCTCGATTTTTTTTTCTTCTTCTTTGTCTGTGTGTGTGTGTGTGTTTTTTCCCCTCCTTCTCTTGTCTCGTTCTATCGCGGGTGGTACAAATGGCCGGTCGACTCTCCCCTGAATAGTCAATAGCGTTAGATTCCTCCTCGACACTGGTAAATAACACAATATTCATTATTTTTATTTTATTCAATCGATTATTCTTCCATTCGATTATTTTTGTTTCTTATCGTAATACAAAATTAAGGATTATCGATAATTCCAATGGGGGGTTCGATAAATTATTATCGATCTCACGATATTTGCAAGACGCGTTTATTTTTTTTTTTTTTGGTTGAGATAATTATTTTGTTTTATTTGCAACGTTACCTTTCAAATTTGTCGCGTCGATTCGTTGAAGCAAAATCGGTTTAATCGACCACACGATCCGGGACTTCCGAGGTAAGATAGTCGAGCAGGTATCGAAGAAGAAAGAGGGAGAAGATGGGAGGGAGAGGGGGGGGGGGAGATCTTCGAGGGCATCGAATACAAAGAATTCACGAGCAAAACATTGAAACAAGAGCAGTGAGACACTCGAAGAAGGAGAGAAAGATGCGAAAGTCGAAGAAGAGAAAGAAACGAAAAGGGAAAAAGAAGAGAAACACACACATACACACACACACACACAGATGTTCTCCGCCACTTAAAATTCGGTCGTTCCACTCGTGGCCTGCAAAGCATGGTCGTTCGCCCTGAGGCGTGCGGGAGGGCGAAACAGAGAAACAGAAAAAGAGAGAGAGTGAGAGAGAGAGAGAGGGAGAAATATTTTAGGGAGGGGGTGAAAGAGCGAGGAGGGTGCGACGAGTACGAGGGAGGAGAAACGCGAGAGGAAAGGAAACTCGAGGCAAAAAGGGAACAGGAGAGGACTTTCTATCTTTCTCTTCTTGTTTCGTTTGGTAGGGAAAAATCGAGTTGTATCTTCACGCTACTTACGCATATACGGGAATTATAACATCTCGTTTGTAAAATGGTCGAATGTGAACTCGAGTAGCTCGGGGTGAAAACGTCCTTCTGTTTCTCTCTTTCTCCCTCGAGCTTCGTTCTTGGTTGACGATGGTTCGTTCTCGAGGAAGAGAAACGGAAGTGGGAACGTGTGTCGAAGGGTCCTGTGCTGCTGTAGCGAAGAGCAACTCGCGGAGGAAAGTTTTTCTCGAAATGTACGCGACGCCCTGACATAGGGATGGCGAAAGAATATCGATATATCGATATTTTTCGTTCGATATATCGATATATCGATATTTTTCGTTCGATATATCGATATATCGATATTTTTCGTTCGATATATCGATATATCGATATTTTTCGTTCGATATATCGATATTTTGCGTTCGATATATCAATATTTTCGTTCGATATATCGATATTTTTCATTCGATAATTTCGATATATCGATGTATCGATTTTTTCGATATATCGATATCTATTTTTTTCCGATATATCGATATCGATTTTTTTTTTCGATATATCGATATCGATATTGATATTTTTTTTAAACACTGGAACACAACGAGAAGCGAGTGCCAATGGCAAAGGGAAAAAGAATTCGACGAGACAACAGTGGCAAAAGGACGATGCGATGGCTAAAGGAGGAAACAAAAAATCGCGATGGAAGGACGACGGGGAACGTACGCGTATCGGTAACGGTGTCCGGACGAGCGGAGACTCGCGAGAGCTGGGGTAACGCGGATCGGCTCGAAAAATCGTCCATAAATGTCACGCTTCAATTATTCTTTTTTTTTTTTTTGCAACATTCATCAATTAAACAGAGTCGAGACTAGGTTGTCAAGCCGGAAGTAATTTCATCGGGGTGTAAATAAAACCAGAAATTCATTTATTCGATCAAAAAATATTACAAAAATTGTTATATATATTTTGGTAAAATAAAATAAAAACGTCCCTTCCTCCAGTCGCGTCCTAATGGAAAAACAAACAACGAAAGTTCGATGCATCGATCGTTAAAAAAAGCTTAAAAGGTCATGGCGGACTCGCGAAAAATAAAAATAAAAAAGTCACGGTTGGGTAGATTCTGGTTTTTTATTTTGTCGTTCGGCCCTTTCACGTCGACCTTTCGGGGCTAATGTTCTTCAACTTTCGGTAATTGTCTCTAAAGAGAGACAGAGAGCTTCATCGCGAGTGAGTTTCTTCTCGCCCAAAAATCGTTATTTAAATGTAAACAGATTTTTATTTATTATTATTTTTATATCGCATATATTACATTTTATATTTTTATATTATTATTATATTATATTTCTATTATATTATATTATATCATATTATATATTATATTTTATATTTTTATATTATTATATTATATTATATCATATATTATATTATATTATATATTATATTGTACTATATTATATTATATTATATATTATATTTTATTATATTATATATCATATTATATCATATATTATATTATATTATATATCATATTATATCATATATTATATCATATATTATATTATATATTATATCATATATTATATTATATATTATATTATATTATATCATATATTATATTATATTATATTTATATTATATTACATTATATATTATATTATATATCGTATTATATTATATTATATTATATTATATTATATTATATTATATTATATCATATCATATTATATTATATTATATATTATATATCATATTATATATTATATATCATATATCATATAATATTATATTATATTATATATTATATATCATATTATATATTATATATCATATTATATCATATATTATATTATATTATATTATATGTATTATTAATTTTATATTACGGGCGCTCGTCGCGTCGTTGAAAAGCCGACGAAAAAAAAAAAAAGACAAAAAGATAATCAAACGTTAATCGAAGATTTCTTAATTCATCCGCGTTACGAATAACACTTTTGGTGATTAAATTTTCATTCCGTCGGTACCTATTCCCACCCTTAAACGAAACAAAAGACCCATCCTCGATGTCTCGCTTCCGCAGATCCTTTGTAATAAGTAATATAAGCAGTGTGACCCGGATTTCCCCCGCGTATAGTCCCTCCTCCGTTCGCCCGTGTCCCCCTCCCCGGCACTATACTCCTTCACGGTCGTATAAGAGCCGCGCGTGCCCGCGCGATGACGACCAAGAAGTGCACGAGAGCACCGAGAGCGAGCGAGTCGAACGAACAAAATCAACCAATGTACAAGACAGAGAAAGAACTAGCTACGAGCCACAGGCCAGGGCATCAAGCAGTCGAAGTAGCAAAGTAGAATGGTGGGATACGCCATGCGAAAAGTGCGGGGGTGAGTAAGTCTCGTGGAAGGGGCAACGACAACGTAGAGAGGCAAAATCCACTGGTGGAAGTTAACCCTATATATATATATATATATATATATATATATATACAAAACTGCGAGAGCAAGCATACTCTAAAGCAAACTCGCTTGAAACCGAGAGAGAAAGAACGAGAACGAACGACTTGGACTACTCGTGTCCGTGGTACATATATATAACACAACCAAGAGGAGAGCAGCACCGGCGGGGCCGCATCTCCGCATCGTGTGGCATCGTGCACTGGCTTCGGGTCGTTCCCTGCTACTAGCGCGAGCCACCCGACGGAGAAACACAAAATACGATCCGCCCGAGTGAAACAGCGAAAACCTATACACTCTTATCTCTCTATCTATATATATATATATACTGTGTATAAGCACGTACGAGGTTGTCCTACTCTCTCACTCGCACTCGTACCCTCTCACAGCCGGTGTGTGTTAGGCCAGCTATCCACTGGTTTTCCTACCGTGTCCTCCACAACGAGAGAGACGCGCAACTACCTACTACTCTATAGTACACTCGGGCCTACCACCACTACCTCCGCCATCACTACTACAACTAGCGCCATCGTCGTCGGACATCGTCGTCGTCGTCGTCTCCATCGTCGTCGTCGTCGTCGTCGTCGAGAGAGAGTCGGTAGCAGTTGTGCGCGGCCAGTCACTAGTCAGTCGCGCTCGGTCCTCGGTGGCGTACGGATCTCCTCCCGTTGATCAAACCGTTACGCTTATACACCGTGGTACCCCCGCCAAACCTCCTTCCCCCACTCTACTTACTCGCTAACCTTCGTATATCTGTATTTGTATACACGTATGTATATACGTGGAATACATACGGAGCTATATGTTTACGTGTCTTAGGCGCGCGCGAATAACACTTTTATCCGATCGGTCCATACGTGACAATACTTGGTTATAAATACGTCAAATATAAATCATACGTGCGTATACCGTGGTTTTATTCGAAAAGAGGTAGTGAACTATCGAAAGTGGATCGAGAGAGTGTTTTAACTCGAGTGATATACGAAAAAAAATAAAAAGTATATAATCGAAGAAGTCGCGAGACGAGCGGAGATAAGGAAGACTCTTCTCGTTACGCGTAAGACAGTGGGTGAGCTGATTAATCTTGTGGCCGACGGAAAGTCTTCGTCGAACGATAAACAAGAAGGAGGACTGTGACTGTTGCTTAAAGAGTCGTTTAATAAAACGAGAGAAAGAACGAAACAAATAAAAAGAAAAATCGTGAAAGGAACGAGATCCGTCGGGAGCGAGTATCGTTGATCTTGTTTGTATCGGTGAAAGTGTGTGACCGGAACGATATAAATCAACGTATTCGTGGAGGGTTTTGCGTGAAACGGATATAGAGAGAAATATAATATAATATAGAAGAATCGTTTGGTGAAGTGAGAGAAAGAGAGCAGAAGCTCTCTTTACGGGCAATCGGACACCAGTGGAGTGGACATCGACGCCATTGACGTACCCTCGCTCCTCCCCCCCATTGTGCCCTACGTGCTCGCTGTCCCCCCCTCTCCACTCTTCCCACGCTCCACCGGCCTTCCCCCACTCCTCCTCCCTCTCGCACTAACTCTCCGTGCCTACTTCGTCGCCGATTATTATATACCTAACACAGGGCAGTTAGCGAAGTATATAACAAACGTTCCGTTATCCCGCCCGTTCCCCGATAACCAGAGTAACGCGAGACTCAGAACGGACGTGTACGTACGTAGAGGAGTCGAGCTCTCCCGTGCGTAAGGTTCTCTTCCGATCGTCCGTCACGTTGCAATCTTTGCACCCGTGTTCCGTCGGCACTCTACATAAACCGTAGCCGGAACGGACAACAAAATTAATCAGCCGCGACTCGTGTTGGTGCAATAATCGATTAATTAATTAACAAAACTATATCACCGCGCATATATATATATATATATATATAAATACATATATTTATATTTATCTATATTATAAATAAAATTAACAATCAAGAGTGAACAGTTAAAGAACAAAGAAAAACGTGCGGCCACCTAGCGGGAAAATAAAAAAACAGTGCGAAGGCTGAAATTGTAAGTGCGGTGTGTGAGATAGAACGTAAATAATAGCGGCAAGAGAGTGACGAGGGAAATAAAGAAAGCGATAGAACCTCGAAACTTTGCCGACGGAACGTTGCGACAAGAGGCAAAGGACTTTTTTGAGTGAAAGAAAAATCAACGAGGGATAATAATACTACCCTCATATATATATATATATATATATACATACAAAAGTTTGTACACCAAGAAAAATAACGTCGAATCGAAAAACTCAGAGGGGGCCCCCTGCAAACTATTTTTACCGGATCGAGCCATAAACCCTGCAACGTTTTTGGCCAGGGCCCGTTTGTGTTGTGTGTGTTTGTACCCCTCTACAATCGGCGAGAATACAAAAAACAGCAGCTAAGCAGTAACAGCAGCCCCCCTTCAGCCATTCTCAATCGGGGCACCACCGTCGGTCGCGGCGTTTCGACTCCGAGGTAATGTAATTTCCGTGACGCTTGGGCGTTATGGAGAGTTGAGCAACCTCGACGTTTAACCACCCGCTCTCCCTCCGACGGAGCGTCGACTCTGCCAGCTCCTCGCGAAGCCCCCTCCCCCCTCTCCTTTACCACGATGCCTCGCGTTCGCCGTTCTCTGTCCCCCCTTTCTCCATTTCGTCGTTCTCTGGTCCCTCACGTACCCCCCCCCCCCCCTTTCTCTACTTCTCCCATACTTCTCGTATACACCGTTGCGTGTATTTAGTTTGTATACACTTGATGCACGAGGACCGGGGATTTCTGGCAATCGTGATTTAACATAATCGAGATTCTACTGTAGCGACGTGTATTATTCCTACGTCGTTTTACTGCTCGTTTACCGACGGACAAATATGCTACTTCGTGGGTTTGATAAATCCTGTCAGCCTGACGTTTCTCTCCCTCGCTCTGTCTCATCTTGGGCTTTGGTGCTGTCGAGCGACAGTGGAGGGGGAGGGGAGCGATGGAGGAGAACGAAGAGGGGGGAGGGGGGGCGATAACGAGACCGATGACGAGCCATATTCTTTTTCCGGGTTCGCGAAGTTTCCAGACTCTATCTTCTTATTGAGATTTAATTTTATAATTCTTCTTCCTTCATATTTTATTTCTACAATTGTTTAAAATTAATTAATTTCAAAATTGTTTTTTTTTTTAATTCTCGCGTTTTTTTTTCCCCCAGTAATTTTATTAATACGACGAATGTGTAATGACGCGCGCGGAGTTGTTCGATTAATTTTAACGTCATGAAGCTTCTTCCGCTGTGTTTGTTTTGTTTTGTTTTTTTTTTTATAGCGAGTGTCACTGGAGATTTTTTATTTTTCCTGGCAGTTGCGTGTGACGTCAGACGTCACGTCCGATTGAGCAATCGACATAATCGTCGTCGTCATCCGTGGTGTGTCGAGTCTCCCTCCTCCCCCTTCTTCCTCAACCATCCGCGCCCTCTATCGACGATCGCGATTAACACAACGCGTTGCTCTTTTTTTTTTCTCTCTCTCTCTTTCTCACGTTCGCAACTTCGCGTAAAAACGTATCTAACGTTATATACGTATATGTATAGGGATATACGTGTAGGATGGTTCCCTGAGGACGTGGAGAAAATTATCGGATTAACGCGATATATAGAGCGAGGAGTCTCGACTCTCGCAATCGCGAATAATATGTATACACGCATAGAGGACACGGGGCACGTACAATGGAAGATATGACGTCGTGAAAATGACGCGTTTGATTTTCCATCTGGGGATGATAGTCACAGGAAAATCCCCGGTAGTACCGTCGGAACGTTATATCGACACGATGACGCGAATTTCTAATAAGTCGGAAATTTGTCGATGATTATTATTTTTATAAATAGATTTGTTATCTTGATTTTTCTCTAATTTCTATTTTTCGTTAAATGACGATTTTCCTCTAATTTCTATCTTTTGTTAAATGAAGATTAGATTTTTTAATTTTAATTAATTCTAATAAGTTGGAAATTTGTGGATGATTATTATTTTTATAAATAGATTTGTTATCTTGATTTTTCTCTAATTTCTATTTTTCGTTAAATGACGATTTTCCTCTAATTTCTATATTTTGTTAAATGAAGATTGGATTTTTTAATTTTAATTAATTCTAATAAGTTGGAAATTTGTGGATGATTATTATTTTTATAAATAGATTTCTTATCTTGATTTTCCTCTAATTTCTATTTTTCGTTAAATGACGATTTTCCTCTAATTTCTATTTTTTGTTAAATGAAGATTGGATTTTTTAATTTTAATTAATTCTGATAAGTTGGACATTTGTCGCTGATTATTATTTTTATAAATAGATTTGTTATCTTTATTTTTCTCTAATTTCTATTTTTCGTTAAATGACGATTTTCTTCTAATTTATATTTTTTGTTAAATGAAGATTGGATTTTTTAATTTTAATTAATTCCGATAAGTTGGACATTTGTGGATGATTATTATTTTTATAAATAGATTTGTTATCTTGATTTTCTTCTAATTTTTTTTTTGTTAAATGGAGATTGAATTTTTTATTTTTAAATAATTCTAATAACTTGGACTTTTGTCGCTGATTATTATTTTTATAAATAAATTTGTTATCTTAATTTTCCTCTAATTTCTATTTATCGTTAAATGAAAATTAAATTTTTTATTTAAAAATTTTTGTTTATTTTTTTTTTTGTAACTTTTCTTTCTTTTGTCTTATTATTTGTCATGGTTTGTTAACTTCGCGACGGACGAACGAAAAATCGGCGTAGACAAGAGGCTGGAATCAGGAGAGAGACGAGTATAAGGAGGAGTACAAAGAAGCGAAGAGAGCCAAAGGAGAGAGAGAGAGAGTGAGAGAGCGGAAAAAAAATAGAGAGATAGAGAAACGATTGTAGACGAGAAGCATCGGTGCGCGCCAGTAAGATTGGAATAGAATAGCAGAGACGAAGGTTTTCGAGCTAGAGCGAGGAGAGAATCGAGAAAGAGAGGGAGAGAGTGAGAGAGAGAGAGAGGCCAGACCTACTTCTTTCGCGTAACCTCGCGAGAATCGACTCGTCGCCCGACCGCGTCCGTTCGTCCGTCTGTTCTCTCAGCGCGCTTTGCCCCCCCCCCCCCCTCCCCTTCTCTACCCCTCGCGTGGGCCTTCCTCCTTCACCCCCCACCACTCAACCGTCTCTCATCTCTCGAACGCTCGGCGAAGCGGCAAAGCAAGGGAGAACTCGGCAATTACGTTGCGACATATCTCTCTCTCTCTCTCTCTCTCTCTCTCTCTCTCTCTCTCTCTCTGCCCCCCTCCCACTCTCCCTCTCTCTCACTCTCTTTCTCTCCGTTAAGTTTCCTAATCTTTTCGCTGTTGCGATGCTCATTATATTAACCGTTACAAGCTTCGAAATTTTCACGATATTTAAATCTTTTTTTTTCTTTTGTTGGTAAATTTTTTTTTTTTTTTTTTTCGTTATTTCTTTTTGTTTGGATAAGAATTATTTTAACAGTTCGGAGTTAAATATTGCTTCGTTCGGGGGAAATTATTTTATTACGGGAATAAATCAAAAATCAACTTTTGATTCGTTTCGATTAAAATAAAAAAAAATTTAATTCTTATTTTTTTCCTTTTTTATGTGATTTTTTTTATTCTTCCGGACTTCCGGGTTCCCACGTCAGGCACAATGGCGGTTACAACCTCAGAAATTTTCACGATATTTAAATCTTTTTTTTTCTCTCGTTCACAATTTAAAATAAAAAAAAAAAATTTTTACATTTTTTAAAAATTTCTTAATTTTTAAATTTGTTCTTTTTCTTCACACAAGAATTATTTTAACCGCCCATCGTTAAAAAATCCCTTCGCTCCATCAAATTCCTCTATTCCACAAAAAAAAAAAAAAAAAATCAATTTTTCCTTCCCATCTCCCAAAATTAAAAAAACAAAAATCCAAATTCTCATTTTTACAATAATTTTTTCGAATTCTTCCGGGTACTTCTTCGTTCCAGCGTCACACTCGTAATGGCGGAAAACAATACACGCGCGCGAATACAACGCCGCCTCGAGCGTTCTCTTTCCTTTCTTTCCTTCCTTATTTTTTTTTCCTCGTTTCAACGATGGGAAAAAGAGAATATCCGAGTGAGGTGTCGGACAGGAGAGCGTCGCGGTCTCGGGAACGTGAAAGTAAAGAAAGTGGGCCGTGCTCTCCCTCCCATTAATACACGTACCTCTCTCTCTCTCTCTCTTTTCTTTTTTCTCTTATTTTTTTTTCTCTCTCTCTCTCTCTCTTTTTTTTGCCTCCTGTCGCAAAGGTAGAATTTTCAAACTGGCTTTGCTACCGTATAGTTGCGTATTCTCACGAGCCCCTTTACCAGATATGTGGACACACACACACACACACACAGAGGCAAAATGGTACAACACATATGGCACTCTCTCTCTACCGAGCATTATAATACCCGTTGGTCGGCCAAGTATTTCCGGATCGAGTTCGAAAGAATGAATACCTTCCTCGTCGTCGTCGTCGTCGTCGTCCCGTGAGAGATTTTGCGGTGGGCAAACGAGCAAAAGAGAAGGCCCGATCGATGATTCTTTATTATCCTCGTTTACGATCCTTAATGCACGACGAGCGACCGGCTTTACTATCAGTTATTATAGAACTGTTGCAGTATTTTACTTTTATTACACTTTTACAATCTTACATGTACACTACATACAAACACACACCCACACACACACACACACACACACACACACACACACACACACACACACACACACACACACACACATATATATATATATATATATATATATATATATGTATGTATGTATGTATGTATGTATGTATGTATGTATGTATGTATGTAATGTATGTATGTATGTAGTGAATATGTAAGATTGTAAAAGTGCACGTTGAACTATTACCTAAAGCGTCTTGTGCATCTCGTTTATTCTAAAGTGTCGGTAAAGTGGTGGTTTTTTAAAAAAAATTTGTATTTTTTTTTTCATCGATTGATTTTTTTTAATTTTGTTTTTCTCATGGATTGAATTAATTGTGGGGATTATTGAGTATTGTGGTTATGTCAAGGGGGTGAAAAAAAAAAATGAAATTAAACGAGATTTAATATTTGTATGTTTGTTGTCTCTGGATTAAGAAAAGGGATTTTTGTTTTTGAAAATTCGTAAATATATTTCTAACTTCGTATACATTTTTAGAAAATATATATTTTGGAAAAGATATTATTTTTTATCTAAAGCAAACGAATTATTTATCATCGAGTTAATAATCTTTTTCTCATCGATTTATCTAATTACAAGAATTATTAACTATTTTCATTATATTCTCAAGGCTTAACAAAAAATTAAATGATTCTTTAATAAGAATCTTCTAATGAATCTTTATTAATTAATAAATTTTTATTATCTCGGAATTAAGAAAAGTGATTTTTCTTTTAAAAAAATTCATAAATACATTTCAATATTCCTATATATTTTTAGAAACTGTATGTTTTCCAAAGAATCACCTTTTATGTACACATACATATATACATATATATATATCTAGAGAGAAAGAAAAATAGATAGAACATAGAAGCTGACTACGCAAAGTATCGTGGTAGAAACTATTCGCTTCTCTGCTAATATATACACCCTCCACCCTATATATATATATATAAATGATATGCACACAGGAGAAGCGAGCATAGGTGGAATCAAAGGATTTCAATTTCGCGAGGCTTCGTACAGGCCTTCGCGTACAAGCTTTAATGGCTGGCTTGGACCATCAGATAGGTATAACACTCTGTGTGTTGCCCTCTCTCTTCCTCCTTCTCTATGAGACTCTGGGAGAACGGGAGATGAGAGAAAGAGAATGATGGTAGTAGAGTGGGGATAGAGGGGGCAGGGGGGCGGGGCGAGAGAGAACCGCGCCGGAACTTCCTAGTGCAAAGTTACTCGGCCGTGCGCGCGCCAAGCTCGACGTTATACGTTAAACTATACTGTACACATGTGTATATATATATTTATATATACATGTGTGTGTTCATGCGATATATATATACAGGGTGAATTTCGCAAGGTGTAAGAAACTGTATTTTAAGGTAGATGGGATCATTACAAACAAAAGTTGCAAATATACATTGGGGATATTTTTAATAGTTTACGAGATACAAATGTTTAAAGTTGGACCAATCGGAGCGTGCCGAGAAGCGTTGGGCCCGCCCACTCTCGCCCTAGCCGTAGAGATAGCACAGTATAGGACGTTATATTTGAAGTTGCAAAATTCAGAGCAGTGAATTTTATTTGTTATATTATTACGCAGTCATTTTTATTTCTCGGGCATTGGATGTTAGGAAGAGTGGGCGGTTCCAACGCTTTGACAATTGATATCTCGTAAACTATTCAAAATATCGCTAATGTATATTTGCAACTTTTGTTCGTAATGATCCCATCTATCTTAAAATAAAGCTTGAGCCACCTTATGAAATTCACCCTGTATATCGTATGATACTTTATACCGCATGTACCTGCAGCAGCGCAATGGAGCACTGAACTGCGAATCACTCGAGCCCTTGCCTCGGGATCGTGAGCCGACTCCTTTCTTCCTCTTTTTTTTTTCTTCCTTTCTCTCCTCCCTTTCTTTTCCTCTTCCCTTTCGCGTCCACACACTACACGCAATCACCTTTAAAATCTATACTCCACTCTCGCAATAAGCTCTCTGTGTTTCTCTCTGTATTTATGTGTGTGTTTGTGTATGTGGGATCCTCTCGCGCCCATGGACGTTCAGAGATCTCTGTTATTCTCGCATCTTCGCCAAAGCAACGATCTTCGTGGAGAATCCCAAGTTCTATCTCCGTCTGTCTGTACGTCTGTCTCTCTCTTTCTCTCGTTGGGACGTTTTGTTTTATTTTTATTTCGTTCCAACGTGCACTGACCTTTGTATTATTTTCATAATATGTTATCGAACGTAGCTAAAGCTTGACTCGTTAAAATTCTGGCGTTGTTGGATTTTTATAATTTCGTGAAATTGACAATTTTTTGGGAAATATTTTAAATTACTCGAGACTATACTTTTATTTATTTATTTTTTTAATAATAAAAACAAAAATTGTTGATACAAATTTGATTAAAAATTTATTATTTTGCGATATTTAGCACGAGCTTTTATTACAAAGATTGCGAAAAACTGACGATTTTTGTCAAGAATAAATATCGTGATTTTCGAGTCGATAAATAACCCTTAAATTGTACAAACATGTAAATACGACATCAAAAAACATTTCTGCAAATTTTCAGTGAAATTTAACGGAAACGTTATAACGATAGGACTAATTTAATATCGACTCGTTCGTTTCCCACAAAAGTTCACAAGAGAAAATTCTTAAAATATAAAACACGATACAAGAATAAAAACAAAAAAATAGAATAAACTAAAGAAGAAGAAGAGAGAGAGAGAGAGACTACAGAGTATTCCCGATGTGTTCGTTCCTCTGCTGGCCAGCCGGAGAGAAAGGTTAACACCACATTGCATGAGCGCGGAAACGCGGCTCTCGTTTGACTATACTATTACATACGCTCTACACTCCCAGTCCGTATTATAACGCTACAGTATAATATTTAAGTATAGCGCAAACCAACGCGCAAGGGGTACCTTCTATACTCGCGTGCTTGCACAGTATTCTCAATCTAGAATTTCTCGAACGGTACTTGGTACCATAGGTACGTTCATATCTATCTATATATCTGTGTGTACATATATATAAATCTATAGAACATACAATGATACACCTGAGATTCCACGTTCCTGCTGGGCGACGAAACGAGCGTGAATCTCATTGCTGCATTATTCCAAGTATATTTATTAATAATAATAATAATAATATATAATATCCAATATTACAAAATATTAAAAATAATATATAATATAATATTATAATATATTAAAAATGATATATGATATAATATTATAATATATTAAAAATAATATATGATATAATATTATAATATATTAAAAATTATATATGATATAATATTATAATATATTAAAAATTATATATGATATAATATTATAATATATTAAAAATGATATATGATATAATATTATAATATATTAAAAATTATATATGATATAATATTATAATATATGAAAAATAATATATAATATAATATTATAATATATTAAAAATGATATATGATATAATATTATAATATATTAAAAATAATATATGATATATCATATTATAATATAATATATGATATATTATATTATAATAATAATATATAATATATTATAATATAATAATATGATAATAATATATTTTTTTATATTATTATTATTGTATTATTATATTATATGATATTATTTTATATTATTGCTCTTTTATATATTATATATTATATATAATATTATGATATACATGTATATAAAATATATAGGTAGCGTTATAAAGCAAGGAGGCAAGAACGGCTCGTAAATTTAGCTCACTGATCTCATTCCACGGTGAATCCGTTCGTTAAAATAGCTCGGTGTACTTCGTACAAACCCGATGACGAGAATATAACACTGTACGGATGAACTACGAGCGTGTTATATCGGTGGCTCATTCTCTATCTATCTTTCCCCACTCTCTCTCTCTCTCTCTCTCTCTCTCTCTCTCTGAGGAAAAACAGCTTCGGAAGCAAAAGTAGCTTCACGCACCGAGATAGTCCGCGAAGACGAAGTAAGCCGGAAAGATAGTGCACTATATATATATATAAGTATATATGTGTATGAGTGCGTTGAGAACGACCGCGAGCTTCCGTCGGCGTCCGCAGGACGTCACCACAATACGTCCTGCGAATCGAGACGAACAACAACAATAACAAAACAATAACAACGATCAATCAATATTCCTTCTCTCCTTACGACAATTTTATTATTTTCCTAATTAACTTATTTCTTTAATCACAAATTTTTTAATTCTCATACCTTAATCCAGCTACATTTACATATTTATATTTATACAATTTGAATAAATATAATGTAACGGGTTAGGACGAAGGAGGAATGATAAAGTCGTTTTCAAGCTCGAGTCTTGGTCACTCTTGTCTTTGGCACTTTGAACTCCGTGAAACTGGCAGGTATATATGAAAAGATTCGCGTTTGAGCGTGGGATTAACGACGACGAGAGGAGCAGGAACGTGGCGCGGATAACGGCGGGGTTGGGGGGGGGGAGCACGCGCGCGATACTAAGAGAGAGAGAGAGAGAGACAAAGTGTGGGGTGGCATGCTGATGGGGGGTGGGGTGGGGGGGGGGGGTACAGTGTGGCGGTGGTAAGAAAGATCAAAGGAGTTTTGCGGAGTGAACGTGTGGTGGGGAGGGGAGTGAGGGGAGGGGGATCAGGTTCTCTCGCCCATGCTCTTGGAAACAAACGCTTCGAGGAGAGAGAGAGAGACGAAGGGTGGGGGAAAAGGAAGCCTTTCTTTTTTACATTCCTCTCCCTCCCTCTCTCTTTCTCGCTCTCTTACTCTCTCGCTATCTCCCCCTCCCCTTCTCTTTCTCACTCACTCACTTACACACATCTATACAGCGATTTTGCCGCTTTTGGCTTCGTAACGATCTATAAAGGACTAGAAGGAAAAAATTCACCGTCGTTTCTTTCCTTCTCTCCTCTTTCTCTTTCTTCTCGCGATGCAACGAACCGACGCCATGGAGAGATGCCTTCTAGCGTTAGGAGTATAATTGTGATATAGGATCGTGATGAATTTTTTAAGAAGATTCGAAGTTCGAGTAACAAATTCCCTCGATCGGAGATTTAACAATAATATTGTAGCTGTGATTGTTTTTGTTAGTTTTAGAATTTTGTGAAGGGAAGTTTGTAATTGTTATGTTCCTTTTTTTTAAATATTAACTCGAGATTGTGGCGAATAGGGAAGTGAGAGGGAATGAGAGAGAGGTTTGATCTAATTTGATTTGATTCGATTATTTTATTATGCCCTTGGGGCATAATAAACTGTAACAATTTTCTAAGATAGAGGAATTGTTTCGTTCGATTCGCAAATGTTTATAAAAATTTGGAAATAAAGTTCAACAGAAAGAGAATTTAAATAGGGGTTGATTATAACTCACCCTGTATAACATATACAGGGTGTAGCTCACTCTGTATATGTTATACAGATCAAAATACATAACGATCAAAATCAAGATTTAATTTGATTTGATTCGATTATTTTATTATGCTTTGGGGCAAACTATAACAATTTTCTAAGATAAAATAATTGTTTCGTTCGATTCGCAAATGTTTACAAAAATTTTGAAATAAAATTCAATAGAAAGAACATTTAAATAGGGGATGATTATAATATAGAGGGTGAGATACACCCTGTATATGTTATACAGGGTGAGTGTCGCCCTTTATATGTTATACAGATCAAAATACATAACGATTAAAATAAACTAGCATACCCTGTGCATGCTAGTTTATTTTGATATAATTAATTTTATACAGGGTGTAACACACCCTGTATAACCATTCAAATAAACGATAAATTAAATATAAAATAACAAATAAATTAAATCAAAAAATAAACTAGCATACAAAATACAAGTTAAAGTGAAATAAAAACTTAAATATAAAATAACAAATAAATTAAATCAAAAAATAAACTAGCATACAAAATACAAGTTAAAGTGAAATAAAAACTTAAAATAAAATAAAGACAGAGAGAGAGTGAGGGTGGGTAATGCGTGGGATAAAGCACAGAGAGTGTTGAGAGGGTGAAATCGTGGTGGTCGTGCGGGGGTTGAAAAAAGGTAGAGAGCGTAGTGCGAGAGAGTGCGGACAGGTGGCGAAGCTATATGTAGCGAGGACAAAGGCGAACAGAGAGGTACCATGCCGGTAAATATATATATATATATAGTCTCGTCACTCGCCAATCTCCTCTCGAATCGAAATCGATCTACGTCCATACGTGCGGGTTCTCTCTCTCTCTCGTCTCGTCTCGTTCGGAAGTCGTTCACCCGATTGGTTATTCAGTCGGGTCAGGGTTTGAAAGCCTCTGCGAAAAACCAAATCAACGAGCTTGTAACGAAATCAAAATTTTTTATTATAATTTACTTCCACCAAAAAAAAAAAACAATCAATGTCGATCGATGAATAATTGAGCGGGAAAAAAAATCATTCGCTCATTTTCTTATCTGTTTTTTTGGATGGGAATTGATTTATTCGAGTCGAACGTGAGAAATTCTTAGATAAAGAGAGTCAACGTTATCGTAGCGATAGTGTAGGCCATGTCGATCGGAAAATTGACTCGCGGTTCCCCTTATCGCTCTAGTGGCAAGTTCGTCAGCTTCTATAAACTATACGTACGCACACACAAACAAACAAACACGCACACACACACACACACATATATTTACATATATATGCATAGTCTTTGTACAAGGGCGTGCGGGGGTTGTATAGAAAGCCAGAGCGACGGCTTATCGCTCGAGACAATCGTTATCATCGTTGCCGGTGATGCCAGGAGAGCAGAGAGAGAGAGAGAGAGTGAGGAGAATCGAAGAAGGGAAGTGAAAGGGTGGAAAGGAGCGAGCGGTGGAAAACAGAGTGAGTGAGAGAGAGAGAAGAGTCAGGTATGGGCGCGAGCGCTCGAGCTCGCGCGTGCGCGGCTGAAATTAACGGGTCGAGTCGAGAAGCTACAGACACGACTCACATGCATACACACACTGGCATGAAAATTCTCTCTCGTTGTGCATTCTCCACATACGAAAGAGAGAGAGAGAGAGAGCCCCATCCTTTAGCCCTTTTTCCCTTTCTTGCTCTTCTTTCTTTCACTCATATATATATATATATATAATATTATAATATGATATAATAATATAATATTATATATTATAATAATATAATATTATATATTATAATAATATAGTATTATATTAATATAATATAATATCCTATTATAATAATATAGTATTATGTTAATATAATATAATATATTATAATAATATACTATCATATTAATATAATATATTATATTATAATAATATACTATTATATTAATATAATATAATATATTATAATAATATAGTATTATAATATAATATATTATAATATCATAGTATTATATATATTAATATTATTATATTATATTGTATATCATATATATATATCATATTATATTTTATTATTATCATATTATATATACGTATGTATGTATGTATAATAGGAAGGAGTTTAGTCCATACTCCATTCATAATATACCGTATAATACTACGGTATCGTTCTCTCAGTCTTTAGCGTGAGAAAGAAACGCGGGGTGGGGGGGGGGGGGGGGTAGATCTCTAAAGAAGAACCGCGAATCAACGCTGGGGACCATTCGGGTTAACGCACCGAGCGCGAGAACGACGTAGGGAAGATTATAACGAAAAAAATCGAACATTTTTTTAAAAACAAATAATAATGTCAACGATCCATCGATCAATGAACAATCAATATTGTTCACACAATCTTTTGATCGATCGTACTAATATTCTTCTTACGTAACGTTGATAATTTATTGAAAAGCCTCGTATCAATAATCGAAAGTCTTAATAAAAGACTTCCGATCGATTTATTTCCCTTTTTTTTTAATATTGAAACTCGGAACAACTCGCGTTGCTCTCTTCCTTTAACCCCCCCCCCCCCCCCCCCCCCCCCCTCTTTCTCGCATCTTGCTCTCGACCGTGAGTCGAGCGGAACGGCAAGAGAGAACCGCAACAACGTCGGGTATCACACGACCTGCGTATATATACATATACATATATATACATATATATATACGTCGATCTCGACGTAGCTATGTGCCAGTGCACACGCTTCTGTCCGACGGCTGCTGTTCGCCGACCGACCGACCGACCGAAGGAGCGAGAGACCAAACGGTGTAAACGTGCCAGAGTGAGGAAGATACTCTATAGATATAGATATACACACAGTCATATGTAGATATCGAGTATACATGGAGCGCCGAGAGAGGTCCGAACACATCAGAGTCTTCGCGAAAGCTCGCGAAGCCAGCCGAGCGCTCTTGGCTCTGCGTCCTTCCTCTATCCACGATCATGCTACACACGACACACCAGACGCGACCGTATCTGTGACGCCACAATTTTTCGCTCGATATCGTCCAAGGCGATCTCTATCGAAATCCAATATTTATTTCTCGTCTCCGAATTACAACTTCGACAATCTCAAAGTTAAGAATTTTTATTATTTTTCATATTTCACAGACTCTCCTTTGTACAAGGTCTAATTTGTAATTTAACAAATTAATCGTGAGCGAAACGATAATTTTAAGGAAAAAGTTATTCTCCAATTTAAAAAACAGCGACGCACCTGTTAGTTTCACAATATTGTAATAATATATTGTATAATTATATAATTTAATATTATAATGATATATTATAATATAATAATATATCATAATATAATAATATATTATAATATAATAATATATCATATAATAATATATCATAATATAATAATATATCATAATATATCATAATATAATAATATATCATAATATAATAATATATCATAATATAATAATATATTATAATATAATAATATATTATAATATAATGATATATTATAATATAATAATATATTATAATATAATATAATATTATATTATTACAATAATTTATTATATAATAATATCAAGAGAGGAAGTGGCATAGGGGGTAGCGTTCCCGACTGTCATGCAGTGGGCCAGGGTTCGATTCCCGCCCCCATCGATGAAATTTTTATCTATATAATAATATCATTATATTATAAAATTATATCATTATATGATATAATATATAATATTATTATAATATTATTATAATAAGGATTAAAAGAGAGAGATATAGAAATCGACAAGAGCGCACACTTTGCACGTTTGGCGAAGGCGACGGAGATGGAGCCAGAGTGAGAAAAGAACGGCTGGGGCCATGAAGAGGGGGAAGATGCGAAGCTCCCTATACTTACATCCATATATAATATATATATGTGTCCTGTGTATATGTAGGCACAGAGTATAGCGCGAAGCGGAGAACGCCGGGCGCCCCGACCAGGGAACCAAAGTGGGGATAACATCTGCTCTTAGCGTGATTGCCGTGTATTGATGTGGCTTTATGGCGCGCGCGGGCCACGCCAATAAAGTAGGTTTACGGATCTCTCTCTCTCTCTCTCTCTCCGTCTGTCTTTTTTTTTCTCGCGCACTATCTCGCTTATTATTCGCTTCTCGGCGTCCCTCGCTCACATAATTCTTCTTTTCCTTTCTAGTTTTTGTTTCTCTCCCCTTATCGTCTCTTATTTCATTATCATTAGTCCATCCACTCAGTAATATAATCCATCGCTCATAACACACATTTCCCTCTTGGTTCTTTTTTCTTTCTTTTCTTTTATTTTATTATCGTTTATTTAATCGTCGCTAGATCTAATCCTCTCCGCGTTATTATTCGCACGTTTATTATCTCGTTATAATTTTTCGAATCGTGAATTTTTACGCGTTGCGAGAAGAACAAATTTTGACAATAATATGTTTTTCATCGAATTTAATTGCACAAGTGTAACGTTATCAAATTTTATTGTGATAGGCGGACGAAAAACAATATTGTGGTTTTGAGCGAGACACGACGATTGTGTAAACTGAGAGAACGAGCGGAAGCGAGGCGCGATCCTTACCTGCCTCAATTTTTTTCATCTCGTCCGTGGCGTGTTATCTCTCTCTCGCTCTTTCGCTCTCTCTCTCTCTCTCTCTCTCTCTCTTTCTCTGTCTCTCTCGAAACGCGCCCGCGCGTCCGCTCAACCCGCCCTCGGTCCACTTCCCGCGAATTCACGCGGATTCGGAATTCCCTCTCGCTATTTTCCAACCCAATGTTATTGTCCTCTTCGTTATTTCGTATCAAGGTTAATAATAATTATTTAAATTTATTTTTATGTTTTTATTAATTTTTTGAATTATTGCTATGATTTTTTTTCTTGACCTTTCAATAATTCAATATTATTGTTTTCTTCGTTATTTCGTATCAAGATTAATAATAATTTTATAATTTTATTTTTATGTTTTTATTAATTTTTTGAATTATTGCTATGATTTTTTTTCTTGACCTTTCAATAATTCAATATTATTGTTTTCTTCGTTATTTCGTTTCAAGATTATTAATAATTTTATAATTTTATTTTTGTTTTTATTAATTTTTTGAATTATTAAAATTTATTTTTTTTCTTAACCTTTCAATGACGCAATGTCATTATCCTCTTCGTTATTTCGTATCAAGATTAATAATAATATTACAATTTTATTTTAATTTGTTTATTAATATTTTTAATTATCACGATTTATTATTTTCTTTTTTAACGGAAAAAAATTATTTTTGCAAAAATGATTCACGATTTTTGAACCTTGACCGTGTTCACCTATCGCGAATATTTAATTATGAATTCTCTGGGTCGTCGTCGACGACCGAGAACGCTTGTAACAAACTCTACGGCTCGCTCGATAATCCCAGTCGTTAGAAGAACAAAATTTCTTTCCGACGCATTGTAAAAACCAAGGCAAGCTTCGCTCGCTGGAGTTCATCGCGCTTGAAGAAGAAAAATAAGAAGTAAAAAAAAAGAGAGAGAGAGAGAGGGAAAAAGGCGAGCAGAGAAAGTGAGAGCTTCGTGGAATCGTCTCTGTAAACTAGCGTTTCGCCATTTTATCATTCGCCAAAGATATTTAACAAACTCCAACAATCTTAAATTTTTTTTAATAATAACAATTTTGATAAATAATAATTTCCACTAAAAAATTAATATTGAAAAATTGTTTTTTCTAAACACAATTTTTGAATATAATTGTCAACAAATCTAGATTTCTCTCGTTACAGATTTATTTTCCTTCTTTGTATAAAAAATTAGAGGAAATTAACGATGAGAAATAATAAACAAAAATAAACGTGGCCTTCGTCGCGAGCCTCGACTGCCTCGCGCATTTTTAGGGGTTAATATTCTCGCTATGGAAAGAGAGAGGAAGGAGAGGGAGAGAGAGGGAGAGGGAGAGAGAGGGAGAGGGAGAGAGTACGAACACGAAGCTTCTGGCGCCTTTTTATTTCCACGGTCCAAAACGGATCGTTGCGGTAGATAGACTATGCATGGGAACGAACGGGAGAGAGTGAAAGAGGGAAAGAAGAGGAAGTAGGAGGGACCCTGCCGCTATAGCTGCTGGCAAGCCACTCTGCGACTTCTCTCTCTCGCAGCCGCTACTAGTCCATCCCCCCTCTCTGCCGACTTCCCCCTCTCCCGCCCCACTCAACTCGTCAGCACGTGCGCGTGCGCCCCAATGTATTTCCACCGCTCCTGCTCTCGCGGTTAGCTCTCTCTTCCCCCTCCTCCCCCCTTTCTCGCGCCCTCTCGCTCCCTCTGTTTCGTTGCTAGGCTTGCACCTGCGTATATCCGAGCCGCCTGCAGTCCATGCACTCCCGCGCGTCCGATCCGATCGCTGACCGTTTCCGACCTGACGACTCGATAAACAGACTACACAGCCGGACCAACGGCCCCTGGTCTGTGGCGCTGCTCTCCTATACATCCCACTTCCATTACATATATACATATATACATATATATAGATATACAGAAATACAGATATACAGAAATATATGGATATATAGATATACAGATATATAGATATCGAGATATGTAGATATATAGATATACAGATATATAGATATACAGAAATATATAGATATATAGATATACAGAAATATATAGATATACAGATATATAGAAATATATAGATATACAGAAATATATAGATATACAGAAATATATAGACATACAGATATATAGAAATATATAGATATACAGATATATAGATATACAGATATATAGATATATAGATATACAGATATATATATATATATATATAGTTATATAGATATACAGATATATAAATATATAGATATACAGAAATTTATAGCTATATAGATATATAAATATATAGATATATAGATATACAGAAATATAGATATACAGAAATATATAGACATATAGATATACAGATATATAGATATACAGATATATAGATATATAGATACGGAGAGAGAGAGTTCATTGGTGACTGGTGACTATAGACATTAACCGGTCGGTCCGCGTGCGTAGTGGCAGTGGACCGGCGCATTTCTGACGCTTTGAGCTCTCACTCTCTTTGTCTCTCTCTCTCGCTCTCTCTCCCTCTCTCTCTCTCTCTGGCGGTCTGTTTCTGTGTCTGTCTGTCTGTCTCTGTTGCCTCAAATTGAATTAATTCAACTCTCTTGCTCTCTCGATCCTGCCACTATGATCTGGCTATCCCACATGAAACATATATATATTGTATATATAGGTATAGAAAATTCGTACACAGTCTCTCGGCACACCCCCGTTAACCGATAGCCGAGTTAATTCTGTTTCTACAAATAAATACATCTCGTTGAAACAAACATATATAAATAGAGGGCGCGTGTTTTCATCGATTGATACCTCGGCTCGTTAAAATCTCGCGGATCGATTGTTTCGTTACTTCGATTTTGGTTTTTTCTTTTTTTTTCTGTTTTTTTTTTTGACGAAAAATTAACAATGATTTTTTCAATGTGGGAAATAATAATTTGATCGAAATTTCGAAATGATCGATATTTACAAAATTAATTAATAGAATTTAAAAAATTGGTTTAATTCTTAAAATAAATAAAGAATGAAAAAGTTACTGTAAATAAATATTTTTTATTTTTTTAATTTGTCAAGTAGTGAAAATTCACATTTTTTTTTGTTTATCATTGTTAAGTTACATTTTCAGTGATTACTGATCGAGTCCTCTTTAAATAAATCTTCTAGTTTTTTTTTTCAATAAACAAATAATGAAAAATTTATGTTTTTTGCCGATTCTTCTTTAAATTAATTTTCTAATTTTTTTTTCAATAAACAAATTCCGAAAAATTTATGTTTTTCGTCAATTCTTTTTTAAATCAACTTTCTATTTTTTTTTTTCAATAAACAAATAATGAAAAATTTATATTTTTTATCGATTCTTCGTCAAATAAATTTTCTAATTATTTTCAATAAACAAATTATGAAAAATTTATATTTTTTTATCGATTCTTCTTTAAATCAACTTTCTAATTTTTTTTCTCAATAAACAAAGAAAAAAAATTTCAATTTTTTTTCTTTATCATTGCCAAGTTGGATTCGCAGTGATAACAGATCGATTTCGAAAGCGAGTACGATATTTAAAATTCCGTTGTAAGATTCGTGCGAAGGCGGAGGCTAAAAATGGCGTGTGTCGAGAGAACGTCGGCGAGAAGCCCCAGGGCCGAGGAGGAGGAGATAACGAAATCGAGGAAGAGCGACCCGGAGAGTGTTTCGTATTTGCCCCCACCGCATTGCCCGGATATACGATTTTATATAATGTCACGCGTACGCGACTAAAAGTAGGTCACGTGAGCGCCCCGTAACGTTTATAAACCTCCACGAATTTAGAATTCCACGTTAGACGAAGAAACACACAAAAATTAAAAAAAGAGGCACAAGTCGAGCGTCGAATTTAAAGGCGATTCTCGTATACGTCCGAACTGATAAGATTTGCCAATTGCGATAACGACGCTCTCCTCGTAGTACGAGTAAAAAAAAACTCGTCCGTGTGTACAAAATTCGCCGATAAAAAGAGCGACGAAAAATATTTCAAATTCATTCGACAAAAATTAATTAATTATTTTATTTATTTAATTATTTTATTTTTATTTATTCATCTATTTATTCATTTAATTATTTGATGTTTATTTATTTATTTAATTATTTTATTTCTATTTATTCATTTATTTATTTATTTATTTATTTGATTTTATTTATTCATTTATTTATTCCTTTAATTATTTTATGTTTATTTATTTATTTATTTATTTGATTTTATTTATTCATTTAATTATTTGATGTTTATTTATTTATTTACTTATTTTATTTTTATTTATTAATTTATTTATTTATTTAAATATTTTATTTTTATTTATTTAATTAATTATTTGATGTTTATTTATTTATTTTATTTTATTTATTCATTTAATTATTTTATGTTTATTTTATTTTTACTTACTTATTTATTATTTTTTCTAAATTTTTGTTATTTCTCTCCCCTCATTTCCTCCACTATCTCAGTTCTCTCACTCGACACTAGCGCTCTAATCCAACGTATCCTTCGTCGTAGTTCTCGAGTCTATGATGCGAGAGAAAGTCGCGCGAATGGTCACGGCCTATTTAACGAGGGCCAAACCGGCACGAGAGCAACGTTGTAAGAGCGCGAGCGCGCAACGTAAGATTTACTCGCGGACAAATCCAGAGAAAGAGAGAGAGAGAGGAATTTTTTGTAATTTCAATTAAATAAAATTAATTTTATTTTTCGCTTAATAATAATTCTCGAAAGTTGTGGAGAAACACAATATGCGAATAACGAAGAGCGTTAAGAGGAGGAGCTACTCGATCGCGTCAAGAGAGGAGGGTCAGGGGAGGGGGCGGTCGAAGAGGAGGGGGAAGAAATCTCAAGGCCATCGACTATGCAGATTAATTCCTCGAGCTCGAGCGAGAGTTCGAGGAAGCAACGATTTCGCGTAAATCCTTCGATTTAAAGCAAAAAAATATCGGATATAAAATATAACCTTGAAAAAAAAAGAAATCGATTTTCGAAATGATTTTTTTTTCAAAATTTCATTTCTATTTATTTTTTATATATTTATTTTATTTTCTTCAATAAATAATAATAATAATAATTTGTTAAATTTTGATCCAGGAAATTTTACTCATTGTCAGTACGATGATCGTATTAAAAGAGCGAAGAGATTATTAAAAAAAAAAAAAAAAATGGAAATAAAAAAACATTGCGTATGACTTGTCCCGTGGACGGATGCAAAAATCATAACGGGGCCCGGGTGTACGGTATCGCGTCCCACATGAAATCAAGTCCCTCGGAGCGTGTCTCGTCCTCCCTTGACCCCCCTCCCCCTCCCTCCACATCCCCTCTCCTTACTCTCTCACTCCCCTTAATTTGTCCCTGGTATAACAGAGCGACGAAGACGAGCGGATTCATTCCCCTCCGGAATCGTCCAAGCCACCGACCGAGAGAGAGAGAGAGAGAGAATGATGGCGAGCAGGGGGGAGGGGGGAGAGAGAGAGAGAGAATCCGCAAGTGCTTGGCGAACGGCTCGCGCACAGAGGAGAGCTTATAATACGGTATAACGAGGCGAGGTGGTATTATATCAGTATGTGCTTACCTGTACAGAGTCAACATACACCAGTTATTCGAGTGCAGGTTCTCCGACTCACCCTGTATAAATATTGTTGATACAGTGCTACGCTATGCTGTACAGTAAAGGTATATATACACGCAAGACCAGTTACCGTTTGCCAATTACACTCTCCAGTTTAAGTCTTCCATTCGAAAAGGAGGGGAGAAAATTGAGGGGGTTGGGGGCGGGGTTTAAAAAAGTAGAAAGAAAAATTATCAAAATTCATTCGTTTCTTGATTGAAGAATAAATTAAAACAAAAAATGAATTCTTGCCACGTGATTGGAAAATAAGAAATTAGGACAATGGGATGAGGTAATAAAAATTATCGCATATTTCTTGTTTCAATAGAATGTTATTATTATTTGAAAATTTTTGGGATAGTAAAAGAAACTATGGAAAGTTGATTTTTAATACGGTTGGATATCACACGCGCAACAGGCGCCACCTCTGAGTGAAAAAGGGAGAGGGAGAAAGATAGAGATAGAGAAACGAGCGTGACGTCAGACACGTCCGAGCCCCGATAATGTCGTCCTCGGACGGAAAGGGAGATAAGACGAAGGCGAACGGACAAAAAAGAACACTAATAATGTTGCGAGCACGAATATTGACTTACCCGGTCGTCTATACCCCCCTCCCCCTATACTCATATCTATAGATATAATCTGTTACAACATTTATAAATTACATATATACAGGGTGAATTTCATAAGATGTAACAAACTGTATTTTATGGTAAATGGGATCGTTACAAACAAAAGTTGTAAATATACATTACGGATATTTTTAATAGTTTAGGAGATATAACGTTTTAAAGATAGGTCCAATCAGAGCGCGTCGAGAAGCAATTTTATTTATTATATTATTACGCAGTCATTTTTATTTCTCGGTCATTGGCTGCTAGGGCGAGAAATGGGCGGTTCCTTCTTGGCGCGCTCTGATTGGACAAACTTTAAACATTTATATCTCGTAAACTATTAAAAATATCCCTAATGTATATTTACAATTTTTGTTTGTAATGATCCCATCTACCTTAAAATAAAGTTTGAGACACTTTATGAAATTCACCCGGTATATATGAATGTATGTATGTGTATATATAAAATTTTTGTAAATGTTGTAGCAGGTAATACACATAGCCGATTTACGTGCAATGGCCGCAATATCCACGACGGGATACATATATATTGATAACTAATGTATGGTATATTATTGCGGTCGCGCTGTGTACCGCGCGAGCCCGATAAGAATTCGTGAGAGAGATATCGCACGCGGCACCTACTCACACGCGCGCGCGCGCGCCTCTCGCGGCCACGGGACGAGGCTCGATGTCACGGTCGATTTATCGTTCTACTCGGGGCTTTTCGCTGATAGTCCGAGTATATGCAATTAAAAGTCTTGCGAAATAATAAATGCCACGTGTCTCTTTGCACACACACACACACACACACACACACACACACACACACACACACACACACACACACACACACACACACACACACACACACACACACACACACACACACACACACACACACAGATTCGACGTTGTGGGCCATGAACCTTGTGTTATATTATATACTTTTATACATATATACATACATACATATATTTCTATATTTATATAGAAATATAAATATATTTATTTATTTATTTATTTATTTGTATATTTATGAATATATAAATTTATATACATTTATATATGTATATATATATACGTTATATATGTATGTATGTATATATACTCGTATTTATAGGAGAGCAAGCGTGACGGAGTTTCAAGTCTGAAACACTCTCGTGCCTAATATCTCTGTCTCTCTTTTTATTTAATTTCTTTCTTTTTTGTTTTATGGTTTTTTTATTTAATTAATTTCTTTTTGATTTTATTATTTGTTTATTTAATTTATTGTTTTTTTTATTAAATTTATTTCTTTTTGATTTTATTGTTTTTTTTATTTCATTTATTTGTTTTTTATTTAGTTTGTTTTTTTATTCAATTTATTTCTTTTTGATTTTATGGTTTTTTTATTTAATTTATTAGTTTTTTATTTAGTTTGTTTTTTTATTCAATTTATTTCTTTTTGATTTTATTGTTTTTTTAAATTTAATTTATTTAGTTTGTTTCCATTTTATTTTATGCTTTGTTTATCGTTACTGTTATTATTATCATTATTATCATTGGCTTGTAGGAATTATATTAACGGTTATAATTTTCAATATAATGTTTTCACGCGATTCTTTGTATCCTTTTGTCCTCTCGAGCTGTAAACGTCACATTTGCGTTGTTTCTCGAGCTGGAAATTACGTAATGGGTAATTGTATTGTACATATCGCGCGCGGTAATACATCGGCATGGACACGCGCTATATACAGGCCGATTCACAAAGAGCGAGGAAAACAAAAAATTATTATACATTTTTTTTTTTTTTTTTTTTTTTTTTTTTTTCGATCGACGAATATGTTTTTTGATCGTTTGTTTTCTTTCTTCTTGTCCTCGATATTTTTATCCCATAAAGTTTTGAAAGATTTTTTTGTTTTTGTTTTTTTTTTTCCTTTTCTTAAAGGAGACAAAGGAGAATCCGGGTAGATCGAGCAATATTGTTTTAACGACGCGTGGATCGACCTATTTTCATGGAGGTGCGACGAAGCGATAAGAGAAAAACTCTCTTATCTTTGACTTTGAATTGAAAGAAAGAAGGACTGGGGTTTTCGCTTTTTTCTCTCTCTCTCTCTCTCTTTATCGTTCGACGATGTTCAAATCATTATCTGAGCTGATCCGATTTAACGAGATTCGTGATAAGAGAAAAAATGGGTCGAACTATCTCGATTTTGACGAATAAAAGAAAAGGACAAAAACCGAAGAATTATAAATTTTTTTTTTTTTTTTTTTTTTTTTTTTTTCTAAATTTCGAAAAATTTACTAATATACGATTATGAATCGATCTGTGCTCGAGGCATATATATATAAGCATTATACTCTAATGGCACTGTCTTATGTTGATGTAGGCACAAGTGTGCGACCTTGTCCGCGCGCATGCGCGAGTCTCTCGTTGCCGGAAGCGTTTTCACAAGGCGGAGAATCGCGCTCGCTGTACGCGTTCAAAAAAAGAAAGACAAAAAATCTGTTCGTACGAATCTCCAATGTTAAAAAAAAAAACAATTTTTCAGCACTTAAAATTTAATTATTCTTAAACAATTAAAAAGACAAAAAAATCTGTTCGTACAAATCTCCAACGTCAAAAACAAACAATTTTTCAACGCTTGAACTTTAATTATTCTTAAACAATTGAAAAGAAGAAAAAACAACGAAGAAAGAAATATGAAAAAATCGTCAGCCTTTTTTCTTTTGTTCTCTTCGATAAGTCGGAACGATTTTCGAGTCGAAGGAAGAAGAGGAAAAAAAAACAGTTTATCCAATCGACGACTACTTAAGGGCAGGTAGCCGATTTATTTCGAGATCGTTCCAGCGTGCGAAGCCAGCGCAAAATGCGTACCCAAATTTATTTATAAATCGGCGCGCGCGCGCACGCGCGTTAGTCGATCGGGCGGGTGGGGGGGTTAAGCATTCGGTAATTTCCTCTAGTGTCCCCCCCCCCCCCTACCCCTGCTCCTTCCTCCCACTCCTCTACGCTCCATCTCTCTCTCCCTCTCTCCCCACTACTCGCTCGTTGCTTCTCTCCCCCCTCCCTCGCTCTACCTTTCGCGCGCGAGCGCGATCAGCGCGCATTCCATCCAAGGCCCTTCGGGAGCAACGTCGTGAGAGAGAGAGAGAGAGAGAGAGAGAGAGAGACTCGCGAGCGCGAACGGCCACTCGCCTCTCTATCCTCGACGAGGCCACTTTCTATTTCGATTGGGGCAACATGGCGGCAAAATGCCCGACGTTTCTTACTCTCTCGTACATACTCGTCGTCGTGTTCCGAGACGGTTTCGTTCGGCTGCCAAGCTTCTTCCCTCCCCCCCAACGTCCAATTATAAAACGATTCTTCCTTTTACCCAAAACTCGCTCAAACTTCCAAAAAACTTCTGACCTCGATATTCACGCGCATATGTATACACACATATATATATATTATATATACATATAATATATTATATATTAATGATAATATATATAATATAACGTTACAATATAATATGATATATTATAATATAATAGATTGTAATATAACATTAATATAATATGAATATAATATATTGTAATATAACATTAATATAATATGAATATAATATATTGTAATATAACATTAATATAATATATTATACTATAATATGATATATTATAATATAATATGACATATTATAATATAATATGATATATTATAATATAATATATTATACTATAATATATATTATAATATAATATGACATATTATAATATAATATGATATATTATAATATAATATATTATACTATAATATATTGTAATATAACATTAATATAATATGAATATAATATATTATAATATAATATATTGTAATATAACATTAATATAATATGAATATAATATATTATAATATTAATATAATATAATATATTATACTATAATATGATATATTATAATGTAATATATCATAATATAATATATTGTAATATAATATTAATATAATATAATATTATTATAATATATTATATTTTAATCAATATATTATATATATACATATAAGAGCGGGGGGGGGGGGGGGGGTATAGATAGATAAATAGACTAATGTAGGTGTTTGTTATCGTGATTGGATTATACTGCGCAGTTTCTTTGTTTCGAGCGTTTATTCGTCGTTTAATAACGGGCCTTGATAAGATTCGAGATCGAACGTGGAGATCCTGTTGAGGTAACAAAAGTCATTTCGTATAGTTTACGCTTTTTTTGTCTCGTTTATTTGTATGAAAAAATTCTTTTTTTATTCTCATGCCTCGCACGACTGGGAAACTTGAAATTCGGGAGACTTAAGTAGCGATCGTTTAACTTTTTTATTTATTTATTTGTTTATTTATTTATTTATTTATTTCGTTGATTCGTTTTTGAAACAATTTTCAGCTTTTTTTCTTCTTATTCTTCCGTTCGTCGCGACGATAAAACTGAGAGACGTGATGGAAATTTGTTATCGCGAGAAAAAATCAACCTTGTTTTACAATCCGGAAAGAGGAAAATCTGTTCGCCAATTGAAAAAAAAAGCAAGGTGGCGGTTTTTTTTCTCGTTTTTTTTTTTTTTTACTTTTTCTCCTTTTGGCACAAAAATCCTGAAGTACGGAGAAGGTGAACGGGAGAGAAGTTCTCGCGTGTCAGCGACTTCACCGCTCACCACCGGTGGTGTCCTCGCGCGCGCGCGCGCATGCGCGCGTGCCACTCTCGCGAGGAACGGCGCACGCGCGCGCGCATGCGCACACACACACGCACACACAAGCGAGTTAGATAACTCTGCGCGCTGGCTCGAGCCAGCCTTCTTTTTTTCTTTCCCCGTATGTTTTTTCTCTCCTCTCTCTCTCTCTCTCTCTCCCTCCCTTTCCCCCCTCCCTCTTTTTTTTCCTCTCGTTGTTTTGCCTCTCTTTTCTTCGTTCTTTCTCTCTCTGATCGCTCGCTCCTCCCGGGACTGGAGAAAGTTGGCCTAGGCTCACGTCGAGCATAAAATCACGCTCGCGCACTTCTCTCGCGTTCGCTGTAACATTTTCGAATCTTTTACCATCGACGAGGGAGGGAAAAAGGAAGAGAGAAAAAGCGAAAAAAAAGAGAACAAACAAGGAAAAAAAACAACAACAACGAGAAATAGGACACACCGAAGCGCTCCGCCGAGTTTTTGTTGACTAACGAAAAAAATAATAATAATAATAAACAAAGTAAAAAAAAAAGAAAGAAAAACGAACATTCGCCAACGTATAATAATAAATCGATCGATTCCCATCGTGTGCGAGACCGGAACGATTTTAATGCCGCCATTTCTCTTATCAGAATCTTGTATTACGCATCTAAATCGTATTCTCTTTTTTTTACGACGATCTCTTTTACGTATTCGAATTTCCGGTTTAAAGTATTTTTTCCTCCTCCTCCTCCTCCTCCTCCTCCTCCTCCTCTTCCCCTCTCTTTTTCTCTCTCGCGCTCTCTTTCTCTTCCTCTCTGCTTGTCTATCTGTCTGTCTCCCCCCCCCCTCCCTCTCTCGCTCTCTTTCTTTTTGTTCTGCCACGTAACGTCTTCCACTCGATCGCATAAAAGATTTCATCAAATTCGATTTCCTCGTTTTGATACAAATATTGATATCGTTATTATTATCATTATTATCATTATTATTATTATTAGCGCATTACCGAAGAAAGGTAAGCGAGAGATACGCGATCGCCGAAGTGAAAAAAAAAAACGAAACGAACTGTCTTATGTACTACTAAACTCGGCTCGAGCGATTCCCATCTTGGTCACTCTCGTCGCTGGGTGAGAAAAGAGACGCGGACGACTCACGGTATACTCTCTTTTCCCGATGGGCGATACACGTCGAGATAAAGATTGTATACTAAGCAGCGACGATGAGAGCGAGCGAGAGAGAGTGAGAGAGAAAAAACGAATAAATATATCTATATATATATATATATATATAAGCGAGGTCCGGTCCTGGCGGACCTCGTAGATGGCCTCGCGACGTCGTTAAGTCGCGGAAGGACGATCGTTTAGCAACAAGTGTCGCCCTCTCTCGTCGTTTTACACAATCACTTGCTCACACACACACACACACATATATATATATCTATGCAGCCAAATATTTTATAAATATATTTTTTTAATTTATTTATATATATATTATTTAAAATATACAGATATATAATATAATATATAAATTATAATATTATAATAATTTAATATAATATAAAATAATAATAATAATATAATATATTATAATTTATATTATATTATTATTATATTTTATATTATATTATAACATATTATATTGTTATTATTTTATATTATTTTATAATATATTATAATTTTTATTATATTTATACATAATATAAATTATAACATTCTAAATACACTATAATTTATATTATATTATAATATATTATTATTATTATATTATATTATAATATTATTATAATTATTATATTATATTATAATATTATAATTATTATATTATATTATAATTTGTAATATAATTATTATATTATATCATAATTTGTAATATAATAAATATAATACAAATATATAAAAAGCAGGGTAAACAAGACGAACAAATTTATATTTAAAACAATATTCCCAAATATTTATCAACAAAAAGAGACTTTATCGAGTTAAAAGAAAAATTAAATTTTCACCTTGAACAGGAACAGGAGAGAGAGAGAGAGAGGAAAATTTTTTTTTAAACGACTATCATCGACACATTCCCCCCAACCCCCCTTTCCCACCCCTCGTATCCCTCGATCCATTACACATTCACGACGATAATCGGACTAAATTATCTGAGTCACGAAATAAACTGGTCGAGCGCGTTTCGTTGCCGTCAGCAAAAAATATGTATCACTACACGGAACGAGAGCGCGGACTACTACCCCCCTCCCCCCTCCCCCTTTTTTTACCGCGTATATTCGATGCGTCACTCGCACGCTTCTTCGTGCAACAAAACAAACTTGTCACACATTCCGTTTAATTCACACGACCGATGGAAAAATCACGATATTATATTTATTTTAATTTTTTATTTTTGACAATTAATTGAAAATTGACTCGTTTCTTTTTTGCATAATTTTTCCAATTCTTTTTTATTTGTTTTCTTTTTTTAATTGTTACCTGAATAATTTATCGAGAATCGAAATACGTCGGGACGGCGCGAATGAGGAAATTTTCTCGTCTCTGTTTTTCTTTTTTTTTTTTTATTTCGTTTTATCGCGACGAAATTCCAATCGGTCGTTGATTGAGACGTAAATAATAATAAGAAAAATTTAATCGTTCTCGTTTCCTCGAGACTACTTTGCCGGAGGAGTTTTACACCCGTGGAAGTGAAAACGGTAACGAGCAGGTGTGAAAAGAGGGGGGGGGGGGGGGGAGCGAGTGCATCCTGCGTGGCTCGTGACTTGATAACTTCGTTTTTATTTTATTTTATTTTATTTTTCTAAAACTCTAGGTTTTAGTTTAGATTCTCCCGAAATATTTTTATTAATTTTATTCAATTTTTATCAAATCTAAAAAATCGAAAAATCAAATGTCCAAATTTACAATAAAAAATATCTTTTTTATAAAAAGATTTGACTCACAGAAACAAGATTTAATTAAATTTAATTAATAAAATTCATCTTGGAAAATTATCCTTTTTTTTTTCTTTTCAAGAAATATCTTTTTTATAAAAAAGATTTGACTCACAGAAGCAAGAATGGAATTTAAAAAATTCATCTTGGAAAATTATCCTTTTTTTTCTTTGGGGAAAGACGTTTTTTTTTTTAAGTAAGCTTGTATGCAAGTCAGAACGAGAATTATGTTGGGACGAGTATTGCTGCGAGGCGAGCAGGACGAGGGAAAAAGAAAGAGAAGGAAAGAGAGGGAGAGAGAAGGAGGGAGAGAGAGAGAGAGAAAGGAGAGGGCTGGGAGGCAACGTCATAAAGTAGATTAGAAGCGTATCAGTGTGTGCCAGCACAGAGCTAATGGACACTCTCTCGTTTCTCGTTGTACTTATATTTTGCTATAGTCGGCCCACAAGCACCAAGTAGTCGTCGTCGTTGTTTCCACCTCACGTACATCTACTATAGATTACAGTATGGAGATTGACGAGTATACCTCGAGCATCATGCCACTTGGGCTGCTCGGTCCCTTGAACCGACGCAAAGCAAAAAGAAAAAAGAAGACGAAGAAGAAGAAGAAGAAGCGAGAATATAAAAAAAAATCTAGGACAGCATGGAAACGATATCGCTCCATATAATTGCTAGAACTCTGAAAATATCTTTAGACTCTTGCATAAGTCTTATTAAAATAAATTTCTAGTCACACGAGAAACGAGAAATCGAATGTTCTTCCAGTCTAGAAGAAGAAATATTAAAATTTCAATCTTTAATCAAATTACTAAAAACAAAATCAATTTTCTTCAATTTTGGGAACAAACAAATTTTCTTAATTTGAATAAATTCTTGAAATTCATCGATTCCAACAAATCGGTTATCCCTCTATTCTAGACTGTTGCGTGACTCTTGTTAAACAAAATTTCCAGTCACACAAAAAACGAGAAATCGAATATTCTTCCATTCTAGAACAATTATTAAGATTCCAATTTTTAATCAAGTTCCTAAAAAGAAACTTAATTTTCTTCAATTTTTGAAACAAACTAATTTTTTAAATTTGAATAAGTTCTTGAAATTCATCAATTTCAACAAATCGGTTAAATTTCTCTATTCTAAATTCTTGCATAACTCTTGTTAAACAAAATTTTCATTCACACAAGAAACGAAAAATCGAATATTCTTCCATTCTAGAACAAGAAATATTAAAATTTCAATCTTTAATCAAATTACTAAAAACAAAATCAATTTTCTTCAATTTTGGGAACAAACAAATTTTCTTAATTAGAATAAATTCTTAAAATTCATTAATTTCAACAAATCAGTTGTCCCTCTCTTCTAGATTCTTGCATGACTCTTGTTAAACAAAATTTTCATTCGCACAAGAAACGAGAAATCGATAATTCTTCCATTCTAGAACAAGAATTATTAAGATTCCAATTTTTAATCAAATTCCTAAAAAGAAAATCAATTTTTTCCAATTTTGGGAACAAACAAATTTTCTTATTTAGAATAAATTCTTAAAATTCATCGATTTCAACAAATCGGTCGAATCCCTCTATCCTGGTCTTTGTCATTCTCGCGTTGAATTCGAACGCGGACGGAAAGTGTCTATGTAGGTCAGTCACGATTGACGAGAAGTTGGAGGAGGAAGAGAGTGAGGAGAAGTAGGAGGGAAAAGCCAAGAGTCCTCCGCCCAAGCAGAGGAGGATCGGTGTGTATGCGGTGAGCCGATCGCAACCAGAGGCTCACCGTGTCGTCGCGGCGCACTCGACTCTCTGAGCCGGCCGAGCAGCTCGACGAGAAACTATTCTTCTCCGTTGTATAGCATTACGTCGTTCCGTTTGGTTCTCTCCTGTAGTACGTACCACGTACCGCTAGGCCGTGTGGGAAGGAGCGAGGAGGAGTGAGGAGGAGGAGTGAAAGGGCAGAGGCAGAGAGGACGAGCCACATCGCGTTACTATCGGTTATACCGTTAGTCGAAAAATCTCGAGCGCTGCCTCTTTCCAGGCAGACTCGAGGCACCTTGCGTCTTGTGCACACATGCCCGAGACACGACCCCCCCTGAGTACTCGACTTTACCTGCGACCTCATCCTCCTTCCTACTGGAAAAGGAAAAAAGTTGATAAAAAAAAAACAAGAAAATTTTATCATTTTTCTAAAACAAGATTTTATCTGGTTTGAAATTTGGATTTTTTATAGTAGTTTTGGGTTTACATAGTTCATAAGATCCAGCGTTTGAGAAAAAGAATTGATTTCTGTAAAACGTTTTGCCACCTCATCCTCTTTCCAACCAGAGAAGGAAAAAAGCTGATAGGAAAAAACAATAAAACACTCGACGTGTAAAACAAATTTTATAATTTTTCTAAAACAAGATTTTATTTAGTTTTAAATTTACATTTTTTATATTAGTTTTGGGTTTACATAGTTCATAAGATCCAACGTTTGAGAAAAAGAATTGATTTCTGTAAAATGTTTTGCCACCTCATCCTCTTTCCAACCAGAGAAGGAAAAAAGTTGATAGAAAAAGAACAATAAAACACTCGACGTATAAAACAAATTTTATAATTTTTCTAAAACAAGATTTTATCTAGTTTGAAATTTGGATATTTTATAGTAGTTTTGGGTTTATATAGTTCTTAAGATCCAACGTTTGAGAAAAAGATTGAATTCTATGAAATGTTTTGCCACCTCATCCTCCTTCCAACCAGAGAAGGAAAAAAGCTGATAGAAAAAAAACAATTAAAACACTCAACGTATAAAAGAAATTTTAGAATTTTTCTAAAACAAGATTTTATCTAGTTTGAAATTTGGATTTTTTATAATATTTTTGGGTTTATATAATTCCTAAGATTCAACGTTTGAGAAAAAGAATTGATTTCTGTAAAATGTTTTGCCACCTCATCCTCCTTCCTACTGGAGAAGGAAAAAAGCTGATAGGAAAAGAACAATAAAACACTCGACGTGTAAAACAAATTTTATAATTTTTCTAAAACAAAATTTGATCTAGTTTGAAATTTGGATTTTTTATAGTATTTTTGGGACTTAAGATCCAACGTTTGAGAAAAAGAATTGATTTCTGTGAAATGTTTTGCCACCTCATCCTCCTTCCAACCAGAGAAGGAAAAAAGCTGATAGAAAAAGAACAATTAAAACACTCGACGTGTAAAACAAATTTTACAATTTTTCTAAAACAATATTTTATCTAGTTTGAAATTTAGATTTTTTATAGTACTTTTAGATTTACATAGTTCATAAGATCCATCGTTTGACAAAAAGACTTAATTTCCATGAGATGTTGAAGTCAGTCGTATCATTAGATCAATTCTCTGATTCCAGACGCTAAGATGAGATTGGAGGAAGACCTGGTGATTCGCAGGAGTCGACCGACAATGATTTCCGCCAAGTACCGTGCACGCGAGGAGCGCAGACGTTTGTTGAAGATATCAGCGGGCAAGCTTCGTCGCATAGAAGATCCGGAAGCGAGTCTTTGCCGTTCCGTCCTCATCAACAATGCAGTGCGACGTCTTCAGCGCGAGAACCGTGACGAGAAAACGAGAAATTATGGATTACCGATCGTCAGTTACCTGGACGATTCGTCGAAGGAAAATAACGTAACCGGAAATCACATGGACTCGGACAATTCGTCGAAGAAGAGGTAAGGAATCCAAAACATTCCTCTCATCCACCTAGAAAAGACAAAACATCTTCAACAATTTTTCTAACTCATCTCTTAATTTGCAATTTTAGATTGGGAGACGAGATGAGAAGCAACGAGAGCCTAAGTCCAAAGAGACAGAGGCACGACGACTTGGATCTTCAGGACGACGTCTTCAGCGATTTTTACATCCTCCCACCAACTCCACGTCTACTGTCCCACATCGACGATGTCCCCGAGCCCCAATCGCCTCACTCCATGCAAAATTATCACGAGGATCGTTTAACCTCCAGCGACGTACGAGGTGTCCAATCTACAGTAGCTTCCGGTCTCTATTGCACCTCGGATCTCGTCGACGCGTCTCAATTAACAGGAATCGGTAGCAGATCGAACGAAGTGAGTCTCATGGACGTCAGCGACGAAGCCGACAGAATCTGCGACTTTGCAAGATTCGCCGATTCCGCCAAGACCCTCGAGGAGAGACTGGTCGAGCTTCAGTCCCTCGACGAACACTTCGACCTCGCCAAATTCGAGAGAAACAACAATCAGAGTTGCGGCCGAGCTTTTCACGACATTCAGACCTTTCACAGTCTCGTACCTGGTCTGGAGACTTAGAGGGAATACAAAAAAGCAAATCGTCGCTGTTGAGGGAACGTTTAAGATCGTCTCCCGATATGGAGAATGAGACTGGATAGAAATTTTTGACGTTTAATTGGACGACTCTAATCTAATCGCATCGGCCGCAACGCGATAGGATTTAAAACTTGCCTGACGAAGGAGACGCCTGGATCATCATCGTGTATCCATCGTCGACGAATCGCTGCTAACGTTGGGAGAGCAAGGATCATTCACGATCGTCACGTTCCAACTTTGGAGAAAAAAAAATCGTACCTGCTAATAGTGTGCGGGTCGATCCGGATGACGAACGTTTCGACGGCTTAGAACAATTTCAGATACAGAGAGAAAGGAAAGAAAGGAAAGAAAGAAAGTAATGACGACCAAAGCTGGGCCTTGCTTAAAGGGTGTGATTCGCGTTCTCGAATTAATTCTCGAATCGACGAGCAACGACTCGTTTTATTTAGTGTCGGATGAAACCGAGCAAGCTGTTTCGAGGACAAGTTTGCCCCGAGACGAAAAATTCGAAGGAAGAAAAGAAACGCGAGAACGCATCCTCGAACGAACTTTGGATCAATCGCCACTCGCCGCGGCGACGACCACGACGTTCCTCGCCGTAGCGAGTGAGCGAGGGACGAAGAGAGTTTTTATTCCTTTGG
>OZ023258.1:1889327-1908140 GCA_964007305.1 Netelia melanura
ATGCACGGGGTCAAGTATAATGCTCACGACGTACTGGCGGACGAGAGCCTTCGACAAGGTACAATAATTTCTGGGATTAATGAAATTATAACGGGCACGAAATTTCACATTAATACCACAATCCACGTGAATCACAGATTCATATATTTCATACGTTTAAAACTTTTATAAAAAATATATTTATGATAGGTAATATGGGAAGACACTTATTTTATATACATGCACACAGGTGTCAAAGACTTCTCGAATTGGCCGACGATACCACAGGTTTTCATAAACGGAGACTTCGTCGGTGGCTGCGACATTCTCCTACAGATGCATCAAAATGGTGAACTTGTGGAAGAACTCAAGAAGGCGGGTATAACAAGCGCGCTCTTAGCAGCTGAGGAAGATGCATCTAAAAAACCAAAGGAATAGCCATTGTAGGTCATTGGATTGTACATAAATGCTACAGATTTAAATCCCATCGATTAGATGATTTTTTTGTTATAATAAAAAGAAGAAAATCTTTCGTCAAAAAGTATTTTAGTCGTTTTCGCGGTTCAATGAAAATGGGATGCTAGATTAAAGAACTTTTTAGTCGCGTACCTTCACATTTTTTTAAGCTCTTTTCTAAGTATCTTTCCCGCTGCGCTTTTCGGTATTTTCTCGACGAATTCTACATGACCCAGTCTTTTGTATTTGGCAAGGCGTTCAGCGACCCATTCCTTTATCTCATTGGCCTCGAGTTTAACACCACTTTTCGGTACGACAAAAGCCTTCGGTATTTCACCATACTTCTCATGCGCTACCCCGATAACCGCTGCATCTGCGACGCTTTGATGACCTTGAATGAGATCCTCGATTTCAGCAGGTGCTACCTGATAGCCCTGAACCTTTATCAACTCTTTGAGTCGTCCTGTTATGTAGAAGAGTCCTAAATCATGACAATAAAAATTACGTTATATTTTTTATGAAAAAATCTAAATTGTTATTTTTAATGCTTTTACCTTTCTCGTCGTAACAGCCCAAATCTCCAGTTTTGAACCATTCGCCCTTCATACATTCTGCCGTCGCCTCAGGATTTTTGTAATATCCCTTCATCACTTGTGGTCCTTTGACCCAAATTTCGCCAACTTCGTTAAAGCCCAAATTCTTTCCGTTGTTCTCGGTCTTGTAACCGACGATTCGTATTTGCGTGTTCGGCACGATGTACCCGCAAGATGTGTGTGGCGAATTGTGTCCCATTGTAATTACCGGGGAACATTCGGTCATTCCGTAGCCCTGAACGACCTCTACAGACGACGGTAGGCGAGAACGAAATTTCGTCAATACTTCCTCGCCTATAGGCGCCGCACCCGACACAACTGTTCTAATCGTCTCCATGTGTTGTTTTTTCAGTCTCTTGTCGTTGGCCATTAATTGAATGAGTGGAGGAGCTACGTAGAGCAGTGTCGTACGATTCTCCTCGAGGACTTTGAACAAATTTTCGGGACTGAACTGCGGTACACATACCACCTTTCCACCGAGACTAGATTTCCCAATAATATAAAACGCTGTATCAGATAGGATTTAACTAAGAAGGAAGATAAAGTAAGAAAAGTGATGAGGATGAAGATAGAGAGACAGAAAGAGGAGAGGTTGAGAGCATGGGCAGCACGTTCAGTGCCATTTGCTAAACGAGTAAGCGACGATAGAAATAAGAAACGTATTGTTAGAGTTTATGGCGTTGATCGACATAAACAGAAGCGTAAACTAAATGGTTTTAGCACTTAACGCGACAATCACTTAAATCCCAGTTACTTTCCAAATAATGAATATGGGTTCATACAGATTTCAATTTAGACCTTGCTACTTGTAAAGTAACTGAAAACTCAGTGATTTCTGCCCATGCTCGGTAGAGAATTTCTTAGGTATGGAATCGACCAAATAAATCCGATAGTACCAGAGATAAAGACCAAGACCGACGATCGCACCGTAGATGTGATACATAGGAAGTATGAGAGGCAAAATTTCCTGATGTGTCGCGGTTGTATCCATCGCTACCCCTACACCCTCGGTACGAAGTTGCATGAGACACGAGACAAGATTCCTGGATGAAACAAAAAACGAATAATCATACAAACTGGTAAAACAAAAATCATGGATGGCGTTAAACTGGACAAAACAAAGGAACGAGGTACAGTCGTACCTGTGAGATAACTCGACGCCCTTCGGCAGTCCACTAGTACCGCTCGAATAAGGCACCATCAGGGTGTCCTCCGGATCGACACCGGTCTTTTCACCAGTTTTCTCAAACTCTTCGATCCCGTCATCGATCCACTCACGAAATTTAATCGTTCCTTGCGGCACCTCGCTGCTTCCATCCTCGATAATGACAATCGGCAATCTCACATGAGAATTATCGCTCATACTCGCAGTAACGAGGGAATGCTTCGATGGTATGGTAAATACCATCACGGCGTTCGAATCCTCCAGTTGATTGCGAATCTCGCTGGCGGTGTAGACTGGATTTATCAGAGTTATCTGATAAATTGCAAGACTTTCCTTTATCCGAATTTCTCATCTTTCTCTTATCAAGAAGCGAAGACTAAAAACATCTTCCTTGCTTACAATCACAAACGCTCATTCATACCCTGAGGCCAGCTTCGCTCGCAGCCAACATTACAATAGCGTATTCAGGTATGTTTGGCAATATAACAGCGATAGTCTCCCCAGGACGAACATTGTTTTTTCTAAAAGAATTAGCCAGTCTTCCAGACAATGTTCGCAGGGTGGCATAGGTGTAGGATCGACCGGTTGCTGAGCATACCTGTACAAAAAGATATTCAAATGTACCATGAAACATTTTCCCTAGATTCAAAATAAATGAAATAATATTTCCCAAGTTTGAAGAAAGGAAGATTTGTCAATCCTGTAATTATGCAAATTCTCACCAAAGCTGTTTTGTCCGGCCATCTGTCAAGTTTGTTCCATACAAACTCATGTAAATAAATACCCTTGTACTTGTCAAGATCCTTAAAGGGACTGCGTAGAACATTGTTGGCATCGATGTTAGCCTTGACAGATGAATGTCTCGGTAATGACACGCCAAATTGTCTGATCGAATAATATGTCAAATCTCCAGAAATCCAATTAGCCTGTGAAAGATTAAATTTTATCGCTCTATCGTTGTCCCCATCTTGAACGGTAAACGATGTTCCTATAACGATCCTTGGCGTCGATCGAAGTTTCGACGCAACGCGAAACAAGTGCAACATGACGTTATCAACTTGGCTTTATTTTTAATTGGCACTCTGGAGTCTCTTTCTCTTGGTCGACGAAGCTTCACTGAACAAGATGTAACGCAGTTCCAAGCGTCATACAGGAAAATCATAATGGTTCATGGCCGTACAATCTGCTGGTCGACTGTTAAAAAAAAAGAAAATATTTTTGCGTCGTAGATCGTTCTTGCGACCTTTATAACTATACGTTGCAGGGAGCGACATATATAGACAGAACGTGCGATAATTTATCAGGTGTCTGATATGCAGAACTAAAGATTCCAACTTCAACAATAAATGCTTGAGCATGCTTATATCTCTTGCTCGTCAATGACAATGTCGCCTTATCAATTCACGTGTCACTTGTCAAAGTCTCTGAATCGTCAGTACATCAATATGTCAATAAATTATATCGTTATCGACGGAATTTGATTCGCTGTGTCATTGTTCGATGTTTGACGTTGTTACCGACCGAGTCGACTGGTGTTCTTGAAACCTCAGCTCGGTCGGTAAATTCATCTTGCACCGTCGACTGGCGCCATCTCTCATGTTTCTACGAACTACGTAGGTTGAATAACAAAACTAACAACCCTCACGTTCGACTTTGTTACCGACCGAGTTGACTAGCGTTCTTGAAACCTCAGCTCGGTCGGTAAATTCATCTTGTACCGTCGACTGGCGCCATCTCTCATATTTCTACGAACTACGTACGTTGAATAATAAAACTAACAACCCTAACGTTCGACTTTGTTACCGACCGAGTCGATCAGCGTTCTTGAAACCTCAGCTCGGTCGGTAAATTCATCTTGCACCGTCGACTGGCGCCATCTCTCATATTTCTACGAACTACGTACGTTGAATAATAAAACTAACAACCCTAACGTTCGACTTTGTTACCGACCGAGTCGATCAGCGTTCTTGAAACCTCAGTTCGGTCGGTAAATTCATCTTGCACCGTCGACTGGCGCCATCTCTCATCTTTCTACGAACTACGTACTACATATGTCTACAAATACACAACTTAGGTACATTTATCTGTAGTAACGTAGCCGTACAACGATAAATTAGATAAATATATGTTTATGTTTCAAAGCTTTCTGAATCATCTTCAAAGTTATCTCCAGGATTATTTATGAAATTAGAATCCACGTGAGTTACTTATTGTTCCTTCTTGCTCTTCTTTTTTATCAAAAGACACAGGAATTGACAATCTATTGTTTTATAACTCTTCGTTTTCTGCATACTACTGTGCTCGACTCGATTGGTACTTTTCTTTCTTTCTCTCTCTCTCTCTCTCATTCTCCCTCATGGTCTCTATAACTCTTTCATCTCGTTCTCGACAGGGTTATACGTACAAATGGTAGTACGATATGGAGATCGAATCGCCCACACGCCTTGGGACTCATCAGTCACATTGAGAGTGCTCACGATTAATTAATATAGATCTCCCCGAAGCAGGAGAACCAGAGACCGTTTCACAATTAGCCCGTATCTCTCATTGTCCTACATATGATATAGGTATATATGTATATACAGGGTGAATTTCATAAGGTGTAACAGGCTTTATTCTAAGGTAGATGAGATCATTACAAACAAAAGTTGCAAATATACATTCGGGATATTTTTAATACTTTACGAGATATCAATGTTTAAAGTTGGTCCAATCAGACCTCGCCGAGAAGCGTTGGTGCCGCCCACTCCCGCCCTAGCCGTAGAGATAGCACAGTGTAGGGCGTTACATTTGAGGTTGCAAAATTCCGAGCAGTCAATTTTATTTATTATATTATTATGCAGTCACCTTTATTTCTCGGATATTGGCTGCTAGGGCAGGGAGTGGGCGGTTCCAATGATTCCCAGCACGCTCGGTAAAATTTAGAGCAGTCAATGCCCGAGAAATAAAAATGACTGCGTAATAATACAATAAATAAAATTGACTGCTCTGAATTTTACAACACCAAATGTAACGCCCTACACTATGCTATCTCTAGGGCTAGGATGGGAGTGGGCGGCTCCAATACTTCTCGGCGCGCTCTGATTGGACCAACTTTAAACATTGATATCTCGTAAACTATTTAAAATATCCGTAATGTATATTTGCAACTTTTGTTTGTAATGATCTCATCTACCTTGGAATAAAGCCTGTTACACCTTACGAAATTCACCCTGTATATATATAAAGCTCAATCTCTCTATCATTTTATAGATATCTATAGATGGAACTTTGGTACAATTTCAGGATCCATCTATACGCACATCTATCGACTACAAACCATTCCATGTTACTGTCGGAGTGATCATCAGCTACCAATTTCTCCAACATGGACGCTTCTCCAACTTCTCAATAATGTAAATTCACTTATCCCATTTGATATGGAACATTTCAACCTTCATTGAGTTGTCCAATTTTCTAAAAACAAGATTTTTATTCTTTATTCTTTATTCTAGGTGAGATAACGACACACTCGAGTTGGATGATAAATGGGAAAACTTCACGTACCAATTTTCAGTACATCGTGGAATTATACGTAATAACGATAGCGCATAGGTGTATATAGGACCTGAGGGGTATAAAAGCCGGATGGATGAGAGATTCGCGTCGTATACATATGTAAATTAGGCGAGGAGGATGTAATTTCGTTGATTTCAAGGAAGGAAGTTACTCTCGCGCTCGCAACGGGAATCGCGTAGTGCGAAGAAGGAGGAGGAGGAGGGTGGATTTCATCGTCGATAAACCCTTTTACGGAGCCAAAGGGGAAATAGCGCCATGTCGTCTGGTCTTTCTCCACGAAGACGCGTAGAGACGATCATTAATTTTGATTTACAAGAGGGAAGAACGATTCCCGGATTATACTCTTCCAACGTGATCATTACGAATATTCTGATTAAAAAATGATAAATTATCATCGTGGAAGGATATTGCAAGAGAGGTTGTAATTAATAAGGAGTGGGGAATTTCTTCTCGGTTGGGTAACAAATTTTTTTTTAGTGGGGTGTTGAATCTTTGTTACTAACTCACGAGGAAAGATAATTATTTTAGAAAATAGGAATTTATCTCAACTTCCGGTTTCTTAAGCCCCGGATTTTGATTATGTGGTTTTACAAACGTTAATTTGAATGGAAAATAAAATTGATCGCTTCCCATCTTTTCCTAAAGTCGTCCAAGATCAATTTCAAACTCCTTGGGAGATTCGAAATTCGCTTTTCTGCAAGTTAACTTGTACAAACCTCTTGTAAAATCTGAAAATTCCTCCTCGAATATGAATGTGGCAATCTCGTTTCTACTTTTCAATGTTTCGTCCTTCAAAAATTCAAAATTAAAGCAAATTCTCACGTTTTTTTCAGTCTCGAATGAAACTCCCCGTGCAGAAATGTTCACAGGGTAGAGCTGGATTCTGAGGTATCCCGGGCTCCTAATCGGGATCTAGTCCGATATCGGCGCAGATTCGAGGGCTAAATGCAAGAACCGTAAGCTGGATTCCATTAGGAATCACGATCCGAATCCGTTAATGACTCTAACTGGATTCGAGCAGGGATCCCGATCAAATCACGTAAGAATAATGAATTGCTGAAAGCATTATATTAAATACTAGCTTCTACTCGCGACTTCAAGGAAACAAATTAAAAGAAGCAGGATAGGCTGAGAAAATAATAAGTATGTATATGAAAAAAGTGTATGTAATTGTACGATCCAAGAATTATATAGCACACTTATTGGAGTGTGAGCTAATTCTTTGCAGCACGTTCCAGAGGAAACTTAATACTTTTTTGCACAGTTTATGCATTTATAATGCCAGCGGACGCATGGTTCGTTTGTGAGAAGCGGGATGGCCATGCGCCACCTGTCGGTCGGGACCGGTACTACTACTACTATATCCATATATATTCGTATTGGTCATAAAATCTACGCTCACCACAGGCTTCATATTAGGACTGAGTCGGTATACCCCGAAAGTACAGTGGCGCCATGGTTTCGAAATATCGTCATCCACGCAAATTTGTTCCGATGTAGAAAACATCTGGTTCCTGTAGGTATACTCGTTTTGGGGCATCCCTGCCATATCCTGATCAGGATATGATTCGCATGCCCCGAAAGTACAGTGGTGCCATAGCTTCGAAATCTCATCACCGACGTAAATTTCTTCCGATGCGGAAACCATCTGGATTCCTGTAGGGACACCTGTTTTGGCGCATCCCTGTCATATCCTGATCAGGATATGATCAGTAGTTGGGTATCCCTGTCAACATTTCTGCACGGGGATCGTTTCAAAATCTCGTCACCGACGTAAATTTCTTCCGATGCGAAAACCATCTGGATTCCTGTAGGGACATCTGTTTTGGCGCATTCCTGCCATATCCTGATCGGGATATGATCAGTAGTTGGGTATCCCTGTCAACATTTCTGCACGGGTCGTTTCGAAATCTCGTCACCGACGTAAATTTCTTCCGATGCGGAAACCATCTGGATTCCTGTAGGGACATCTGTTTTGGCGCATCTCTGCCATATCCTGATCAGGATATCATCAGTAGTTGGATATCCTTGTCAACATTTGTACACGCGATCATTTCGAAATCTCGTCACCGACGTAAATTTCTTCCCATGCGGAAACCATCTGGATTCCTGTGGGGACACCTGTTTTGGCGCATCCCTGTCATATCCTGATCAGGATATGATCAGTAGTTGGGTATCCCTGTCAACATTTCTGCACGGGTCAGCATAAGAAACATTCTTCAAAAATGCTTCGTGCCAGTTCTTTCGCAAAGAGTCGCGAAACCGTTAGTGCAGAAAATCGTCCATTAAGTGGGTCGCGTTACTAGAAAAGAAAGAGAAGCCGAAAGAAAGAAAGGGAGGGAAGCAAAATGGAATAATATGTAATAAAGAGCATTATTCCTTCTCCACACACACACACACACACACACATCAAGGTCGAGGTTAACAACGTAACATTAACCGCGAGACGTAGTGAAAAGACCGGGAGAAATAGAGCTTTTCCCATATTTGTGTGTCAGGGAAGAAAGAGAACCGACGGAGAGAAAGACAGAGGGAGCAACGGTCACGCGATTTCGCGATTTGCCTCGTACGAATTGCAGCAAAGGCAGCGTGACGAGAAGGGAGAGAGCAAACTCCGTCGAATCTCGTCGTGTTTTATTTAATTCTTTTTTTTTCCCTGCTGTACCCACTGTACTTTTTTTCTGCTCGCCCATCCCGGCTTAATCGGCATTAAATTCCCGTTCTCTTGCCCAGCGTGCTTCCTCGAACTTCCATTCGCTCGTTAGCATTTTTTTTTCCACCGCTTGTAGAATAACGAAGAAAAAGAATAAGAGGAAGGAAGAAATAAGAAGAGCACAGTGTCTAATAAATTAACGCGGCAACCCCCCGTCTAATTAATCGCCCGCATTCCAGCGATTTATTTGCCTCAGTCGTGAGCGTAAAAAAAATATTTCTTCTTTCGTTCACCGTTCGAACAATTTTTGTCTACGAAGAAAAAAAAAGAAGGTTGGAGAGGTAAGGAGAGGTGACCTTGGGAAAGAATTATCGAATTTTTTTTTCCTCCGATGAGACATGCCGCCCGTTACTTTTCCTCCCCTTACCCTGCTCCTCATCGTTGCAATTTTCTCCCGTTGCAAATTCGCTTCGAAGTGCACTCCGGAGCGGTCTCCCTGCGTCGCAGTATCGTGCACTCCCTTGCTTTTCTTGTATAATACGATGCGATACATTTTTTTTTTCGTGCCCCTGCGAATTATAGTATAGTACTTCTATATACGTATGTATATACATATATATGTGAAGTAAGGGCACCGCGTCTCGGAGTTAATATGCATTTTTACGAGAGTATATCGCGGGAGGGGTGTATGCGGTTAAAGGACACTCCTCTCTCCCTATTTCTCTCTCCCTCTCTTTTATACTTATTATATTTTATATTTATATTAATCTTGTTGTTAGATTTATGTTATTACTTTATCATTATTATTATTGTATTTTGTAAAATTTTGTAAATTTGTTCAACTCTCTGATACTTATTATATTTTATATTTATATATATCTTGTTATTATATTTGTGTTATTAAATTATTATTATTATTATTATTGTATTTTGTAAAATTTTGTAAATTTGCTCAACTTTCAACAATTGTAAATTTGTAAAATTGTGATATTTGTATGGTTCGTAAATTTATGAGATATCTGATGGGTTTGTCCCATACCTAGATAGGGCACGATTAAATATATCAATCAATATCTTTGTCCCTCTCTCTCTCTCTCTCTCTCTCTCTCTCTCTCTCTCTCTCTCTCTTATACTTTTATTATCTTTTATATTTATATTAATCTTGTTATTATATTTATGTTATTACGATATTATTATTATTATTATTATTATTATTGTATTTTGTAAAATTTTGTAAATTTGTTCAACTCTCTGATACTTATTATATTTCATATTCATATATATTTTGTTATTATATTTATGTTATTAAATTATTATTATTATTATTATTGTATTTTGTAATATTTTGTAAATTTGCTCAACTAGCAAAAATTATAAATTTGCAAAATTGTGATATTTGTATGGTTTGTGAATTTATGAGATCTCTGTGTTTGCCCCATAGGTAGATGGGCATAATTAAATATATCAATCAATCAATTTCTCTCTCTCTCTCTCTCTCTCTCTTGTACGAATTATATTTTATATTTATATATACCTTGTTACATTGTATATTATTATTATATTTATGTTATTACGTTATTATTATTATTGTATCTTCCAAAAATTTATAAATTTGTTCAACTGGCACAAATTATAAATTTGCAATCTTACATATTTGTATGGTTTGTGAATTTATGAGATCTCTGTGTTTATCCCATAGCTAATAACTAGGGCATAATTCAATCAATCAATCAATCAATCTCTTCCTCTCTCTCTATCTCTCTCACTTGTACGAATTATATTTTATATTTATAAATATCTTGTTACATTGTATATTATCATTATATTTATGTTATTACGTTATTATTATTATTGTATCTTGCAAAAATTTATAAATTTGTTCAACTGGCACAAATTGTAAATTTGCAAATTTACGTATTCCTATGGTTTGTAAATTCATGAGATCTCTGGTTTTGTCCCATAGCAAACTAGGGCATAATTAAATATATCAATCAATCAATCAATCATTCTCTCTCTCTCTCTCTCTCTTTCTTTGTCTCTCCCTCTTTCCTTTTATCTCTCTCTCTCTCTCTCTCTCTTTTTCGCTCTCAACCTTCTTTCTCTTTAACACCTACTCTTTCCATGTAAATGAAAAAAGCGACGAGGGAAATTGCAGAAAGAGAGAGCGAGAGAGCATATGTGCATGCGAAGTAAAGTGCACCCCTGCATCGCGCGACACGCAAAACTCGTACCAAAAACTCCTCCTTCTATTATTACTCATAAACGTCTCCCTCACTCTTTTCCTCTTTCTCTTACCAGCGACCAAAGGAAACGAACCTTGATCTACTTTTCGCGACAACGTTTTTACTGTATTTCTCTACTATATATATATAACCATAGTTATATGTGCCATATCAATAATTGTATCCTTGTAGTAAATTTAGCAATCTCAGAACGCGAGGAGTTGCAAGAGAAAGAAGAAAATAAGTTCAGCACGCAAATTGATCGTATGAGAAAAGGCAATAGGACAGTGAATAAGACAAAGAGAGAACAAGAGAGAGGGAGAGAGAGAGGGAGGATGGACAAAATTTGCCTCGAGGGCTATCGCGTGTTGACCCGCGCGTCGACCCTGTTTCAAATTTTTCTCGACCGTGGCAAACTTCCGGAAGCGCTTATTCCTGTTTCGCTTTCGTTTATTTGTCTCCCCTCCCTCCCTCTCTCTCCCTTCTCCGATCGACGCGTATACATATATCTAGTCATACGTATATGCAAACTTCTCTCGCCTCTTTCCTCACTTCTCTCCCAACGTACGATATACAACGAATAATGCATATAAACCGAGATAAAAATGCGAGCGTGACGCCGGATGTAAATGGAGTTCTTGGTCCCTCTCTCTCAACTCTAACCCTCCTCCCCTTTTCAAACCCTTTCCAACGTCATCTCGCGGACGAACGCAACTGTAAAACTTTTTTTCCTCCACCTCCTCCTCACTTTTCTCCATCTCCTCCTCTCTTTTCTCCACCTCCTCCTCTCTTCTCTCCACTAGCATGTTTCGCTCGCCACGGAATAAGAGCATTCCCTCGGGTAGTAGTGGCTAAGGGAGGAAAGGGATGGCACGAAGAGGGTCGTTTTTAATTAAAATTTATTTACCGGTGAAACTCGAGTACCTCATGAAGCGTTACAGAGACAAGAAATAAAAGGAATATGGATTTACTCGTGAAAAGACATATGCGTGGAATAAACTTGGGGTAGTAAAAGTGTAACAGACAGAGAAATATCCGGAAGTGAGGTCGAATAATTTTTCTAGATAATCGATGCATTTCATTGATTGACGAGAGAGAGAGAGAGAGAGAGAAAGAGGAAATGGAAAACCATATTGAAAGTGGATGCGATAAACGTAAATATAATGTATTTATATAAATGAAGGGTGGTACGAGAAGAGCTTTCGTGGCTTCCGGTTGCGACATCGGAGTTTAGTGTTGCTCGTTAGAGAACGGCTCGGGGAATTCTCGTTATAGAACATAAGAGAGGTGGGAGGGGGGGGGGGGGGAAGTGCGATTACACTGAGTAACTTACATAATACGAGGATAGAAAGAGATGGAGAGAGAGGGAGGGAGAGAGAGAGAGAGAGAGAGGAAGAGTGAATGAGAGAGAAGATTGTCGCTGGTCGGTTGAACGATTAGGAAGTTGTATCCTCGTTTGCACAGCCTCTGTGTTCGAGGGACTCTCTCCCATTACAGTTACGAACCGAACATTTCGGTCCTTTCGAAACTAAACGATCGATTCAATTTTTATCGCATCGAGGGTAATCGAGAAATTTAAATTTTTATTGTTTTTTTTTTGGTTTTGGTTTTGTTGATAGAGAATTAGTTAACGAAATTTTGGGAAATGTGCGAGGGCAATTTTGAGATAGATTTTGTGGATGGGGGGGGGGGGGGGTTTAATTTAATTCATGCGCGATGCACGATGAAAATTAGTAATTATCGTTAATATTGGATTAATCTCGTTATCTCGGTACGTAATGTCTCGGAGCAGGAGTAATGATTGCGATGGTTGAAATTTTAACGTAATGAAAGTTTGTTCGTTGCTATTGCGTTAATTGGCGTTTGTTCGGGCGCGCGCACGCGCATTCGTTAATTATACGTGTTATGGAAAGAAAGAATTTTTGAAATTGGAAGATCTTTTTTAATTTATTGAGTTATATAAAATTAGGATAATTTTTGTTATTTATAAAATTAGAATATTCGTAAGTTATAGAATTATAATCTTGGTAGTTTATAAAATTAGGAATTTTCTCTCATTTATAAAATTAGGAATTTTTTCTCATTTATAAAATTATACTTTGTCTAACATAAGTTATAAAATTATATTTTCTAATTTATAAAATTAGCATTTTTTCTCATTTATAAAGTTATAATTCGCTTAAATTACAAAATTATACATTTTCTAATTTACAAAATTAGCATTTTCTTTTCTCATTTATAAAGTTATAATTCGCCTAAATTACAAAATAATATATTTTCTAATTTACAAAATTATAAGTTTATGTTTCTCACGTATAAAGTTATAATTTGTCTAAATTATAAAATGACATTTTCTAAATTATAAAATTAACATTTTCTTTTCATTTACAAATTTATAATTCGTCTAATTTATGAAATTATATATTTCCTAATTTACAAACTTATAATTCGTCTAAATAACAAAAATGTAATATTTTCTAATTTACAAAATTATTCCCTTCCAGTATCCTAACCCAAAGTAAAAAAAAGGATACGAAAAGTCTGCTGTTCGAATATCTTGGGTATTTCCGATGGATTTTTGCGTCGAGCCTCTTGAAGTAGGGGGATCGCAAACGAAATTTAGATCGTAGCGAGATTTCGATGGGACAATCAGCTATATATACAGTTTGCCTCCAGGAGTAAAAAAGTCATATAATCCCCATCGGTCCCTCTCCCATCCCCCTCCAAGACGCAGGGATAGACAATGTGTTCTCGGTGCGAGAGTAACCAAAAGAAAAGACACTTTACACACACACACACACACACACACACACACACACACACACACACGCACACACAAACATACACACAAATATATAGGAAGAAAGTGGAAGACAGAGAGAGAGAGAGAGAGAGAGAGAGAGAGAGAGAGAGAGAGAGAGAGAGAGAGAGAGAGAGAGAGAGAGAGAGAGAGAGAGAGAGAGAGAGAGAGAGAGAGAGAGAGAGAGGGAGAGAAAACGCGCCGATCGATCGGCGAAGGTCTCGTATCGTTTCTCTTCGCGACTCTCTTTCTCTCTCTCTCTCTCTCTCGCGGTGTATAAGGTCCGGCTGTAAAGAAACGACTGCGAGCCCGAGAAGACGATGGGTTTTTTTGTTTTTTTGATTGTCGAGCGGTGTAAGAGAATGAAGAAAGGAAGGAAAGAAAATAGGAAGATAACTGGTGCGAGTGAACGTGTCCCAGTAACGATGCACTTACACCATCGCTGCATATAAACGTAAGGGAAACAGAGTCGAAACGTGAAATCGGGTAACTCGACCAACGCGACACGAAAACGTTTTTGTACTACGTACACGTCGTACATTCCTCGTTGCGCTCACGCTCATTTTCCTCCGGTTTCTTCCTCGTCCATCAATTTCTCGTTCCTCCTCTGTCTTTCTTCCTCTTGTTCCCTTTTAGCCCTTTCCTACCCTCTCTTTTTCTCTCTCTCTCTCTTCTTCTCTCCCTCTCTCTCTCTCTTCCTCTCTTTCTCTCTTTCTCTCCCTCTCTCTCTCTCTCTCTCGCTTCCTCTGTTTCTCTCTCTCTCTCTCCCTCTCATTCGTTCGATAACCATGAACGCGCTTTAGGGCTTTTGTAAAAAGTGGAATCTTCGAATGGGGCGAGTGGAGATTGGGGACGACCTTCTCTCTCTCTCTCTCTCTCTCTCTCTCTCTCTCTCTCTCTCTCTCTCTCTCTTTCTGTCTCTCTTTTTCTTGCTCGCTCGCTGCCTAGATCGGTCGTCTCTCAGCAGACTCGTCGTGGTGTCTCGCAAAATCGTCTCTTGGTACTCTGTACTATTTATATATATATACATGTATATTTACAACCCCTAAAAATATAGATACGTTGCTTGGGGGTAAGGTATAAGCATATATATATATATATATATACAGGGTGAATTTCATAAGGTGTGTCACAAGCTTTATTTTAGGGTAGATGGGATCATTGCAAACAAAAGTTGCAAATATACATTGGGGATATTTTTAGTAGTTTACGAGATATTAATGTTTAAAGTTGGTCCAATCAGAGCGCTCCGAGAAGCGCTGGAGCCGCCCACTCCCGCTCTAACCGTAGAGATAGCACAGTGTAGGGCGTTACATCTGGGGGTTGCAAAATTCAGAGCAGTCAATTTTATTTATTATATTATTACGCAGTCATTTTTATTTCTCAGGCATTGACTGCTCTGAATTTTGCTGAGAGCGCTAAGAAGTGTTGGAGCTGCCCACTCCCCGCCGTAGCAGCCACTGATCGAGAAATAAAAATGACTGCGTAATAATATAATAAATAAACTTAACTACTCTGAATTTTGCAGCCCCAAATGTAACTCCCTACACTACGCTATCTCTACAGCTAGGGCGGGAGTGGGCGTCTCCAACGCTTCTCGGCGCGCTCTGATTGGACCACCTTTAAACGTTTATATCTCGTAAATTATTAAAAATATCCCCAATGTATATTTACAATTTTTGTTTGTAATGATCTCATCTACCTTAGAATAAAGTTTGTGACGCCTTATGAAATTCACCCTGTATATATACATATTCTGTCTTTTTCAAACACACTCATATATACACATAAATATTTATATAAGTATATATGTATAGGTGTGTATGTAATATACATTTACAACCCCTAATACCAGCACTTGTACCACCCTCTATCACCGATGTAGCAGTAGTAAAGCAGGACGGTAGCTGACACTCGACAAGATATACCACAAAAGATACTTTGTATAACCTTCGGTATGGGCGTTTTGTGAAACGGAGAAATCTGCTTTTTGGTCCTTGGACGAAAAATAGAAAAATCCAAGCTTTTGCAAACAATTGTTGTCGCAAAGTTTTTCAATAAAGAAAGTCATTTTTTTGTTGACAATGTTACGTTGCAACTTACGAAATTCTGTATGTAAAAAGGAAATGGAAAGAGATCCGATGCGCTTATATTAGTCGAAAGGAAAAATGTGATTTATATATTTCCTATCTTTTTTTTTTTTTCCTAGCAACACGACAAAGTCGACTCGATAGTGAAAATATAGTGGAGATAGGGAAGAGGTCTATCGAAACGAAAAAAAAAAAGAAACGCTGACTGGAGGGTCTCGAGGGAGACGAGAGAGGGAGAAAGAGACAGCGTGCACGTTCCACGTCTCGCGAGGGTTTGCTCTCTTGTTGCGTTTCTACCTCCCCCCCCCCCTCCCTCCCGTCCCTCCGCCCCTCACCCCTCGAGCAACTACTTCTTCTATTATCGTACGTTATACACTCTTGACGACGGAAACGTCACTTCCGAACACGGAACGATCTGCATTTGTTAGAAAAAATGAAATAAAAATTTAATGAAAAAAAAAACACGTTTTTCCATCTAACCGAAAAATAAATTTCAAATTTTACATTTATTTTCTCCAATAGCGAGTACAATTTTTTGGTTTCTCAAATTTCAAATTTTTTCTATTAAGTTTATATTATTATTATTATTATTATTATTATTATTATTATTATTGTTGTTTCTATTATAATATAATATATAATATAATATAATACTTATATTATTATTAATATGTCTATTATAATATAATATAACAATAATTATTATTATTAATATTATTTCATCCTAACGACGAAAGTTTGTTCGTCTTATCTCTGACAATTATCTCGTATCGCGCGATATTTAAGAAAAAAAAATAGAAACAAATGCATCAAAATTTGAATCAAAATAATATTTGTATCGATAAAATGTTGATACTTCGCATAAATATAAAACGGAACTTACGGAGTAAAGATCTTTACTCTTATATATATATATATATATATACGTAGGAAATACATTTAAAGCCTCTCTTTCCGCTCGACCCTCCCTCCCTCCCTTCCTCCTTCACCCCCCTCCCTCTCTCCCTCTCTCTCTCTCTCGGGAGAAGGGTGATAGGAAAATGGGGTTGCCGGCGAGGTGGCGCCCTCCCTCATGCCTTCGATCGACCCTCTCCTCTTCCTCTCTCTCCCTCTATCCTCCACGTTCCTACTCTCTTCATCCCTCTCCTTCTCCCTCCTCCTCATCACCAACATCCTCCCTCTCCCGCCCTGACGAGCTTTCTCACCCTCTCCCACAAATTTCACATACAAACTTAGGGACCAGAGAGAAACGTTATATAGGTTTGCTCCATCGCGTTCGCCACCGAGCTATGTACCTCTCTCCTGTACGTACGTTCGGTAGTCCGTTCGTCGTCGCAGAGACGAAAACGCGAACGCGAGAGGGAGGGAGGGAGGGTTGGTGTGCGAATCGCGGGGCATCGAGGAAGGGGTGAGTTGGGTGGGGGGAGGGGATGGTGGTGGTGAGGTTGGTCGAGAGCTAGAGTGAAGAGGAGGTGGGGTAAGGGGAGGGGGAGAGGTGACTGGGAAGGGGGCTGGAGGGGGAGGGGGAGGGTTTTCGTAGTCAGCGCCACGACGACTCGGCAGTCACCACTCGGTCACCCTACGATACGGAGGGGTTCGTTACTATCCGTTTTTATACGGGACGGTTCGCACTCGTTGCCGAGGCGGTAGGTATTTATTCCCAAAATTCTCTCCTCGGTTTTCGCGCGACGAAATATTCTCATCCATTCTTTTACCACCCCTCGCGCCAATCTACCGTTTCTCCACGCGCGATTTCGACTCGTACCCTCTAACGGGAGACGCTCGATTTTTATCACGGATTTTTAATCAATTTTATGCTCGATCTTGCCTCTCTGTCTGTCTGTCTGTCGGTCCGTCCCTCTCTCTTTTCGATCCAGTCGACTCGATCGCTCGAGGGTATAGTTGCCCAATCTTCTCTTCATTTCGTCTTCTTACATGGAAACGCAAAAATGTTCACCCTTGACATTTTGAACATTTTTTTTCTATGTTTTTCTGTTTTCTTATTTTTATCAATTTTACGTCGCATCGTACGATTCGTACGGGATTTTTCATTTTTTTAGACTGTCGTAGTCGCGAATTCGAAGGATCGTGCGTATTAACGCGCGGAGTGAGCCATTGAAAATTGTGCTGGACGAAGAGGATGAAGGATGAAGGGTTTAAGGGGGGTTGGGTGGATTGAGAAGAAGGAGGAGGAGGAGGGGGTGGGTGATAGTTAGAGGGTAGAGGGCGAGCTGTGCGAAAGAGTGGTAAACGGGACGAGCAAGAATCTCCTACGTGAAAAGTTTCTTCCTTCGTCATTCTGTCTCGCTCTTTCTCTTCCTCTCACCCCCAGTAAATATGTGTGTGTGTGTGTGTGTGTGTGTGTACGTATGTGTGCGTCTCGGTGCGCGCTACCCCCTTTTGTTCCTATTGAGACAGTGAGGTCGCCCTATGCATCCAATCCCTTCGCGTACCCTTTTACCCATCTCTCCTCTCCTTTCTTCTTTCCCTCCCTCTCTCCTCCCCGTTTTTCTCTGTCTCTTTTCGTTTTTTCCCTCCTCTCCCTTCTCCTTTTTATACCACCGAGGAGAAAATGATCGACGCGACCCTGTATATGTGTGTCTGTGTGTGTCTACGAAGCTGCGTGTGCGCGTGTGTGTGTGTGGCGAGTGGGTAAGGGGGAGGGGGGATGTTGGGGGGTGATGTGTGTGTGTGGGTGAGTGGGTGAGTATATGTGTGTGACGAAGGAGAGAAAGATATCCTCGGCGTAACGGCGAATGAAAGAATTTTCTCCAGTCATCAAGAATTATCCCTTATCTCGTCGAGAACTCACCCTTCTTTAACGTACCAACAATACCGTCCGATCTTGCTCACCTCGAGTTTATTGCACACATTGACCTTCCCTCGTGACATCTCATTTTTTATCTTCCACGAAAGATAGAGACGGTGGGAGAATTTGGTGGGGGGTGCGGGGGGGGGGGTGGACTAGGGGGGTTGATAATAAAGTCAAGATTCATGTCGAGAGTGTATCAAGCAAAATCCCTCGAAGTCGATGGACTATGAAAAATAGAAAAAAAAAGATAATCAAAGCCTCGTCTCGTCCTTTCATCCCTTCCTTCTGAAAATTTCAAGACAATTCCACCCCCTTTGCTCGAAAGTTTTTATACGACATTTTCCTCGACGAGTTCTTCTTCAAGAAAGAGCGAGGAAAGTGAGAAAGGGTTGGGAGTTGGGGAACTGTGGAGGGTTCGGCGACGATATTATCTCTCGTGCAATAATTGAGCGACGTGAGATACGTCGGGACTCGCGCCGAAAGGG